>OU911091.1:22480000-23080000 GCA_918358865.1 Melinaea marsaeus rileyi | reverse complement strand
TTTGTAGAACGTAAATAAATTTATATTGAACTCCGAAATTTGTAATCTGTTATAAAACATAATTAGAAATGAATAAAATGGAAGTATCAGTGTTACAATATTAAGGAATAAAATTGTAACTCAATCAATGATGAAAAAAAGATTCACTTGGAATGTTGTCAGAGATATTATAACTTTGGTAAAATTAACGAACTTAGGTTAGGTAATGAGTAATGACACAACAGGTCTTTAATATTATAACAGTATATAAATTTAAAAATTAAAAATAACTTTTAGTATTGTTTGAGATAAATAAAACACTTTGAAACCACTAATTATACCTAAAACCATTTATAATATTGCTCAGTTACATTACATTTTTTGCATTATACAAGATTTAAATTTTATTTTTACCGTTTTGAGTTAAAAGCATGACCTATTTGAATTCAGAACCTTTCATTCAGAATTAAACGTTTCCTTCCACTGCACAGTTGAGGTTGCGGAATGACTTTTAAAATTGTATACTTATAAGCAACTACTATATGAATATGAAAACAATTTAAAAAGTAATCACTGCGTATAGTATACAAATATCTGACATATCACAACATTTTAAACAGACAAATGTAAATTGAAGTCGACGTTCATATTATTAATATCATAAACATTAAGAACTTTCTTTATTTAGATTCCATTAAGATATCTATAAATACAATTAAAGTTAAAATATATTTTTCTCTGTCTACTGAGATTTAAAGTACTTTCTCTTACCTGATGTTACAAGTAAGCTGTTATTTAAAAAAATATATTCCGCATGAACGCAGTCGTGGACGCAGCTAGAATTTAATATTCACTTCAGTTGACTTCAGTTGAGTGGTTTGGTGCTTACTGCGTTCGATTTGTACCTTACAGAAATTAATTTGATTTATATTTACCTAAATTTTTTAAAAGTAATAAATGAAAGGTATACCGTTAGGATAAGATTACAACGAAGCGTCGTTCGAGTTCCGGGGTTGTCTATATTCTAAAGCTATATGTCTTTGCCAATTTGACAGAAAACTATTGTTTTAGTTCTTAGCCGCAATGTTGTGTGTTTAAAGATTTTAATTAATATACTTTAGAGAATCCTTAACATTTGCAGTACAATTTGTAAGGAACTTTAAATTTTCTATACAATAAATTATTTATCATGAAGTCAATATGCTATTTGAACTAATAAAGGTAAACTCCAGAACTCTAAAGTAAGTAAGTCAAGTCATTGATTGACTCTAGTAAAGTTTATATAAAATTCTTTGTCCGAAAGAGAAGTATGAAAAACGAAAAAGAAGTGATTTAATATTTAATACAACTTTTCTTTTAAACACGCCTTTTCTTAAGCTTGCGATTTTAAACCGGTTTTTGGTTAACGAAAATATTATTTCAATAACACTTACTTGTCGTGAACAATTAGCCTCTAGATCCAAATCACAAATTATTCGTATCGCTTAATTGTTTTTTAATATGTTTCCGTTATTTTGTAATTAAAACACAAATCACTTATTGTGTTATTTAGAGAAAATTAGAAAAAAATGTTTAGATTTGGAAATAAACTATACCATACAAAAATACCTAAAAATCCGTCAGATCCGTCTATAAATATTAGTCAGACAAACGGTCAAAAACAAACGCGTGTTTTAGATTACAATAGAGTGTTACATGTTCGCAGATTTCGTTTTTGGACGAATGCTGTGAACATAAAAAACTACTAAACTACCCAGCAAAGAAATTGCATTATCGATATTTGTCACACTTACTAAGACAAATACTCTCTAAACTTTCCTGTAAGGTTTTAAAGGTAGTAATGTCAACACTTTTTTTTTTTTGTTGGAAAAATCCGTTACTGATACCCGCCGACCAGAAAGGTGATGGCCGGAGGGTTAGGTGGGACTACCCGACAGCATAGAGGACGCTGCCATTTTTAAGGTTACCCACCAAAAAACCAACGGTTGCCCTCAACGCCTTAATGGGACGCCACGGGATCGCTTGCGCACTCACCGTGATGCCCCGGCGGTAACCCTCCATGTAAGGGTGCTCCGAGAAAGTAATGTCAACCCCATCTCAAAACATAATTGAACAATATTTTACTTTATTGGACAATAAAAATTAAAAATAAAATAAATTTGTAAATTCAAAATTAGCTAGCATTTGATTTTTCTAACATGTCAAGGATATTATTTTGATTAAATATGTAATAAGTGTGTTTTATTCTTTGAGAAGTTTTTTTATTTTTATATTTCAACACCATTCTGTACATTCTAAATATATTTTTCCAAACATAAGGTTGATGAGACAAAGGCTCAAATCCAGTTGCATGACTTATGAAGACTTTAATTTTCCCCTACATTTACTTTTGTGAATGGGGATGTTAAAATTACAGAAAAGATCTAGAGATTACGAGGTTAACGCACCTAGCATTGTTTAATCTTTTTTTAAGCGGAAAATATTTTAATAGCATGTCACTGAATTGCTACGGACATAATTATTTTCAAAAGTATAAGGAAAAAAGAAGTAAATCTAAGTTAATATGCGTAACATATTATTAATAATATGCCACATAGTAGTTGTTAACAAATGTACAATATTTTACACAAGTATCTTTCTTATTCTTGGAATATATTTTTACTTTCAATTTAAGTTTATTCTGCCGCGGGCGTATCTACCTACATGCTATGTCCCTTGTCTGTCACAAACGATGATGTTCTTTTCGTTTGTTTTGTAAAATAATGAATTAATTTAAAAGTCATTTTACCATATTTAAGTTACTTTTAACTTGTCTTAATAAAGTCAAGTATCATATACACTGTGAATAAAGTATATTTCAATGGTCGAAATTGATGTATTAAAGACTACTACTACTGAATAATACATTTACCAAAAACTTTGATTATTGAAAATCACACTTAATGTTTTATTTATTAAAAAATATAAGTTTCTGAATCTCGTATTAAAAAATTATGTATGTGTGTAATTTAAAGTCGTGTGGTCTCCAAAAGTTGTTAAATTAAAGCTGTTCTCTGTAACAATCGACACTTGTCTGAGATAGAAACTTTATACAAATGCTTGCTAACTTCTAAGTATAATTATTGAAATCATCAGTATCATTTCACGGATATATTAAAACGATTTATAGACATCTATGTCTATTCCATTGGCCACATTTTAATGTACTATAATATTTATCAATTGTTGTTAAAGCAATTAACATAACTTAATAAATCAATATACATAATAATATTGGTTTAAAAAAATAACATCCATTAATAAGGATTGTTCTTTAATAGAAATATAGTTCTTTTATTTTATTATTTTTATTAAGTTCCTTTTTTTCTTTTAATATATTTAATTATCTTTTATTTAGAAGATTAATCTCTTTCCTTTTCTCATAATTCACAAAACCTTAACAACTCTTAGAGTAACTTAAGAAGAATAAAGTTTGTTTGAAGCTCCATAAAAGAAGTTTGTTCTGTGGTTATGTTATGGTACAGTCACGTGCAATGAAATGTATACACGGGCAGATTTTCAAATGAATATTAACGCTGAAAATTTCAAAAAAATTTCAAAAATGTATACATTATTGCGAGAAAGTCTGGTGGTTATATAGTATGAATTGTTAAGTGGCTACTTTATTTTGATTGTACGTATAAATTTATATATATGATGTATTGAATAAAATGCACTAAACGTCCGCATATTGTGTGTGTATATGTCATTTGATTACATCTTTAACTTACCATTTTCATTTCAATAAGCTTCGATCAATAATTATGTAAATTATTTTAATAAAGTGGAACAGACCGCCTTTAATTTGTTTTATTGATACATTCTTTGATATATTGCTAATTACATTTATTGATATATTTAAAATAATGTAGAATAACTAAAAATAGTATTTAGAAAAATAATTGATAATCAAAAAGTATTTATACATCTAACAAAACCTTAATATATAATTCAATAAAAATATCTTGAACTATGTATAAAATATTAGAAGATTGCTATATTATGTCTTAGTTTTAAACAAAATTACGTTTGATAGGTTTCAATTTACAATATTGATGCATTGAAACTATATCAGACTCCTCACGACACCGGAGGAGAGAGTGTGACAGGAAATCAATATGAAAAGGTACATAATAAATTAGTAAAGAGTTTAAGAACAGGAACTAAACACTTTCTAAGGGTTTGAGGCGCCGAAGTTTAAACATCTATCTCCGTGATTGAAAATCAGGAATGATAGACATTGGTCGAGTGAAATTTAACCAAATCTCAAGTTATTTCAAAATTATGAAAATTAATGAATACTATGTTGTGCAAAAATAATTATTTTGTATTCTATGTAGTAAATAAATTATAATTATTTATTTTTTTATTAATTTATTTAGCTTTACGCCATATCCCTTGCGGAGTAGCCAGAGACGACGGAGCGCCAAACGCTACGGTCCCTGCATACCTCGTTCGCCTCGGCCATAGACCTCAACCTCTTCATACATGCCCTCCGGGGGGTCCTCATGCTTTTTACGTGACCTTCCTCCAGTATCGTAGCTACTGTGTTTTCAAAGGTCACTCGTGGCCTCCCCCTGTCTCTTCTACCGCTCACTTTTCCTTTATAAATCTTTTTTACCATTCTTTCATCACTCATTCGTTCGACGTGCCCAAACCACCTGAGCACATTCTTCTTCATTCTTACCGTAACATTTTCGCTAGCTACCTGCCATTCTGTGGATCTCTTCATTGCGGATTCGGTCAGCTAAACTGACTCCGCATATTCGACGAAGAGATCGCATCTCCACAGCATTCATCTTTCTTACATTCTTCTTCAGTGTTACCCATGTTTGCATTGCATGTTAAAACTGCATTGTGTACAGCCAAACATGCAGCTATGCTGACGTTTTGCCGTCTCAACAACGCAGTCAAAGCACCGTTGACTCTGTTACCGGCAGCAATACACCTTTCCACATCCATTTCGTATCTTCCGTCTCTGCTAAACATACTTCCCAAATATACCACTTGATTCACTTGTTCTATTATCTTATCATTCACGTTGATCTTACATTCTGTTCTTTCTTCATTTCTTTCAAATATCAGAACCTTCGTCTTATCTACATTCAGGTTAAGACCATTAATTTCACACCCATCTTTCAGAGTGGTGACCAATGCTTGCAAATTGCATTCTGATGTTGCAATGAGCACTGCATCATCTGCATATAGCAAGCAATTGACCTACTTTCACCCCCATGTCACTATCTTTCACTCCTTGGAGACAACTATACAAATACAAATAGAACAATCAAGCTCACATAGCGCAACCTTGCTTAACACCCGATTGGATGTCAAACCAGGGCGACATGCCAGCTCCTACTCGCACACAGGCTGAGTGATCTCGGTAAAGAGACCTTACAGCCTGTAGCAAGGGTCCGTTCACATTGTATCGGGGCAGTATCTCCCATAACTTCTTTCTCACAACCCTGTCAAACGCCTTTTCCAAATCCACAAAAGAACAGAAAACCTTTTGGTTTAGGGCCAAAAACTTTTCCGTGATCATGCGGAGGGAAAAGATCTGATCTATACACCCTCTTCCAGGTCTACAACCTCCTTGGGCCTCCCACAACAGCCTTTCGGATCTCTCTTGCATTCTTCTCGCTAAAATTTTAGCATAAACTTTACCGCCCAAGCTAATCAAACTGATGGCTCTATAGCTTGCACAGTCTATCTGTGAACCTTTGCCTTTATACAAAGGTACGATGACTGCACTTAAAATAAATATTTTGCTGCACTTCGGGCTTCTTAAAATTATCTAAAAGTAGAGGAACTTAATGAACCCACGAAAGTGCTTCAGTCTAAGTTGTTGGATAATCGAAACAAATAAATATACATCATATCATAAACAGACACAAGGTTCTATGGTTTGCGACATATACTTTGCAAATTCAAAACTACCACCAGGAGTTTCATTTTTGAAAAAAAAAGCAACTGGAATAACTTACTGTAATAAATAAAAAAACTGGATCAAATTATTTTTTTAATAATATTGTTTTTTTTAAAGTACCTTTTGTACTGATTTTCTAATATAACATGAAATGTAGAATAAGGGTTTAAAAAATTCATTTGAATTTAAATAAGTGTACACTTGTGTGACCTCCTAAAGTAAAGTAATCGTGACAAAACATGAAAGTCCTAATAATTTTAATCCCTTATGATTAAAAGTAGGATCCTAGTACTTTCACGGAGATCAGTTTTGAGGACCCAGTTGTATGTAATACGTTTAATGGTAATTATCCACTAAGTGGATGTTTTAAATTTTATCGTAGGTACCTTGATGCTAGGTTGTTTAAAGTCATGTTTACTTTGTTTTAACGACTGTATCGCTCTGACTTAAATCATATTAAATATACAATTAATTAGTAATTATATTTGATTGCTTAATAATTAAAAATATCTTTTTGCAGTTTTGAAATTAATTATTTACTAGAGAAAGAGAACACAAACTTTAAGTGTTTGATAGTAGTCTACAATTTTTTATTTGTGCATATTTAACAAACTGCTAAAATAATTGCCGGGTCTACAGATCGTTGGCATTTGTTCCCTATTACAAAGAAAATAAAAAAAAACATGTCATTACTTCAGTTTATTGTATCATTTGACAGATATTTACATACGATGGTTTATATTTTTTAAGAATATCAAATGTCTGGTTAAAAAGACTGGTTATATTATTTATTTTTTCTATGCTATTGTAATGGTAACCATCAATAGTAATCAGGACTATATATTTTGTTAAAATCATGAAACTTGTATATTTCATGTGTTTAGTTAATTCTAACTAAACACATGAAATATACAAGCAATCATATTGAAAATATAAAAAATAATATTTTTTTATTATAATTAAAACTTGAGATTCATTTATTTACCAAAGCCATTAAAACAAAAAATAAAAAATTATTTTAGTTAAGGCTCTAACTGTTACAGTTCTACTTAATTGTCCTTCCTGGAGAATGCTAGGATGAAACTTCTGGTTTATAATACGTGACCTAGAAACGCAACGAATTCCCGTAACAAATAAAAAAGTATTTATTTAAAATCAATATTTTATTTATATGCAGCAAAAATATAAAATAACTTTAACTTATACAATTTGGGTAACCAGTTTGTTAGACATAGTCATTGGATGTGATTGCAAATTAGGTTAACAAATGCTAATAATAAACGGAAAATAAGCATTCTATGCTAAAATTACATTTGCTAAAAGAAAAGCTATAGAAACTATATTTTATTTTATTGTTGGTATATGAATCATTTTAATTTCGTTTTAATCTTACATAGATTGCTCAATACCACTATTCTACAAGGATGTCTAGAATGTGTGTCTCATACTATTTGTGGAAAGACCATGAACGAAGGATTCGTCATTTGCAACATTTGTGTTAGGAGAAGTTCTATTCGTAAGGAACAAAGCAATGAAAAAAAGAATTTATAAAACAAGCAGAGAAAATGATAGTAGCATTGTCCAATTCAAAATTTCCACCCAGTGAAATCGGAACTAGTGTTGTCGTAAGAGTGACGCGGACGATTAGCTCCCAGAAACGTGCTAGAAGTTGTCACTCAAATTAACTGACGAACTTACGAGTATGTGTGTCGAACAATAATCAAAATTCATTTGTTTTATAAGTATAAAATTAATCTTATTGTACGCAGGTAGAGAGTGGCATATAATACGACTCTAACATTAAGATCGCGTTCTGAGCGCTTGACGAATGACAAAACGCGTTCTGGCCGTCCGACAATTACGAGAACGCGTTGCGAGCGTTTAATAGCAGCCAAAACACGTTCTGCGCATTTGAAAACAGCCAGAACGCGATGTGGCCGTTTTTTCCGTCCACTGAACGTTTTCGGTCTTCGGGCCCAACATATACACCTGTAAGCAAATTTCAGGTTGTTTATTTGTACATATTCTTTCTTCTTTTCTTTATAACTTTTGAATGACATAACATTTTTTCAATCTGTTTTCGCTATAACATCCGCGTTCGGCTCAAACACACATGAGAAAATTTTCAGCTAATTATCTCGTCGCACTCTGGAGACAACTAATCACAAAAAAAGGCCTCCCAAACGGTTAATAATAACTTGATTATGATATTTTTTAGGTTTACAAAGTAAGACATATTTCAAAGTATACTGTCTTTAACATTAACTATATCAACTTTAACTAGGTTCCATTTCAAAATACCTCATAGTAAATCAAATTAAATTTTTAACTCGATATTTAAAATAGTCATCTTACATTATTTATTGAATAGTTACTGTGAACAGAGCGCAAACATCAATCAAATTTTGTTAGATCCCATTTAGCTTTCAGGAACAGCTATAAGTTAACAAACACACCATGTGTCTGAACCACCTGAACCATGCATACCCGGTCTGCCGTAAATCATTGCATAATGGCGTGTTATGTTAACAGCGTTTGGACCTCTGCAAACATTTCCTATTTCAACAAACCTTACGACTCAGGGAATACAGACTCCACACTGACTGGTTATGTAATACACCTTTTTGACATTTGTGATACGAGTAAGTGACATCTATCTGAATATTAATGAAACTTTTGGAGGATACTATATATTATTTCAAAGACATCTTTTCTAGTTTATTTATATTTGTTATTATTACATAAATGAATAAATCATAAAGGTTAAAAAATAATGTAGTCTAATAGAGAGAAGTTTGAGAAACAAAATATACCAATAATTTTGTAACTTGTTTTTCAGTATCGAAGATATTATGTAAAGGGCATTGCTAACCATTTGAGGTTTATCTTACACTACAAATATACACTTGGGATGTCAGAATTTCCTCATATAGACGTCATCTTAACATATTTATTTTAGATCCATTTTACAACAATCTGTCACAACAAATGGCGTGACTTTTGATCTTATGAGTAACTAGCAGGTTACCCATGCTTCGCAACGGACAGCGAAAGTTATCAAACATTTTGTTTGAATTTCCACACCATCTATTAACAACAATTATTATCAATCAGGCGCGTTATATTTTTACAGTTTTTTAGCTGCAACTTTGGAACGGTTTGGACCTTTGCAAAATCCATTCTTATTGCACCTATTCAATATGTCAGGAGTCTTGTGTCCAAATTTCAGCTTTCTAGTTATTACGGTTTGGACTGTAGAGCGATGAATGAGTCAGTGAGCAAGTATCTTTGTAATTTATATATTAGGATATACGTTTATAAATAAGATTTTATATTACAATATTCTTTTAAGTTTTTGGAACAAATGTTATGTACGTCTTTTCGGGTTCCATTAATTAGGATTAGTTTTAGGGTAGATGAGGTCATTCAGTCCAGAAAAGTCGCGTGGAAGGGTAAGCTTTTAAATGTGTTGAGAAGTTATTTTAGTATTTCTTGAAAATAGTTACTGATTTTGAACTTTGTTTGTTTTTAAATATCTATTTACTGGACAATTATCCTATATTTTATTAATAATATCATCTTTTTTACCAGATTCTTTGCGCAGCATCTATTGAAATATATTATTATTACAGTTTTATATTAATACATTTTTTCTTAGGATTGTAAACTTAAGTGTTATTTAAGACATCTAAAGGTTTAGGGTGTGATGTGAAGTCTTTTTACTTCAAATCATATACGTTGTTTATTGTAATTGTTATATTTGTCGCAATCCCTTGATTATATTGAATATTTGTTATTTTAAAGAGATCACAAAAAATGTGGACTGTTAATATTCACTTACTATACTTTAATGTACTGTATTACACTATACTATACTGTGCTCTGCTGTGCTGTGCTGTGCTGTGCTGTGTTTTAATGAACTGTTCATGTTCACATTCTTTACTACTTAATTCTTATATTCCGCACAATCATTACGAACACCTAAAAACAAAGTTTAATTATGAATCGGTAGAATATTTATAAAATAATTTGTCTACATATACTGACAACACCTGTATGCGATCTGTCTGAGCGTCAATAAATTCTATTATGTATAGTTAATTTAAATTAATAGTATTACTGTTTAAATTAACTCCATGTAGCTTTGTTTATATCCAAGAAATATAAATAACGTGAATTAAATTTACTTTTATTATATAACTAGCAGGCTACCCGTGCTTTGCGATGGACGACAAAAGTTTGATCATTTTGTTTGAATTTCCACACCACCTAGGAGGTATCAAACAGGCGCGTTATATTTTTTGCAGTTTTTTAGCCGTAACTTTGGAACTGTTTGGACTTTTGCAAAATCCTTTCTTATTGCATCTATTCAATATGTCAGGAGTCTTGTGTCCAAATATCAGCTTTCTAGGTATAACGGTTTGGGCTGTAGAGCGATGAATGAGTCAGTGAGTGTCTTTGTGCTTTATATATTAAGATTATTTAAAGATATTTAAAATATTTAATCAAAGTTTATAATTTAATATAGACTTATAAAGCTGTGACTCTCTGAGAGTTTGAGAGATTAAGAAATTTTAGTTTATATTTAAGTTTTATGAGTTACTTATACACAGGGAGAAGATCACGCTTGTCTTAAACTTTTGTATAAGTTGACAGAATAATGTAATATTTATATATGTAGAAATAATGAGAAATAATTCATTTATTACACGTATCAGTTAGCACTTAACATGGCAATGAGTGAGGCATATGTTGGGTAAAAAATGCTTTAATTTTATTCCTGTTATCTAACATCAATAAATTTAAAATAATTTGTAGTTTGATTAATCGATAATTCAATAGTAATCAAACTCATTGGCAAATTTCAACAGCTACAAATACTAAGCTATCATTGAATTCTATGATGCAATACTAATTTGTTTACGTTATAATTAAAAGAGTAGATTTTGCTTGACTTTTAAAAATTCTAGCGATACTTAATTATAAATTATATTCTGTGTCCAATTCAATGAACATTTTGAGCAAACAATCATCTTGATAGACTGACAAGATAGATATGTTTATTCGTTTGGAAGCTTATTATGTTATACACGCTTGTAAAAACTATACTAAGGTTCTCATGATAAAATTTAAACACCAATTTAAATACAAAATAATAAGTAAATTACTTTATGTATCAAAAGGAAGACAAAGGAACATGTCCTGGAAACCTGGAAAGTGACTACCTCCGAAAGCAATCGCTTGCAACATCGAAGGATACTCAAGAGCATTGCTGGCTTTTGAGGGGTAATTAAGCTTTTTTTGAAGGTACCCATTTTGATATTGAACTACCACCAATACAGATTTCCATACCACTTTAAATTTAAGGAATATCTAATTTAATTAATAAGTGACTAACTAGTATTTACAAGGATATCTTTTTATTTAAAGTACTTTTGTTTTGCTATGATCCTCTGTATATGTTAGATTAAGCTTAAGCCATTGAACTAGCTTAATTTAGCTAGCTTATTAGCCATTAGCCATTACCAATAGACATTAGCTATTAATTTAATAAATAAGTCTTCCGGACCAGGTTTAATTACAATTCTGGAGAATCAATACATTTGTTAGAAAATAATGTCAAAGCTTAAAATAATAATAATTATTATTATTACGGCTATATATGTCGATTGAATTATGATGACAACGATAGTAATCATCATAAGTCAATTGACGTCCACTGCTGGACATAAGCCTCCCCCAACGATCTCCAAAACGGACGGTCTTGTGCACTTGACGTCCAACGGCGCCCTGCAACCTTTACAAGGTCGTCCGTCCACCGAGTGGGGGGCCGACCCACGCTGCGCCTTATAATTATAATAACTTACAAATAATAAACTTTTAATTAAATAATATTTTGTAAAATACTTCTACTAAAATAAACCTTTAATAAAATGTAACGATATTTTTATAAAATGTTACGACCCCATTTCTAAAAGTTTTCTTGTTTAAATAACAAAAATGGTAATAAAGGGACTCTCAATATAATATTATTAATTTTATTACACAAGAGATAAGTAATAGATATAACTTGTAATCAACTTTTATAAGTATAAAACCTATTTGAAGTAGAAGCTTGAAACGGTCCGATAAAATTATATTATAAGAAGCCACTGTTTCAGTGTCGTTCTTAACTATGGTCAAAGTGGATGTGCGATTTAATATTATTTATTTGCTATAATATATAAGTATCGCAAGTAAATATTAAATGTTTGTTCCATAGTTAAAAGAGTAAAGAAAAAAAAATTAAAGATGAGCTTCTATAGAAAATAAGAAAAGATTTTCTTTAACTTTCTTCCGAATGTGTTTGTAACTGAAAAAGCTCCACCTACAACGACATTAATATAAAGCAATTAACACTTAAAACCATTATCTGTATTCTATAAACAGTACTTAATTAATAGAGACTCTACATTTTATAGCAATATTAAGCAGATACTAATGTTATTTTGTTATTGATATATGTTGTATACGACATGACACGACACGACTAGACTAGATCGCTAGAGCAAAGTTCAAGCATGTCGTCAAAATTGGGGATCAGCTGGCAAAGTACCCGCCTGGCACGCGCAAATTCTAGGCGCTTTCAAAGGCCACTCTGGGAAACTTTAGCCAGCCGTCCCTACCGCCGCTGCACATGGGGAAAGACTCTCTGGCCCACACGGCAAAAGAGAAAGCCGATCTCTTGGGCACTCTTTTCGCCTCCAACTCGACTTTGGACGACCAGGGGAAGACACCGCCTATCATCCCGCGGTGTCAGAGCTCAATGCCGGAAATAGTTTTTCGGCAGAAAACTATTAGGCAGTCTCTATTTTCCTTGGACTTTCATAAGTCGAGTGGGCCGGATGGCATTTCTCCATTGGTGCTACGAACGTGTGCCCCTGAGTTGACTCCAGTGCTAACGCGTCTATTTCGGTACTCCTACCTTAAAGGCGTAGTCCCGGTCACATGGAAGCGTGCCCTTGTCCATCCGATACCTAAAAAAGGTGATAGCTCGGAACCAGCTAACTGCAGACCTATCGCCATTACCTCTCTGCTCTCCAAAGTATAATGCTCTCCGCATTATCAATAAACAGCTCCTAACCTACCTCGAGGGTCACCAGTTGGTCAATGACCGGCAATATGGCTTTCGCCATGGTCGATCGGCTGGTGATCTTCTGTTGTATCTTACGCACCGTTGGGCAGCGGTTATTGAAAGCAAGGGAGAGGGTCTGGCAGTTAGTCTGGATATGGCAAAAGCCTTTTATCGTGTATGGCACAAGGGGCTTCTTTCGAAGCTACCTTCCTATGGGCTTCCCGAGAGTTTATGCAAGTGGATCACCAGCATCCTCACTGGGCGGAGCATACAGGTCGTTCTCGACGGTTTTTGCTCGGACCCCAAGCCCGTGAACGCTGGTGTACCCCAAGGCTGCGTGCTATCCCCAACTCTGTTCCTCCTGCACATCAATGATATGTTGGATATCTCCAACATACATTGTTATGCGGATGACAGTACTGGGGATGCGGTATATTCCGGCCGTGCAGGTCTCACTCGGGAAAACGTCGACGAGTGCCGAAAGAAACTTGTATCTTCAATAGAGACCTTCCTGGGGATGGTCTCTGAGTGGGGTGAACTGAACCACGTTCAGTTCAATCCCCTAAAGACACAGGTTTGCGCGTTCACCACTAAGAAAACCCCATTTGTCGTATCACCGCTCTTCGAGAGCACTCCCCTTATTGCCTCGCCAAGTATCAGAATACTGGGTCTCGACATTTCGAGCGACTGTCAGTTTCGTGGTCATCTGGAGAGCAAGGCCAAGTTGGCCTCGATGAAATTGGGAGTGATCAATAGAGCGAGGCAGTACTTCAAACCTGGCCAAAGACTTGCGCTCTATAAGGCGCAGGTCCGGCCACACATGGAGTACTGTTCTCATCTCTGGTCCGGATCACCCCAATATCAGCTTCTACCATTTGACTGCGTACAACGGAGAGCCGTTCGAATTTTCGGGGACCCGGTGTTCTGCGAACGGCTGGTCTCTTTGGCATTGCGTAGAGACGTGGCTTCTTTGTGCGTCTTCTACCGCATTTACAACGGGGAGTGTGCCGAAGAACTATTCGATCTGATGCCTGCTGCCGAATTTCATCACCGCACAGCGCGCCATCGCCTCCAATACCATCCTTACCACCTGGATGCGTGGCGATCCTCCATTGTGCGGTTCTCAAGGACATTTTTTCCACGTACCACTCGAATGTGGAACGAACTCCCTTCGGCGGTATTTCCAGATCGGTACGACATGGGTACCTTCAAAAAAGGCGTTTATTCCTACGTACAAGGCCGGCAACACTCTTGTAAATCCTCGGATGTTGCAAGAGTTCATGGACGGCGGTGATCACGTCACGCCAGCTCGTTTGCCCTCCTCTTACATAAAAAAAAAACAAAAAAAAAACGACACGACACGGCACGGCACGGCACGACAGAACCCAATATGATATGATACAGAACGATATTCAAAAGTGGAACTGGTAGGAACGTTCTTTATAATATCGTAAGCAATATTTTTTATAAAATGTACATATATTTACAAAGTATTTGAGGTTTGTGGTTTTCAATATGCAAAAGCTACGAGTATAGAGTATACGAGTCCTTCAATAACATTAGAATATTAAATAATACACTTCAAAAACAGTAAATCTAATATATAAAATTCTCGTGTCACAGTTTTCGTTGCCATACTCCTCCAAAACGGCTTGACCGATTTTGATGAAATTTTTTGTGCTTATCCGGTATCTATGAGAATCGGCCAACATCTATTTTTCACCCCTCTAAATGTTAGGGGTAGTACAACCCTAAATTTTTTTTTTTATTTTTTAGACAAAATTTTTAATTTCTATTTTTTTATGATACAACATACAAAAATACATACAATCCTCAATTTTCACCTTTCTACGATCAACCCTTATTTTTTAGTAGGGATAAGAACGAAGCCGGTCTCCTTTCTTCCTCACTCCCTAGACAGTTGTCGGCCATCATTATTGTTTATGCATCAAGTGTAGTAGTAACGTTGACAATTATTATTTTGCTATCTCAGTGTAACTCTCATATTAACTTTTAATCATTCCTATTTCATCAATAATAATTAAATTATCAATTTTGAGTGTATTTTGCACGATTAGTTAATCAAGTGATTTTATAACCAAAATATTCAACACGTGACACGAGCTTCCAATAACAACGGATTTTGTGTTGTAAGTATACTTTTTTCTATTTATATCGAAAATGTTGTTGATCTTATAAAAATGTAATTTTAATTTAATTTTAATAAAAAAATGTAATTGAACAATTAAGATTTTCATAGTTTCCAAAAAATCAATCATTATGAATCTTCATTTTGAAATGTCAATGGAAATATTGGTTGTATGAAAAAATTATAAGGGACAATGTTTTCATAAAATTTAATTTTTTACTTTTGTTTGAAAAGATTTTCCATAAAACTTATATTTTTGTTATAATTTCATAAATTAAAACTAATCATTTCAAAACTGCAGCAAAAATCCTGGCCCTAATTATACTTTTAACATTTTTATCATTAAATAATTTCATTAATTCTATTTATGTATGTTTTGTACAGTGAGCAATGCCAAGAAAACGCAAAGGGGCTGATTTGAGCCGCAGTACAAGTAAAGCTCGAAACTTGCGAAATAGCAGATCTGAAAGAACAGAAGAACAAATCCAGCAACAAAATACTGATGCACGTGTCAGAATGCCGCAATTGCATCAAGAAGAGCCAGAAGATACACGAGCTGAACGCAATGAAGTCAGAAGATTAGAACAACGACAATCACGCCGTTTCACAGTCAATATACGAAGAACAAATGACCAACAACGACAACAGGTACATCGAGCATTTATATCTGATTCATTCCTGCGTCTAGCATTCCAGTATGAGCCCGATATTGAATATTATGCTCATTCAAAAGTGGTAATTGGTGCTATGGACAAGGAATGTCCGCATTGTCATGCTCTGAAATTCAAAAATGAGCCAGCTGGAATGTGTTGCGCGTCAGGAAAAGTGCAACTACCTGAAATTGAAACACCACCTGAACCATTCATGGATCCAGATTCTAACGTGTTCCTGAAGTCAATTCGAAGATTCAATTCATAGTTCGAAATACTGATGCAAATGGTCAACAATTCAATTCTACATTCAAAATCAGAGGCCAAGTTTATCATAAAATGGGCTCACTGCTGCCAATGCCAAACGAACCACATAAATTCTTACAAATCTACTTTATGGGCGGCGAGGATTCCGGAAGCGCACTTGCCAATCGCGTGAATGCACGTTGGGATTATAATAACCTTGATTCACTTTATGCCAGGCGCATCGTCAGCGAGCTAGATGCTCTTTTGAACGAGCACAACGAGTTGTTGAAAATATTCAAATCACATATGCACCAATTACAAAGCGATAATCACGCTATCGTCATTAATCCCGATAAAACACCAGCTGGAGAGCATATTCGTAGATTCAATGCACCTGTTGTTGATGATGTTGCTGGAATCATGGTTGGCGATTATACAGCTGCACGAGAAATTGTGATTCGTAGAAGAAATAATAATCTTCAGTTCATTGCTGACACACATCGTTCATATGACGCTCTCCAATATCCGCTAATATTCTGGAAGGGACAAGACGGATATTGCATAAACATAAAACAACGAGATCCCGTATCAGGTACTTCATTGATTATTAATTTGATCATTAATCATTTAACAAAACAATTAAATTATTAAACGTAATAAATTTAAATTAATTTTTATGAACAAATATTACAGGAGCTGAAACAAACAAGAACGTTAACTCAAAGGATTATTATGCGTACCGATTAATGATTAGACGTGGCCTGGACAACGTCATTTTACGATGTCGTGAGCTTTGTCAACAATTCATGGTCGACATGTACGCGAAGATTGAGAGCGAACGATTACGATACTTAAGATATAATCAACAAAAGCTGCGCGCGGAAGAGTACATTCATTTGCGAGACACTATCAACAACAACGCCGACGTCGCCAAAATTGGTAACCATGTCATTTTACCATCATCGTACGTAGGCAGTCCACGTCATATGCAAGAATATATACAGGATGCTCTGACTTTCGTGCGCAAATATGGACGACCATGTTTATTTATCACGTTCACATGTAATCCAAAATGGCCAGAGATTACATCTTTGCTACTGCCTGGCCAAAATGCAATACATCGCCATGACACTACAGCACGTGTGTTCAGACAAAAGTTGAAGTCTTTAATAAGTTTCATTACTAAATCACATGTATTCGGTCCCACACGTTGCTGGATGTATTCGGTTGAGTGGCAAAAGCGAGGATTACCTCATGCACACATTTTGGTTTGGTTCATCGACAAAATCCGTCCTGAAGAAATCGATAGTATCATTTCTGCGGAAATTCCAGATCCATTCACTGACCAACTGCTGTTTGATATTGTGACAACAAACATGATTCATGGTCCATGTGGTACTCTTAATAGATCATCGCCTTGCATGGCTGATGGAAAACGTACTAAAAATTTCCCTAAAGATATTACCAATGATACGGTCACAAATGTCGACGGATACCCAATATATCGTCGAAGAAATCCTGAAAATGGCGGACAATCATTTATTAAAAATATCATCAACACAGACATTGATATTGACAATCGTTGGGTGGTGCCATATTCGCCTCTGCTGAGCATCAAATACATTTGCAAGTATGTCCATAAAGGCAGTGATATGGCTGTATTTAGAGTGGAAAATAGTAATGTGAATGCTCCTCCAGTGAATAAAAACGATGAAATTACGCTCTACCAAATTGGTCGGTACATCAGCTCCAATGAAGCTGCTTGGCGTATCTTTGGTTTTACAATTCATGAACGGGATCCAGCAGTTGTTCAGTTAGCCATGCATCTTGAAAACGGTCAGCGTGTATTTTTCACGAACGAAACAGCGATTGATCGTGCAATAAATCCACCTAAAACTACACTCACTGCATTTTTTGAATTGTGTAATCGTGCGGATGATTTTGGTGCCTTTGCACGAACATTACTCTATTCACAAGTACCACGCTATTTCACATGGACTCAAACAAAAACATGGATGCCCCGCAAGCAAGGCTCACCAGTTGCTGCATGTCTCAATTTATTTAAATCAAACGCCTTGGGGCGATTATTTACAGTCAATCCAAGACACACTGAGTGCTTTTATCTTCGACTGTTATTGGTTAATGTTACTGGCCCATTATCATTTCAAGATATACGTAAGGTGAATGGGCAACAATATCCAACGTATAAAGATGCATGCCTTGCACTCGGCTTGCCAGAAGATGACAACCAGTGGGAATGCATGCTTGCTGAAGCTGCATTGAACTGTACAGCAATACAAATTCGTCGACTATTCGCTATAGTGTTGACTACATGTTTCCCAGCCCGAGCACAGATATTATGGGAAAATCATAAAGATTCAATGACTGATGATATATTGCATCAACATCGTATACGGTGCCACGATCTAACCATAACATTCAGCGACGAAATGTATAATGAAGCATTGATTGCTATTGAGGATCTTTGCACTGTCATTGCCAACTTACCAATTAGTAATTTCGGTATGAATTCGCCAAATCGAACTGCATCTGATTTAATGAATACTGAAATGAATCGTGAACTGCAGTACAGTACTATAGAAATGGCAGCCATTGTTGCCCGCAATGTCCCACTAATGAATGAGGAACAAACAACCATTTATGATCGCATTATGCTCGCAGTTTCAGCTGGACAAGGTGGGTTCTTCTTTTTGGATGCACCGGGTAGAACTGGCAAAACATTCGTTATTTCGCTAATTCTTGCTGAAATACGATCAAATAATGGCATCGCATTGGCCGTTGCATCATCGGGCATTGCAGCAACTTTATTGGATGGAGGTAGAACAGCTCATTCAGTATTTAAGCTGCCACTAAATATTCAGAATAACCCTGACGCAGTATGCAACATTAAGAAACAATCGTCCATGGCCCCTGTGCTGAAACGGTGTAAAATTATTATTTGGGATGAATGTACTATGGCACACAAACATTTACTTGAGGCGTTGAACAGTACATTGAAAGATATTAAAAACAGTGACAAACTATTTGGCGGAACTCTGTTGGTCCTTTCAGGTGATTTCAGACAAACACTTCCAGTCATTCCACGTTCAACATACGCTGATGAGATCAATGCTTGCTTAAAATCATCTCCATTGTGGCGTAATGTTGAAAAATTACAGCTAAAAATAAATATGTGCGTTCAAATGCTTCAAGATCCATCGGCTGAAACATTTTCAAAACAACTCTTAGATATCGGTGATGGAAAAGTTGCTATAGATGAAACTGGATACGTAAAATTACCGACTGATTTCTGCACAATCGCTGATTCGCAAGACACTCTCATTGACCAAATATTTCCCGATGTACACACACATAAATCATGAGTGGCTTGCAGAAAGAGCAATTTTAGCGGCAAAAAATGTAGACGTTGACAATTTAAATCTGAAGATACAAATGTTGTTGCCAGGGAACTTGGTATCATATAAATCTATTGATACAGTTTGCGACGACAGCGAAGCAGTAAATTTTCCCACAGAGTTTTTGAACTCACTGGATTTGCCAGGCATGCCACCGCATAATTTACAATTAATGGATCTCCAATTATCTTGCTTCGTAATTTGAACCCGCCCCGGCTGTGCAACGGTACACGATTAGTCATTTAAAATTAATGAAAAACGTGATCGAAGCCAGGACTTTAAATGGCAAGTTCAGAGGTGAAAATATACTCATACCACGGATTCCTATTATACCTACAGATGTGCCAATTCAATTCAAACGTATTCAGTTTCCGATTAGATTGGCATTTGCAATGACTATCAACAAATCCCAAGGTCAAACGATGTCTGTTTGTGGATTAGATTTGAGAACACCATGTTTTTCACACGGACAATTATACGTGGCATGCTCTCGAGTGGGTAAACCATCCAGTTTGTTTGTGTTAGCTAAAGATGGACTAACAAAAAATATTGTTCACGCAATAGCATTAAGAGATTAATATTGTTTAATAGTGTTACTGTCGTAATTGTTTAATTAATGATATATAATTTTAAGGAATAAATTATAATAACTTAAAAATTATGTTTGCCTTTTGTTATTTTTATATTCCCTCATTGTTCACAGCGCTCCATGCTTATTTCACGCATATACTACATTCTTACATACATAATATACACATTCTAACATACATACATACTTATAATAAGTAAGCTATTTTTTGTCTACACTAGAAATTACTAGGAAATTATTTATATGGCAAAACAACGTTTGCCGGGTCAGCTAGTATTTTATATATTTAAGTATTGTTTTAAATGGATTGTTGTTGTTGACGCAATCATATTTAAAATATACCGTATGTATAACAATTAATTATTGACAGTAAGAGAAATAATATCAGCTTATTGCATCATGTGATTCATTTAATTTTAGTTTTTATACTGGACAAAAGTCTTGAACCTGAATATAGTTATGCAATTAACAAAATTATACATTATTATTTTTTGCTTAATACTAACAATAATAAATATATTATACAATAAAACAATGCAAGATTCATATGTAGTTTACACTACATGTGAGTCTGTGTGTGTGTGGTTGTGTGTGTGTGTGTGTGTGTGTGTAATGTAATTATATATATATCCATTAAAGAACAAAACATACACACACATGTACAGATACATTTTAAGTAGATTTGGGTAATGTAAGTATATTTTATATAGTTGTGATGACTAACATCATGTATTGAAAAAATCATAAAACTGAATGATGAGTCTGCTACTTCATCTCCCTTTCCTTAAGATATATATTCGTTTTCAAGTATAATCTATTATATAATATAATATAATTGAAGATAGATAAGAAATTCGACTCAAATTAAATGTCCCAAATCAAGATCAATCTTCAATTTCATTGTTGCTATTCATTCGACTTCCTAAACTGCAAGACTTTCAAAACTTTCAAGTTTCAAAAAATGATAAAACTAAAAATATTTTAATTTTCCTGTCTTTTGTATTGTATTCTGTTAAATTTATATTATTTTTAACAGTTTCAATGCTTTATAGCTTTTAAGATTTTTATACTTTAGTCTTAAAAGGTGATTGCAGAAAATAATTCGATCTTTATTGAATTCAATTTTTTTCTCGAACTTAATTCATTCATAAAGGCTACATATCAATACAATTCATTGTCAATAATATGTATGGGATTCTGATGTAACAGCACAAAGATGAAGCGTAGTCAATTAAAGCAACTAATCGCAATTACGCCAAAAAAATTACATTATTAAAAATATTACAATAAACACATTTCATTTTGTTCTTATTTACTTCAATTAATTTTAGCTTGAAGCATTCAATGTATTATTAGAATTTTATTTACATATATTTTTATAAGATAACTTTAATATATTTTTTTACTTTCTAACAAACACTTTTCAAGTTTTTGAAAAAAATATGATAGAAAAATTTAGTATTGTATATACGAGTACAATCCTCTTTATTGAGGTGGAGGCTATATTCAGTAGGCTTTAAAGTAGAGAATTTCCCACTACAAAAATACATAAGTATTTTTTGTTGTAGCAATTGTAATAGTGTGTTGTGTACCTATCAGTTTTTTATCTTTACAGAATATGGTAACTGTCAGAAAGTTACCATCAGGTATTTTTTGAACAAATTCTACTTAACTAATGTCTTTCTAGGTTTAGAGATCTAGATTTGTCTGCTCTTCATAAACCATATGCGTATTACTCTTTAGGCTGTGGTGAACTTCTGTTGTATTATTTGTTATTATTTCATTGCACGAGTTGTAGGTGGGTCTTTCCAAATTGCTCCCAACTCCCAACAAAAAGGATGCAAGCAGCGCTTGGCAGATTATAAAACATTTGTTACGTCTGGAATATTTTAAAATATGATAATCCCATAAGTACCTACTGTAAATACCGTAATAAAGGACAACATATTTTTTGTTTTATTTATTATGTCCATAAAAAATATTCAAAATGGTTAAATAATAATGGAGGATATTTTTTTTCTGTAGAGGGTTTTTCACAAATTAGTAATTCTGAGCTTATAACAGAAGAACTTCTTTAGACTTCAGATGTTCGTGGTATCGTAATAGATACTTATCTGTTCAGTTTTCTTAGGACGTAACCTGAATACGGAAAAATAATATAACGTTTAACAATGTTACTTTTTATAATGTTAGAAGTTGATACCTGTAAATATTGGATAGTAAAAAAAATCATAAAATGGAATCACTTTACGTTAATAGAGAATCCTATTTTTTTCAATCAGAGTTTACAAGGAATATGCTGTATATATCTCTTGTAAACTCTTATATCTATATTAGAATGTGTACCATCTTCCAAGACAAGAGAACAGGTCGTATAGCATGATGTCAGGTGTTGATGATTGTCAAGAGTCATTATTTGTATGTTCTATTTAACAAAGGGTTGTTTGGAGGATGGCCATAACATTGACGAATCCAAACAAAGGACATTATATATTATATATATAACGACAGACAATTCATTTTAAAATGCATGTTTCAAAACGTAAGATTTCTGATCATAAACTGATACGAAACTGTTTTAGTATAATAAGATAGTGGGTGAAAACGTAGCTTACAAGAATTCTGATAAGAAGTAATTTTAATATCCGCTATTTTGTTCATCATTTCCAGTTAATTAAGTATCATTTTCTATGCTGTTAATGGAATCGAAAAACAATTGTGAAGGAAGAGAAGGATTACAGGGAGAGCTAACTCGATTATATTAACATCGGGAAATTATACTAATATTATGAATATTGCTATTTCATATTGTTATTATTTTATTCTTATAATTTTGACCTGCAAACTTATATTTATTTTTATAATTTAATACATAATAATATTTATAACCAACATTTGTGTAATACATTTGTAAAATATGATTTTTTCAATATATAATATAACAGTTGCATTTAATTAACTTGATGAAGGGGTGCGCCATCTTGGCATTGACGACATCGCATCGCAAGTAAACAAGTTGATATTCGGTTGTAAGTTGAAACTGGTTACTTGCAAATAATTGTAACAGCCTGATCACAATAACAAAATTACAGATTTTCAGTACGTAGATATGGATTTAATTTAAATTTTATAGATTTGTTGCTTCTAACACATAAAATGGTACCGAGTTAGTATTAAGGATATAATGGGACAACTCTAGGTACATTAAATATAAAAAAGTAATTGGTGTAGATATTGAAAATATTAACATTTAATTTAATTTGAATTTTTGTTTTCTTTTGTCGGATTTCTTTAACCTATATACATGAGCTATACTGCTTTATGTATACACATAAGGCTACTTTACGATTATATACAGCCTTGCAAGATTAATCCATAATTTGGTTAATTTGAACATAAAATGTGTGTTTCTTTTTTATTTGGACAAATAATTTCCTATTAAACCAAATACTTCACTTTGTAATATAACATTTTAACTAAGCAATAATAATTATACATACAAAAACATGTACTTCATAAAATATAAGATACAGTTTTATAAATTAAATTAATTTAATCCATATACTCCAACGATTGTATTCAAATAAACGATGTATTACGCGAACTAATTAATATTGCAATCACGTGATGTTTTCACCTCAAAATAATAGACAATAAATTAATTTTATGTGTTCAGAACATTTTATTGATTTAAAAATAATTATATGTATATGTATGTGTGACTATCAACGCCAGTAAGTGAATTTATTAATTGATTTATAATAAGTAAGTACTATAGTTATATAACAATTCAATCTATCCAACACTTTGTATTGATAGTGTTTATTCATCGCGATTCAGTTCCATTTATTCAATATTGATTGTTCTTTTAGTGATAAGTAGGTAGGAGGCAAAATAATACTTATAACATCGATTCTTGACTCTTTTTACTTAACGGTAAAGTGCTACGGTTTAACGACCTCATAACATCTTAAATATATTTAAAAAAATTTTAATCCTTACTTATATTACACTTAAATCAAATTAAATTCTCCTGGTGACACACGACGAAACACAGGTTCTAGTTCGAAGAACTTAAATAGTCAATTTATAACTTATGTTGCAAAAAAACAACAATCAATAAGTTAAACAGTGTGTGGTACAAACTAATACAAATAGGAGTTATCCTAATAAGTAAATAATATTTTCTATAATTATTATATTGATTACATAAGTGCCAATCTGACACAATATACGATGGAATTGAACTTTTAAAATCTTTTTACTCAGCACGAGAGGAGTTTGGGTTATTTATTTATTTATTTAGCTTCACGCCATATCCCTTGCGGGGTAGCCAGAGACGTCGGAGCGCCAAACGCTACGGTCCCTGCATACCCCTTTCGTCTATTTAAATGATAGTAAAAATAAAATCGATATTAACTTTAAAGGCTCTTTATATAAAATGTAGGACAAGTTAAAATTAGGAGCATCCTTATTTACTGTTGTTAATAATAAGTAAGAAAAAGTGAAAGTTCTCAATAGAACTTTAATAATTATGTCATTCTTAACTCTTTAAGCTACTAAACTCTCAAGTGTCTAATACAATTGATAAACTTCAGGGATTAAAACTAAGCCTACAATATTTTACTTTCCAAATTATATTTTAATATCTTTGTAGCTTAAAATATTTTTTTTTTTATTAATATCTTTTTAAATCTTCAAACTTCTTTATAAATTATAGTTTATTATAAATTTATGAAAGGATTTTGCTGTCTTATCTCTCAATAACTTTCCTTAATTTTATTATATTTTCTTATAAATATTTATATTTCAATTTAATACCGTTTTAATGAATATCTCAAATGTATTTAAAAGAGAAATTATGTCAGTTTGTTTGTTAGTTCATTTCAATTTAATTTAAAAATGGATTGCAACTTAAAATTGCTCCGGGAAATGATTAATTATGAGAAAGTACCAGTGACATTATAAGATATTTTTTTGATATTTTGGTTGGTTAATGAATTCTGTCAATTTTGCAATATTTTTAATATAGAATGTTAAAAACATAAAAATACTTATTAGTGATTATAATATTGTTTAAATATGTTTTAACACATAAAGTAGGACAATGTTTAAAAAAAAAATTTTAAACAGGTAATGTTATGAAAATATGATTACTACAGTCGCTTACAATTATAATTCGTAGTTATTTAAAAACTAATTAAGAAATTGAGCAAATAGTATAGAAGAAAAAAAAGTATGAATGTGCTGTTCATACACGGCAGAAGGAAAGGGAGTTTTCTTCAAAGTTCCATTGAATTATAATAACATTCCACCATTACAAGTTATATTACAAGTACTACATAGAAGGAATAAATTTATGTACAAACCGGCTTAAACTAGTATTATTTTAAAAACTTACATCAACTAACAATTTAACAATTATGTCAACGCCCTCTATCGTACATTTTAAAAAATAACAACTTCAGAATGCAGAAAAAATAACAGGAACAGGCAATATGTATTCTATCTCATTCTCTCCTATACATTTATGTGTTTGTTTCTTTATCATACAATTATCCTGACCTGACTGACTTATACGTAAATCTATTATACTGACCCTCAAAAGAAGGCCCTACTTAAGTGGTATTGAACAAACATTTGGACGAAGTTGGACCTCATATTCTATGTATATCTCGGAATGGAGTAAGTTTACGACTATTGCGATAGCTCATTGCAGTTATTTCTACTTGTTAGGTCTTTCCAGTTTTTTTAAATTGTTACATATTTCTCTTCATTTAAAAATTATATGTAAGATAACCAAAGATCCCAAAGTCATATAACATGTAAAAGTAATTTGTTAGTATTAAGAAACTTGTATTGACTTTTGGTGGCTTTCACAAACTAAACTAATTAAAAAAAGTAAAAAGGTCTAAGTAAGTAGTTTCTTGTAAGTAAAAGAATAAAAATGCACAAAAATGTCATTAATTGAGATATATATTTTGTAAATCAAAGTTAAAACGGTTGTAATACATTATGTATGTGAGGAAAGAGTAATGGTGGCTATTTGGTCACTAGTAACGACCAACGGAAACGTTAACGTTTATAAAAGCAATTATTTTTGGGTCTATACTTAAATGTTTTAACACATATTATTACTTAATCAAATCTTAATATATTAAGCAGAAAGACACTGACTCACTGACTCATTCATTGCTCTACAGCCCAAACCGTAATACCTAGAAAGCTGAAATGTGGATACAAGATTCCTGACATATTGAATAGGTGCAATAAGAAAGGATTTTGTAAAGGTCCAAACCGGTCCAAAAATACAGCTAAAAATTTGCAAAAAATATAACGCGCCTGTTTGATACCTCCTAGGTGGTGTGGAAATGCAAACAAAATGTTTGATCACTTTCACCGTCGTTGCGAAGCACGGTTATCTTAATATTTAAAGCACAAAGACACTCACTCACTGAGTCATTCATCGCTCTACAGCCCAAACCGTAATACCTAGAAAGCTGAAATTTGGACACAAGTCTTCTGATAAATTAAATAAGTGCAATAAGAAAAGATTTTCCAAAGGTCCAAACCGTTCCAAAGTTACAGCTAAAAAATTTTAAAGTTTACCCCCCACTCCTTCTCTTCTTCCCTTGCATTGCAGTAGAAATTAAAATTATTTGGTCAGTCACTATGTTTATTCTCATTCGCAGTTTAGAATCGTGGTGATGCATATTTAATTCAATAATTATATAAAATTTACTATATAATAACACTAATGTTTTGTTTCAAACAGGGGTTTTAAAAGTCACATTTAATAAAATGAGTTTCAAGCGGATACTACGTAAAAGTAAAGCCTGAAACGGTTGCTACAATTCTTTATGTTTTATAGACCAATAATAATGTATTTTATAAACTCCGGTTCCTCTAAGACTTTTTTAGTTTTAATTACCCCATAATGTTTATTCAGTAATATCATTATTAATATATTGTATTGGCCTTCTCACAACTTTCTGTTTATATAATTGTGTTCATAATAAGACAAGGCACAGGGTCTGAAAGGTCACGAATTTCATTGGTTCATTATTAGTTTATGATTAATTATAAAGTATTTATTAGTTTCTAGTACAAAAATATTTACAAATTCTAACAATATATTTAAACCTAAAAGTAAGATAGGGGATTGTGCTACATATTTGATAAATTTTTACTCCGATTGTTTTCGTTCCTAGGTATTGGATATATTCTAACTTAAATTTTAAAAAAAGATTTTTTCAATTCATCATTAAATAAATGTGAAAGACTACCACGGAAGTATTATAATATATAACTTTAAGAAGTGTAAATAATTGCTTGAATGGAAACAATTTAGTATATTTAAATTGGTTGCAGAAGTAAGTTACAGTTGGCTTTCGCCTGTTAAAGCAGATAAAATGATCCAATTTTGATAGATTCTCTTTAAAAATTAACCTGACCGGACCGGAGATCTGCTCTCCTCTGTTTATGTATTTTTTATTTTATCATTGCCTGGATTTGCTACAATAATAATGTTAACTATATCATGTTATTAAGAAATAAATATAATAGTTTTTAATTTAATAGATTTATAACATTTCGTTGAATTATTTGTAGAATAACAATTAGAAAGGTCGCCTTATCGTTTTATCATTTTCTGTAAATATATTATTTATCTATAATAAACATGTAGATAAGTTAAAAGAATGTAATAATTAAAATAATATTCCAAAGTAATTGACTTATAAATCGACATTTTGTATTATATGGACATAAATGGAAAGTCAAGAAACTCATATCTCTGTAAAAGACAACAAAAGCTTTTCGAGTATCGCAAAAGCCCTATTACGAAATAAGGATTATATAGATGTTCCTAAATGTGTAATATCTGCTAAGCATTGCATCAGCGGAAAAAATACAGAGTAACGTAATTGGAGGGTTCTGAAATCTTGATTTATTAGCACAAGTTTTTATAACCTCCAATTTATTGATACTTAAAGTTATGGGCATAGAGATGTATAAATTAATCATCCTTAATTTATGTTTTAATAATTACCAACCTATTTTTAAGCCATATATATATATTTTAAAATAAATGTTGTTTCCCTTAATAGGTTCTTATAATTTTAAAATTTTAATTAACAAACGTCGCTAAGTATTGCATAACGTAACATTGATTAAGTACATACATAACCCCTATCTAGAGTTAAGATATAACATAATTTTGAAAGTATAAAATAATTTTCGTATAATTTATATAAAACATTGATACTTTTCCGATGGATCCAATAATGTACTTCATGTTTCAAAACGTGCAAGCCTAATGGTAAATGGCGGTGACTCGCAAAAATATACACTTAGTACAAAATAAACCAACTTTCTTGCTACGATCAGGAGCGAAGGTAATACAGGAAGGTTTTATTTGAATAGTTACTTAAGATTCAGTAATAATATACGGTTTGCTGAAAACTTAATTGAAAATCTACTTTCAGAAACTCTAGTTCTAGTGAGAACTGACTATTAGAAAGTGAACCTGAAATATACTTTATACGTTCATGTATACGTATAAATAAAATTAAAATGTCTGTTTCTAATTTCAAAAACATAAAAAAATATATATTAAAAGAATATAAATAAGATGAAGTGTCAAGACAATATCAGATGTTCCACGACACCTGAGGCTAGAGTTTGACAGAAAATCAATATCTGCAAAGGTACACAATAAATAAGTAAAAACCTTTGAACTAAACGCTTCCCAAGGGTTGGAGGGGACGACATTTTAAATATCTATATCCGTGATTGACAGCAGGAAATGATATACATTTATTGAATGGATTATAACAAAAAATATTAATTAATTAATTATAAAGATTAAAATTATTAAACATATATTTACTGTAAAGACGAGTCCTGAATTAACTTTAAAGGTATTACCTTAAATTAAGTAGAAGTTAATAATTATAAGAGTATCTATATAGAGTGTCATCCCATACAATAAATATGATGCTGGTTACCCTGTAACTATAGGTATAAATATTCCCAAGGTGCAGAGCTTAACCTGTCACAATACTCCACTCTAGGTCTTTGGATTCATTAATATTGACGTGGTATGATACCACAGATCACAGAAACGAGGTTATATTGTCTTCGACGTATTTTAACATTTTAAAATCATCCCAATTGAGTTATAATTGAAAAAATATCCACGAAAACAACTTACTCAAATAATTCAGTGATTATTAAATAAGATTTTCTTTTTTATTATTTGTATTTAAAGTACCTTAATAAAGATTTTCTTACGTAACAGGAACTGTAGTAAACAGGTTAATTTAATCCGATTTAAAATAAGTGTACATGTTACCTAAAGTGGGGTAACCGCCTCAAAACTCGAACATCCTAATCCTTTTAATCCTTTATTAGTCCTAATAGGATACTAGCAATTTCACGGAGAGGACACGGTGTTAGCTGTTTTAATTTTTATCGTGGGTACTTTAATATTAGGTATCTTTTAAGGTCATGTTTACTCTATTATATTTGTGTACAATGTTTTAAAGATATTAAAATTAGTGTAAATAAAATTGTGATTTATAGAATTTATAAAATGTGTTGTTTTTTAAAGGCAATTATTTATTTGGAAATCAGAGCATACGTTCATTGAAACATTTATTAGTCGACTATTGTTTATCTACGGAAATTTAACGAACTGTTCAAGATAAACGGCGGGTCGTCAGTTTAAATAAAAAAAAATATAGTTATTTTTAACGACCCAATATTCTATTAAACTAATTGTATGTAAATATATCTAAAAATATTAAAATCAATCGGCAAAAGTAATATATAGTATAAACAATTTTCTTATTTGCTATCTACAAATATGTTTGCGTTTGTTTTTAATCAAATTTCTTTAAGCAGCATACATAATAACAAAATTATATTTTATTAAAATTTCTGTTAAATTATAACAGGATATTCAATATTACATAACTCCAAATATTGGCTTCAGTATAATACAAGTTTAATTTTAATACAGATATTGCTCAGCTACAGATTTGTTACTTACATATCATAGATGTTATTTATTTCTTAAACATTTACTTTAGGTCGAAATTATACAATTAGAAAACTAAATATGTATCTTAATTACACATGTTTTTTTACGCACAAGGTTGATAAACAAAAGTTCAGTATTCAGACACATAAGTTATAAAGACAATAATACGTAATAATATTTTAATAGATACATTACAAAAGTACTGACCAAATGGCCTAGTTACTGTATTAAGCATAAGAATACAAAACAGTAAGTTGTTGTTGTTATTGAATGTTAGAATATTGTTAGTAAATATACAAATATTAATAATGTGAGTATTCTTGCGCTTTTGTATTACTTCATCTTCTGTCTCTATATTTATAATATTTTGTCGCCCTTCGTTGTTGTCTCCTTGCCACTTTTAGTGAAAGTTGTTTTGTTGTAGTGAAAGATTTTAATAAGTAAAAAAGTACAAAATTAGTATTGTTTTTTATTTGAAAGTGGGCAAACGATATAATGTCATCTATTAGAAGTTTACAAATGGGGGAGCATGTAAAAGTCATATTATATGGAAAAGTAATTAGTTACTATTAAGAAACATCAATTTTTTTGGTAAACATCTGATTTTTGGTGGCTTTCACAAAATAAACTAATTTGTCCTTATGTTATGTTCTCGTCTTCATTAAGTAAAAAAACTACTTGTTATTTAGACTTGTAAGAAGAAGTTTCTTGTAACCAAAAAAATTTCGTATGTGACGAATGTGTAATGGTGGACATTTGGTTCCTAGTAACGACCAACGGAAAAGTTTAAGTTTATAAAAGCATTTATTTTTATGTAAGCATGTTAATTAATAAATATCTATTATGAAGTTATACGTACCACAAAAGTTGATACATTGAAGCTGGGGTCTGTATAAACCACCTTGTCCCTGTATAGAATAGAAACTTTATACAAATGCTATCATATAATACACTTAACAGGCAATTTATCAGAATATAAACCATCAGAGACTTGCTGTTTAGATATTCCGTAGTTTTTTATGTAATATATATTAATGTATTTAGGTGTTTTATTCAATTATAACTTTTTATCTCTTCCTTGGACGTTATTAAATACTTCAAACCCGTGATAATGATGTATAATACTATGTACCCAGATTTATGCTATAATATATAAACCACTTCCATTATTATAAGGTCACATTGCAGTAAATGATTTTAAGCGGATAATACGTCAGTTAAAAGGAAAGCTCTAAACGTTCGCTACCAATTTTTATATTTGGGACAGTAATAATTACAATGTGTATGTATGTGTATATATGTATAAAATATATAACCTATCAAGAACACGGTATAAGAAAATATATATATATATGTGCCGTGTTCTTGATAGGTTATATATTTTACTTAATTTTGAAGTATCTGTATAGTATATCTGAAGTATTTTGTAGTACTTATACATACATCTTATACATACATACATACTTATACATACATCTGAAGTATTTTGTAGTACTTATATATTTTATTAGTATTTTTGACAACAAATTGTATGTGAAATAGGTGTAGAAGCAAGTTAAATTGGCCTATGTCGGCTAAAGATGGTAAATTGATTCGGTTTAAAAAGATCCTTCTTTAGAAATTAAGTTACCTAACCGGACCGGAGTCCGGTTAGGTAATCATTTTCATCTCATCTCCCTCTGTGGCTTATAAAAATCTCACCCAATAATATATCGTTTACTTTATCGTCATAATAAAAAAATATTTGAAAGTAACTGGCTTACAATTTGATAACATTTTGTAATATATCACAAAAAAGAGAAGGGAATAAAACGGTATTATCCACATATCTTCTTAATGCAACAAAAACTTTCGAATATCGAAAAAGCTCTTTTACGAGATGTTCCTAAGCGCTGTAATACATGCTAAGCTTCGCATCAGCGGAAAAAATAAAGAGTAACGGTAAATGGAAGTTCCTGCAAAAATTTATTCAAAATATTCATTTATTTGGACAAACTTTATTGAACTATAAATTGATACTCTTAGTTATAGTGATATAGATATATAGATTTATAATTTTTGATCTATTTTCATTATTATTACTAACCTATTTTACTCATTTTAAGTTTTTATATTTTTATGAATAATGTTAAATATAAAATTTATTAATGGTATTAAAAATATATTGTTTTCCTAAATAGGTTCCAATAATTTTCTAATTTTAAGTTATCAACATCACTAAGTATTAAATAACGTATTTACATAATATTGAATAAGTCTTAGATAGTTTTTCTTATGGTATTATGATATTTTAGTTCATATTTAATATCAAATGATTTATACATACCTAACCCATATAATATATAATACTGTTTTGTATAATTTATAAAGAAAAATAACTATCTATACTATAAACATACATTGAAAATCCAACATTGATATTTTTCCGATAGATCCAATAATGTACTTCATGTTTCAAAACATGGAAACCTAATGGTAAATGGCGGTGACTCGCAAAAATATACACTTAGTACACAATAAACCAATTTTCATGCCACGATCGGGTACGAAGGTAATACAGGAAGGTTTTATTTGAATGTTTACATAAGATTTAGTAATAATATACGGTTTGCTGAAACTTAACTTTAACAGAACTTTCACTGGTGGATAGCTGATATTCTCAGGAGTGATTTGGTCTTTTTTTTTTTGCAAAAAACCTATTTCGCGCGAACGAAGTCGTGGGCAAAGCTAGTCTTATATAAATGAAACTTTGTTCGGACGATATTAATTCAAAATATATATAAAAATAAATAATAACATTATACCGAACTAGATTTTATTATGAAGTTATCACTATTAGTATGTCCGTTTCTATTACTCAGACGTTTTATCCCATTTTTTCACGAAAAACGTTCTGAAACACCGTAATAACTCTTAAGTAACTTAAGAAGAATATTGAAGGGCTGTTCGAAGCTCCATAAAACAAGAAGTTTATTCCTTAGTTATGTTATAGTACGTACAAATTATATTTATGATTTATTCAATAAAGTGCACCAAATGCAAATGTATGCAATAACACTATATTAAATCAGCCTGGAAAAGTGGAACAGATCATCTTTAGTATTACTTAGTATACAGATTTGTCACTAAATTGTAATTAAATAACATTAATACGCTTAATATTATTTTAAAAAAAATGTGTACTACGTTAGATGTTACTTCTTCAAAACGTTGTGTTGAAACCATGACATACAATAAATTAAAAATATCTCGAAAAACATCAAAATAAGAAATAATATTGAATATATTTTATTGGCACGTTTTAAAAGGTTTTAATAAATAGAATTGATGTGTCAATAATGTGTCAAGATAATATCATATGTTCCATGGCGCCTGAGGCTAGAGTTTGACAGAAAATCAATATCGGAAAAGGTACACAATAAATGAGTAAAAACCTTTGAACTCAACGCTTCCCAAGGGTTGGAGGAGATCAAATTTTAAATATCTATTTCTAGGACTGACAACAAGACATGATATACATATATTGAGTGAATATGAACTACATTTTTATTTAGAAATTATAAAGATTAAGATTATTAAACATATATTGACAGCAAAGACGAGTCCTGAATTAACTTCAAAAGTATATTACCTTATATTAAGAAGAAGTTAATAATTATTAGAGTATCTGTATAAATTGTCATCCCAAATAAATAAATATGATTCTGGTCATCCTATAACCATTGTTATAAATATTCTCAAGGTATAAAGCTTAACCTGTCACAATACTCTAGGTTTTTGGATTTATGCATTTTTTGGATTTGCAGATCACAGAAACATGGCTCTATTGACTGTGACTCGTACTCCAATTAATAAAAAAACATATCGCTTATTAAGATTTTTTCATGAACGAATTTTGTTCGTTCTGTATTGTTTTCACTTTCCTCGGATGGATGGATGGATGGATGTATGGATGTCTGTGGATAGGAAAAATTTTCATTACTGTCGAGAGATGGCGCTGTTTATAATTTGCTGATTTAGTATATTTTCATATTTTATTCTTACAATAATGTTAAAGTACCCAGAGTATTGATTTTCTAATATAACACGAAATGTAGTATACGTGTTCATTACATCTGAACGAATAAAAGATAGATGTACACGTGACCTCCTAAAGTAGGGTAATCATGTTAAAACATGTATCATAATCATTTAAATCCTGTATGTCTCAAAGTAGGCCTCTAACACTTCACGGCGAGTACTTTGGAGGAAACCGTTGTGGGATACGTTTAGTGGTAATTATCATGTTAAGTATTATGCCTTGTAAGATCATATTAACTTTGCTACATTTGTGTTCAATTTTATAAAAATTGTGATCGCTATTTATTAAAGTATGTTAATTATACAATGAGTATTTCTATGTTATTACTTTACATGTAAAGAGTCATGTAGTATACTGATTATAAGATTATTATATAGTAAGAAAGGAGAAAACAAATCGTTGAGCATTTGTTAATAGCCGACTTATATTTATCGACGGACATTTAATGAACTGTTTAAGATAAATGGCGGGTCGGGAGGTCGTTAGCGTTTGTACTCTTTTACAGAAAAAATAAACAAAAACTTTGTCATCACTCCAGTTTATGAGTCATTTTACAGTTATTTAAATTTTATTGCAAAATTTATGTTCTTGAACAGAACTTTTAATGTCTATTTTACAAAATGGGTTTAATTTAAATATATGAAAGCTGTATCACTAAATAGTAATAAGGATTATATAGTTTTTTTAAAATAGTTTTAATTTTAGTACAACAGAAGCAGATTGATTACAATATTTATGCTCACAAAGAACTGTAAAATAATAATATATTAATGTATGATATTGACAGGTTTTTTTTTAATTTTATCGGTATATAGTTTTCTATGAGTTTGAATAATAACAAAGTGATTTTACAATAATTATTAGGCAATAATATTGAACATATTAACAATAATATATTTTAACAATAAAATCTAAAATATCCTTTCCTTCCTTAGTTGAGACTTTTATTACTTTTATTGTTCATAGCACTCCTTAATGGACAGGTGAATGATAGAATTAAATTTCTGTTTTATAAAAGGCGAGAGTGATGACCGAGAAACGCAAAGAATAAATGACACTAATAATGTTTTATTTGTATACTGTTATGATATACGCTTTAATTTATAACTTACTGTTTTTAACTATAAATGTCTATCTAATAAAGTATAAGAAGCTGAAACCGAAACATTATGAAATTTCTTATATACGGTCGAGCGAGCTAATAAATTATTTCATATCGCAGCTCGAAATAACATTCAAAGAGTTAATCATATTGAGTTTGTTAAATGTAAATTAAACTTTTACAAACAAATAATACTTTTACATTAGGTACTTAGTGATAAATTCGATATTTTAATCAAATTTACATATACTTTTTAAAAAAACTTCTCTAATTTTCTCTTTACATTTAATTGAATAATAAGTATAACATTATATACGTTGTGTAACTTAGTGAAGATAAATGGTTGCATACAATATGTTTTGCGGAATCCAAATGCACCAAGCAGTATCAGTTTATAATAAGAAAAACGATTTGGTAAAAATTCATATTAAGTTACAAAATTATATTAAATAACGTATAAATCTTAAAAATTGGCTTCAGTATAATACACGTTCCATTTTAGAAACAGATAGTCCTGAACTACGTACAAAGATGTAATGCTATAACACTTTATTATTTAAAATACATGAAAAATACATAAACACGGACTATACTCGAACCTACGACTTCTGGGATACTGGCGCATCGCTTTGTCAATTGAACTATTGAGTCGCTGCACACATTTATATTTTTTTTATTTTACATATATTTTTAAATTTAAATAAGCTAGCGTACATTATGTTAAACTGCAGGGATCAAACATTTAGGGATCTGTAGGATTGCAGACAGTGTACAATTTAATGTGGTACAATTTAATGTGGTGGTGATAGTGTGATAAAAATCCAATTTCGTATATTTGATTTTATGTAACTTTCAGGAATAGCTAAAAGATATTATCAAACACCATATGACAGCTGTATCACCTCAACCATACTACCATAACCTAACCATATTAGTATAACAATTAACCTATTATTAGTAGTTGTTATAGCAGTCAACAGTATTTAAATACACTCGTAAAGTATAGTATAGTATAGGAGATAAGTTTGTTCGGTATAATAATAACAACTGTGAAGGAAAAGTATTATACATTGTAATTGTCGTCACCGGTTTAATTTTCTCACCATACCATTATTATAATACTAAAAATAACCAATTTTTATGTTAACCTTTGAATTTTAGATAATTTGCCAAAAAGCTAAATTTCTTATAAAATACACACTATATTGTATCGCAATAAATTTATATACTTTATAATTTTAACAATTTCCACGTAGCTGTGTTTAAATCCAAGAAATAGAATTAACGTGAATAAAATTTATGTTTATTATATTCCACTACGAATAATTATCTAAAGATAATTAAAATATATTTATTTTAATCACACTTTATAATTTAATATAGACTTATAAAGTTGTTACTCTCTGACAGTTTGAGAGATTAAGAAAATTCAGTTTATGTTTAAGTTTTATGAGAGTTAATTATACAGAGAGAGAAGATCACGAGTGTCTTAAACTTTTGTAAGAGTTGACAAAATAATATATTATTTATGTATGTAGAAACTTGTTACTATGAGAAATAATTTCTTTTATTGAGTATATCACTACAGTATCAAGGTACTATTTGTCGATAGTGTTTCATCGTTGCTATGTGCGAAGGCACGTGTTGGTTAAAAAACTATTCTTTAATATTAATCTTTATATCTCATTTCAATGAAAATAATATCATTTGTGGCCTAATAAAACCAATAAAATATTTATCTAATTCACCAGAATATTGCATCAGACGCCAATCTAATCTATAATTAGACCATACGTAGCTAGCTTTCAAATATTGTCAATTTCAAATATTGTCTATAAATAAGACTCAAAATGTTTATTCTACAATTATGGTAATGAAGGGACTCCCAATGTAATCTGGAAAAGGTTGACTTACTTTATTACTTTTATTATATAATAGGATAAGTAATAGATAACTTGTATCAACCTTCAAATTTTATAAAATCCAAGGGAAGTAGAAGCTTGAAACTGTCCCATAAAATTAAAATATAAGAACCTATTGTTTCAGTGTCGTTCTTAACTTTGGATGAAAGCGGATTTTCATTTTAATGTTATTAATATTATCACAAATTCAAGTGTCTGAGGTTGTGATTTTTTTAATAGTTAAAAGAAAAAAAAAAGGAAAAGATGACATTAGATTTTAAAAAAATACAAGTTTTTCTTTAACATTTAAATAAGTAATTATATTTAAGTTAAATTATCTGAACTGAAAAAAAATAAAGTTCAGAATATATGTTTAATATTCAGACACGGTGTTTTCCGTGACTCAACTTAATAATGTTTTGAATTTAAAATGTATTACGGGATGGGACGGAACGGGACGGGACGAGACGTTTCAAGACGGTACAAGACGGTACAAGAGGGGACGAGACGGGAGGAGACGGGACGAGACGGGACGAGTAGGGGCAAGACGGGACGAGACGGGACGAGACGGGACGAGACGGGACAAGACAAGACAAAACACTTTAACTTTAACCTTAGAGGCTGTAAATATTGTAAACTTACAAAAATATGAATTGTTTATCGTTAGATAGTTAAGTCCATCTGAAGATAGATATGAATTACAAAATACTAATAAATATGTTTCTAAATATTTGATGTAACAGTTATATTAAAACAAAACAAAATAAATCTTTTAACCTTTCAAGAACCCTTCCAGCAATGATTGTCACTCTTAAGTATTCAGACTAAGACTAAGAATAAAGTCAAGTTAATATTTGCCATTTTGTTCACCGTTTCAAGTCAATCTTTTCTCATTTGCTTTGTGGTAAATAGAATCGGAGAATTATAGTGATCACAGAGCTGAATTAAAGACAGAGTTAACTCAATTACGGAATCCCGAAGTTAGTGCTAGACGAAAATATAATAATATTATTAATATCAATTTATGTTAATAATTTTGACCTATACCTTTAAAATTTTTTGGTAAACCCTTAACAATCCCTTAAATTCAAATTGAGATAAATTTAAAATTTCCTTTTGGGAAAACTAAAAGTTTTTAATATCTAATGAAAAGATAACTTAAGTTTAACGATTAATATATTATTAGATAAGATAGTTTAAAAATTGTTTTAAATTAATATTTTTTTAAAGTAAGTAGATTTATTATTTCAGATTCATTAATGTAATAAATCATTTATTTAGTACATTATAAGGTTATAATTAAAAATATATATATTTATTATTTTACATAAGTCATTATGTATTATAAATTTTCTGTAGAATATGAATGCTGCTAGGTGTCTGTAATTTTTCCTCCTCATAATTATACTCTAAAACTTTTAATGAGTAAAAAAATGTTTTGAATTCAAAATGTGTTTGATGAAACAGAATTGTATCGATTTTGATTGTATATTTTATTGTTATATCTCCTTACTTTACTGAAAAGAGTGGAAATTAGTTTATTAATTTATAAATTAAGGATTACAAATACTAGTGTTCGCTCAAACTAATCAAATCTTAAGCTTAAGATTGACGATTGATATAAGCGTAAAATGTCATCAAAATACATTGCAGTGATAAATTCCTTCTATAATATAATCAATAAAACTTAATATAAGAATAATTTATAAAAATAAGTTTCGTATATTTTATTGCACGTTTCTTACTAAATAAAATACCCCCATATAAAGTTGATTCTGCTTCCTAGGCCCTGTTATTCGCAAGAAATTATTTTGCCAGCAGTAGCCAGCACGTCCTTTTATATAGACATTATTTAATAATATTTGTACTATTAATTACGAGTACTTCAAAACTTTTAAGTCGTTATAACAGTTTCTGCATGACATAAAAATGTTGTACAACAATTCATGAAAAGAAAACATCATGATCCTCCTGCCCTTATTATCAAGTATTTAGGGCCCGCATAAATTTCATTCCCTGCGTGCTTTTTTATCATACGTCATTCGTCGTCGTCATACGTCTGTGTTAACTAGCTTCTTTGCTGTTATATTTTTCAAGCACTCTCTCCATGTATTCTTAGGTTGCTTTATGTTGTTATAAACATCTACATTTATAGTTAAGACTTCTTGTTATATACCTTTTAACCCTTTGTGTTTTCGGATAAAATTTACATTTCAACCAATATATAAAGAGTCAGAAGTTATAAAAATCCCTATCATAAGTTTTTCAATAAAAGTTCTGAAACACTTATCACCCTCGTCAAATTGAGGGTAGGTTACCCTTGGGACTGCACAATAACTCAGGATACCATGTGATCGTTATTGTGTAAAAAAGAAACAGGAAGGAGACTAATATTACCCATATTTTTATTTAAACATAAACATAAAATTAGCAAAAAAAAAAAATAAAGGATACCATTTTTGTCTCAATATTAATTTATTATATGTATTGATTTCTAGAAAAAGAATTGTTCTTAAAATTTATAAATTTAATAGAATAAAGAGAAGAAAAAAAATGTAACCTTAAAGTTAAATAAATATTCTATAAAGATCCTCTTAGATGTAGTAATAATAGAATTTATTACCCGTTAGGTAGCGATGAGATCCCGAGAGACTGAAGCAGCACTTGAACTGACGTCCAACAATTCAATATGTAGGTACTAACACTCCTTAATAATACGGTTAACTGAAATTTATCGGATATATAGTCATATAAATATATTTTCTTAGTTTAAGTTATATATATGTAAAATACCTTATATTATTATTAATATTATATTTAATATATATAAAAAATTGTGTGAAATTTATTTAAAAAATTTAAGTAAACAAACCGATGTTTTGATGTCAGGAAATAAAATAAGTTAGAAAGGAAACCTTGATAAAATTAAATATATTTACCAAATATTTTAAATAGGAAAAAATCCAATAAACAGCACAATTAAAATCTATATTTAGAGTCTCATCAAATTAGGCACTTAGGTATTCAAGAGAAAGTTTATTTATTGAGTTTAAGAAGTCTATTTGAATACTGCAATAAAATGTTATTATTCAATGGAAAATCGGTTTTTCTTATGTAATTATATATTATTTTTAGGATCACAAAAGCGTAATGTTATTTTTAACTATGATAATTAATCATTATTGTTATATAAGTTGCTTTATCGTATTTTACAATTCATACTCATAGATACCTGGAATTAACGTAAGCAAAGACATCGTTCATATATATCGTTATTTAACATAATATCAATCTTTATAGTATGTTGCTGTTGTTGTAGTGGGTTATACATAACCATACCAATACGATCGCTAATCTAAAGGCAGCACGTTAACCAAGTAGTGGCAGGACCGTCGAGATTATTTCACTACATGGATATGGCCACATTGTGGAGTGGTGCTAAAGTACGGTCACTTGCTTTGCATCCACGCTGAATATTGCTACTCCTCTAGGAACTGTCATAGGTTTCGGTTATTGAAAACTAATGTAGATATTAAATTTCATTAAATTAGTTCGATCACCCAACGAATCACCCACGTGAATAATCAAATCTGTTTAACATCATATATTGAAACAATCAATTCGGAATTATTACCGCACGTATGTTATACTGTAGTACCGTTACTGTTCAGTTGTATTGTAAATTATTTTTAATTATAAATTATTGGACGTTTTAAATGACGACAATAATTTGATTCTTAAATGTATGTTACATTCTTTTAGACTACAGACAGTTAGAGAATAATTTGGAAAGTGGCAAAATTCTTTAACGAGAGAAGTACGAAAGGAAATTCAATAGTTAAGTGCTATGAAGACATTAAAATAATATAATGTAGTGTCTCCGTTAGTCGTTTAACCTAAGAGGCTGTAAATATTGTAAACTTAACAAAATATAGAAAATTGTTAGACATTTAAGTCCATCTGAAGAAGAAAATGAATTTCAAAATAAGTGTGTTTCTAAATATTTAAGACGTCGTAGAAGTTATATTCAAACAAAACAAAATGATTTTGAAAAATTTTATCTTTTAACCTTCCAAGAACCCTTCCAGCAATGATGGTCATTAACTAACTAACTAACTAAGTATTAACTCAAACCAGCCTAATATTCGCCATTTTATTCATCGCTTCAGTTAAATCTGGTCTCATTTGCTTTGTGGTAAATAGTTTTTATTATTACTGATATGTTTAAATAATTGTGTGTTAGATTCATTAAAAAATGTACTGTAAGCTAAATTGATGTTTTGGTTTCAATAAATAAGACAGTTCAAAAATAAATCTTACGTTACGTTATTTATTTTTTTATCCTATTTTTAAAAATTCTCATAAATCATTTATATTATTAAAAGTGGTGGAAAATCATAGATTTTTTTTAAGTAAATGTTTGTAGAGCACTTATTAAAAATTCTTATTTTCATAACCTAGTTTACCAGTTTGTCTACTTTATTTCATTACATACCCACATACAATAAGTAAGAATCTTTTTTTATAAAATTATTAATTATATAAAATCTTGTTTTAAATCTGTGATTATTCTCGAATTGTTGTTTGAAAGCTCAATAATATATTAGCCACACCTGGTGTCCCCACAATCCATTTATCATAGCCTATGGTTGAGCTACCGGACAAGTAGAACCTAAGTTATACAATATACAGTTGAATATATAATAAAATGCATTGAAATAGTTTTGAATTTTAATTGGGAAAGGAACAGCTTCAGAACATATTAAAAAGTTGATCAGATGACATAAATATGGGGTGTGTGTGCAAGAATTGGAGGGAAAAAAGCTATAGAGATTGAGGTAAACGAATGTTTAGTAATATGTAAAGTGATAGCAAAAGTAAAGGGGATTGGAATAGTGATTAATAATTAATAGGAAGAAAGAATTGGTGACTAATCTTTAGGATTAATAATTTAGGAGTAAATATAATGTGTATGTGTTTATATATAAAAATTTGGGAGTGTTTTTTCTGAACTCCAATTGTGAATGGGCATCTATATTTAAAATTTCAAGTAATTTCTGCCTGGGTGGTGATAAAGCAATAAAACTAATAAGTATTCTTTAATACATATTCAATAAATGAACAGCAAGGAAAGTGTAAAGAGAAATAATGGCGAAACGATATGAATAAAAGCTATAATTAATTTGGATTTATGATTTATAACTTAAAGATTGTAAAGTTTGAAATAGTTTATTTGAAATCATGAATAATATGATTTTAATATGCAATTAGATACCAAGCTTACTAGCTTGGTACATTTCATCTGATTGCAATTGGCACTGGCCATCATAGAAATCGGTAAAAATTAAAATATACATATTCGTTGCCACTCTGACGAAGAAGGAATAACGTTAGATACTAAGCTATAAAGATACGTATGGACTTTACAAATTCGGTTTTTCTTTCTTACAGTAGGATTGCTATAAGAAAACTGTATCGCTACTTCAGAAATATATATTATATCCCAAGACTACTCTCCCTGTTTTGGTTTTTGTTAGTAAAGTATTGAGTTCCTTTTTATTGGTATTTTTATCGTTTTTTAATAAACTTGCAGGAAATATAATTTAATCCTTCTTTATTGTTGAAATTAAATTAACTTGAACATGTTACTCTGGTTATTGCATTTTAATAGATGGTGCCAATTGAACCCGAACAATTAATAAATAACACCAATCAATGAATCATCACTATTGCAATCACATGACGTTACTCCTTAATACAATAAGTAATAAATTAATTATATTCGTTTAAGATTTTGTGTTTTTTGTAAGTAAAAAAAAAATAAAAATGAAATAAATGTTATAAAATTATTACATCTTGAAATATCATGTTCGGAAATGTAATTTTCTAACGATTAAATAGAGTTTTAAATGAGTATTAAATTGCCAAGATCAATATTTATTGGGCAACCAAATTAAATTATGCAAATGTTTTCCTACTTGTGTGTAATACTTATAATAAAATGATTATTACACTAACTAATACCTTCATTTCAAAAGAAAATACAAAAACAGCAGAATAAGTATATAAGTACTAGTACAAAAATATTTAAATACAAATAGTGTTTTGCGATAACAAAGCTAATCAATTTTATTTTTATAAAGAAACAATTCGTGGAAAATTTAGAAAGAAAACAAAAAGGTTATAAAAGAAGTATATACTATAGAGTTTTCTTCAACCACATTAATCTAAAAAAGAAATTGACAGTAATAAATTTTTATTTTGTTAAAAAAATATCAATTATCTCTTTTAGGATCCAATAGAACTAATAAGTGTATTTTGTTACACAAATGTTAGAGTACAAATTTTGCTATTAACAAATAGAAATATTCTGCAAAATCTTCAATATAATTATTTGATCATATAAGTATTTGTAATATTATAAATATTATATCTTACAACCCGCTCCTTGCTGCTTCGTCCACGTCAACTACCGAAGTGAATATATAGTGAAGTTAAGAAGATCCAGTTCAAGATGGTTTGTTTGATTACATCGACATAATGTATTATATCCGTAAGTCTATTATACTGACCCTCGAAAAAACCCCACTTAAGTGGTATTGAACATGTATTTTGGACGAAGAACCTCATAATATCTATTCTGGACTGGACTCTTTTCATTATATATTTATCTTCTTTTAGAGATTCTATATAATATAACCAATGGTCGCCAAACTCATATCTAAATATGTATGAAAAAAACTACTAACTTTGGTGGCATCCACAAAGTAATCTTATTCATCCTAATGTTATATTCCAGTCCTTATTAACCCTAGATAACTAAACGGTTTTCATTGTTACATTATTACTACACCTTCGTCGAACGGACTACGGAATAAAACAATGAAATATAATAAAAAATATTTAATTAAGATAGGAATTTGTTTCATCGCACAAAAGTAAGGATTATAATGAACAAATTAAGTACTAATTAATGTTATAATATCAATTTACACAGTGACCACACATACAAACATTTTGTGGACCACAAAAAGCTTTTCTACATCTGGTGCAACGGTGCTTGGTCATTCTCCGGGCCTTCGATGGACATAGGTAGCAAATTTTACACGCGTTTGACATAGGCGGAACAGGAGCTTCTATTGTTGAAGATTCGCCAAGAATATCCTCAATCATGACCCGTATATTACGCCCCAAACTCACGGTCTGTTATCGTTGCCGAAGCCAGGGTTCCATTAGCTGATCTCCTAACTTCATTACAAAATCGCCCCCAGTCATTGGCTTTTTCTTATTTCTTATGTTGTTACAGACATGAATAGCCTAAGAATTAATAGAACATATATTGAGAATGTTATAAAAGTTACACACCGGCCATCTCTTGGTTTCCCGGTTAGAGCTTATATTTGCACACATTTGATCGACAGTGTCCACTGCACCTTTTGTGCTATTATAAAAATGTTTTATTTCTGGTTTTCATGTCGTTTCATTAATAATAGGTTGATCATGAATTGTTGACAATAAAAATACAACTTCGTTGGATTTTGCTTTAAATGAAACTAATATATTTCTCTAAAATGTCGTCCGTTTCCGATGTTTAGCTGTCAGATCTCTCCTTCGATTCGCTTTTCGATGCTGACTCCAGCCAATGACAAATCTGATCCTCTTGATTCCTCAAATCCATCTAAAACAAATATGAAAAAGTGAAAACATCTCTACATTTTTCCGTACCGTGTATCTAAACCGAACCAAAAATTTACTTACTACTAAATTTTGCATTAAACTTTCTATTTAAATCAATCCAATAAATTTAATTTAGAAATTTAATAAATACTATTCTACATTTATCGATAAAAAGCAGATCTACAATATGTAAAACAATAAATATAAGAATTTATTAATGTACGTACCGTAACAATAAAGTTGTTGTTATTACTAAACCTTCGTCCAGCGGACGACGAAAAGGTCACAGAGCACGTTCTATGATGCGCATGGACCCAATAGTGTCACGGGCTGCACTGTTTACTCAAATTAGGAAGGTAATGAAAGAGTCAAGGTCAGGGGACGGAGCGAAGTAAGTGATTTCGAATTTCGTCAAGTAGCACGTCGTCGCCTCGACGAGTGATTAGTTATAAAGGGTTAAGTAAAGCGGTCTCAACTGTAAAAGATCCATACTACAAATTCACTTATAGCCATAAATGAATATTTTTTATAAACAAAAGTTAAAACGAACATAACGGTGGACATTTGGTATCAAGTAACCAGGGTAGCCAGAGACGACGGAGCGCCAAACGCTACGGTCCCTGCATACCTCTTTCGCCTCGGCCACAGACATCAACCTCTTCATACATGCCCTGCGGGGGGTCATACTTCAGCAATGTTCAGTATTTATAAGTAAATAGTAGATATTATTTAAATAAAAAATAAATATACAATTAAAAATTCTTAGTGTTAATGAATTTAGCGGGTAGCTTAGTTGTGGTAGTTCAGCTGCCGAAGCAATGGGAAAGGACTCTCTCAGGTCGAAGTTTTGTGTTCTTTTCGTGTAGTGGCATATTTAATTTTAAGTTTAATTCCGATTTAAATAAGCCTTATATATCTAACATATATTTAGGCAATTTAAAATGTTAATCACAATAATATTATCACTGCTCGAAAAGACGATAACAAGGGATTGTACACGATAAATTGAGAAAGTCTCAACCGAGTTGAGAATATACGGAAAGTGGTAAATCATATTTATATAGTAATAAGTTTTAAGGGAATATTACATACACATTAAGTTTAAATAACAGTAATAACTTTGCGAATGAAACAAATTTTCTATTAATCTTTAAACTAAACGGAATTACGTAAACAAGTAATTTAATAATCGTATAGTGTAAAGTTGTGTGTATCCCTAAAAGTTGTTAAATTGAAGCCGGGCTTTGTATAAACTGCCTTGGCCAGTGTAGAAACTTAATACAAATAATAGTTAATGACAACCTATTTCTTAACCGGGCAATTTATCACAATATTGTATGTATCAGTGACTTGCTGTTATAACAAAATTTTCAGTCGTTTTTATGTAATAGATATTAATATATTTTAGTAGTTTTATTGATAAATGAAAATGTAAACTTCATCTGTTCTTAGAATTTGTTTTATTAAAGACTGCACCCGCTATTACGATACGTAGTACATAATATTGTATAGATATTAACTATAACATAATAATGTATATAAACATTGTCAATACTCATTTATTAAATCCTTATCTTTTAATCTAAAGCTGCAATGGTTGTCATGTTATTTTAAAGCACTTAATAAGGTCCATACTGCAATACATAAGTGTAATACCTAATGTGGTCAAAGGATTAAGACTAAAATAAATAACTTATTCAGAAACCTAGTGCCCAATAATAACCGGAAACGCCCTTTTAAACACTCTCTTTTTAAATAACTTTGATTTGGAAAGATTTCCAAAAACCCGGTTCTTATTAGATGCTTTAACCTTATTGATTAAGTCTTAGATAGTTTGTCATATTTGTATGGAATTATAATTGTAACAATAATAAAAGACTATTTTGTGGTTCATATTTATTATCAAATAAACTATGTATACAATTTACAAAATTATTATCGTATAATTTATATCGAAAACATTTTATAACAAAATATTGTCGAATATTTCTGTTGTTCAAAAAAGTAAAAGTTTGAACTAGTTTCCTTGTAATAAGAGATTTGTTCTCCGGTTATGTTATGATACGTTATATTTATGAAGTATTTAATAAATTCGTTATTTTATATTTTGTTAACCTTAACACATCTTTTGTGTTAAATTAACTTTATATGTTAAATGACATTAAACCAGTCTGGGAAAAGTGGAACATTATTTTTATTATTAACTGTTTAGTTAAGAATATTTCAGTTTTAACATTTTTCATTGGAAGGTTTTGAGAGGCTTTAATAAACGTAATTTATTTGCTAATAAAGCGTCAAGATAATATTATAAACAAATCTTAGATCTCACTTAAGTTGTGATAAACTTTTAATGATTGTAATTTGAATTAAATTAAAACAAATATTGTTAGAACATCGTCTCAGTCGTGTTTTAGTTGGTCGTTATCATAATTTTTATTGTGTTTATAATCAATTTACATTAACATTTACCTTTGTGTAGGCGTTGCCCTTTTTGTAGTGCGTAGGACTTTTTATCTACATACATAATATCTACTTAACTTTATATTATTAAATTATACCTGTAACCAGTTTTTTATTTGATTGTTAGAAATATGAAATTTATTCGCTGCAAACTATGTTTTATGTCGTGAGGTCGATATATTGAGTCAGAGTACCACCCATCATCAGACCAAACTACTATTAAATTCGTTTCATTGTTATTGGACAAATATATATAATTAATCGTTTAAAATATTATTTTGTGAGTAGGATAATGTGTTTAAGGGTTGTCAGAGACTTCTTCGTTGGAGGCGTCAATAATAATGAAGAGGCAGTGAAAGTTAATATCTACGTCTTTACGACACACAGGTTGTAAATTTAGAACATAAACAGCAAAGGAACGGAATTGAATTTATGTCTTTATAATTTTTTAAGGCAGAGCCTGGTTTTTCTAGTATTTGTGGAATTGATAATAACGCTATATGAATAAAATTTTAATACTAAGTAATGTACATCTTAACAATATGTTTTGTATATTGTGGCTCATTTGTTAGTGAAAAAAATATTCTATTTCCAAAAAGCTTAATAAAATAAATGAATTCCATTTAATTTATATAATTAAACGTAGATTTTATTAATAATAGATAATTTATTAAAGGGGTCTGTACAATAGTTTTTAAGGTACATAATAATAACTATTATAAAATACTCGATATCATAATCAATAAATAATAAATAATTCATTTAAGGTGCAAATAATTCATTTAAAATGCAATTTAAATCTTACAAGTGAATATGCAAACTAGTTGTTTCGAAGTCAAATGCATGCTCTGTCTTCATGGCCTATTGTATTTTAGTTTTTTGCCTGAATGTAATGGGTTGGACGTACAGGGAATTGTTAATATTATTTTTCAACAATGTTATCTAAAATTATAAGGTAATTAAAAAATATAATAATAAATAAATTAGGTGTATGAAGGTGCTTAGATAAAAACAATCCGATATGTCGTATAGATGTTTAAAACAATTTCTTATTTCTATTTGCCTTCTTCCTTCCTTCCTTTCTACCTTCAAGATATTAGAGAAAAATCTATTATTATCCCGTCCTCGGTATTATCCTCTAGAAAAATAGTGAAGGCGACGGCAAGAGATTTTGATAGACCATACTTTGTCTCTTTATAGAGAGATAATCTATTATGCTGATACATTGCCTACTTTCCATATCTGGGGATAACAGAAGCGTCAATATATTATATCTTAATTTTTATAAATGTGGTAACATTTAAATAAAAAATAAGTATCTCGTTTCAATTCTGTGCAAGAGTACTGAAACAGAAATATAGCCTTAGATTCCGTCGTAAATAACGAGTACACAAAGAATAAAGTATACAACGCTTTGTAAAGGATTGCAAGTTTTTATTACATTTCGTTAGAAAGAAGTGTTTGTAGCACTTTTAATTAAGACTTTAATTAAATTACTTTTAGCCTTTTAGGTTGAAAAAAGTCAGTACCTTTTCCCATATCAGTATTTAAACTATGACTTAGAAATTACATTTTTATCGTTACTGATTGAAAATAAATATTCGTCAGTTATAATTATTGGTCTATCTTTATGAAGCCGTAGAGGGATAACGATTAAACTCGCAGTTCAGACTATAACAAAATAATAAAAAACAGTATTGTATTCAAAAATTGTCCAGCACTTTATAGTTTAAGTTATGTGTAACTTTTTGCAATACTTACACTATCTATAAGTCAGTTAACGCCTTAAATTCATAAAAATTCTTTGAGTTTAGTAATAACTCTGTTGGAAACAATGGGAAATCAATATTTACGATTACTCTATATACTATATATTTTTTATTACTCTATATACTATATACTATATCATTACATCCATCTCCAATAATGGCTCGGCGCAATATTTTTAAAATTTGGATAAGAAATTTAGAAAAGACCGCCTCCTGACTTTATAGGAAGAAAATGTTTTAAGCGCAATGAAGAATGTAAGCAGGAATAAAATTTCAGCGAATCTTCTTTAATGTCCCAGTTCTAGCCTAGGTAGCGATCGATCGTTAAGCCAATATTTTAATGTAGTTACAAAAGATAAAGTATATCTTTATTAAGTATTATTTTAAAATATTTTTAGGTCTTTCTGGCAAAGGTAAGTTTGGTTACTGGTTCTATATGATTGGATTCAGCACTTTAAATACAACATACAAAAATTTACGCGAATAATAATAATAATAATTTAAGTTTTGAAATGCTAAGAAATAGGTTAAAAAGTATTAATAACAATACTTATAATGAGTCGACTGCAATGTTATAATATTTTAAATCATACTTAAAGGTTTTTATTCCAAAAAAACCTTCCACTCATCGAACATCAGATTCTAGATTCACTAAAATATAACCTGCTCTTCAATTTATATTCCAATTTGGTTTAATAGTATTTTATATAAGTTTAATAAATAGCTCAAGTTGCCACAAACACAGACTAAAGCTGCAACTGACTAACCCATTTGCAAAAGTCAAATATACATTTAATTAAAATATCCTGAATGGGTTTTATTTATTTCACGAAATGTATAACATGATTTAGCATCCTCATTTGAGAACAAAGTAAATACAGTTATCTAAACAATAATAAATTGTTTGTACAATTTAATTTAATAATTTATACCTGACGTTATATGTATATGCCTATTTTTTATTGTTTTTAATTCCACTCTTAAGAATGTATTACTATAACTGTTATTCAAAATTATTATATAACAATAATGAAATTATTAGGATATGAAGCTAAATACAGGCTGCTTGTTAATATAATTGACTGAATAATAACTTGGAATAAATATTTGTTAACTAACGAAGACCTAAATAAACACTGAATCAGCGGCCATGGAAGATTTAATTATTACAAGTAATTTATGATGTTGCCCAAACATTTTACCCAATAATATTATAAAATTATATCTAGTTATTAGGAAAGACAGATTATTGAATTATTCTTTATATTTTCTAGTCGACATTTGTTAGGGTCTTGATTAAATTTATGGAGGTTTGAAAGTTTTTAGATCTTATATGTTGGAGTTGTTTTAATACATATAGTATAGTATGTTATTTTGTGTGGATAGAATATTTGTAACTAAGATATTGAAAATATTTAAATTTTTTGTAGAACGTAAGTAAAATTGTTATATTGAACTCCGAATTTGTTGAAATTGTTGAATTTGTTCAAATTGTTGAAATTTGTTGAAAACTGAATTTTTAATCTGTTCTAAAACAGAATTAGAAAAGAATAAAATGGAAGTATCAGTGTTACAATATTAAGGAATACAATAATAACTCAATCAATGATGAAATAAAGATTCACTTGGAATGTTGTTAGAGATATTAAAACTTTGGAAAAATTAACGAACGTAGATTAGGTAATGAGTAATGACACAACAGGTCTTTAATATTATAACAGTATATAAAATGAAAAATTAAAAAGAACTTTTAGTATTGTTTGAGATAAATAAAACACTTTAAAACCACTAAATATACCTAAAACCATTTATAACAACAATGAGCCATAACATAACTTAATAAATCATATTGGTTTGAAAAAATTAACATCCATTAATAAGGATTGTCTTTTAATAAAAATATAGTTCTTTTATTTTATTATTTCTATTAAGTTCCTTTTTTTCTTTTAATATGTTTAATTATCTTTTATTTAGAAGATTAATCTCTTTCCTTTTCTCATAATTCACAAAACCTTAACAACTTTAAGAATAAGTTAAGAAGAATATTGAAAGTTTGTTCGAATCTCCAAAAGAGAAGTTTGTTCTGTGGTTATGTTATGGTACGTATGAATATATATTTATTATGTATTTAATAAAATGCACTAAACGTCCGCATATTGTTTGTGTAAATTTAATTTGATTACATCTTTAACTTACCTTTTGATTTCAATAAACTTTACAACATTGATCAATAATTATATTAATTATTTTAATAAAGCGAACATCTGAAGTAAATAATAAAATAAAATGGAACAGACCGCCTTTAATTTGTTTTATTGATACATTTATGATACATTCTTTGATATATCGCTAAGTACATATAAAGATATATTTAGAATAACGTAGAATAACTAAAAATAGTATTTATGTATAAAATTGATAATCACAAAGAATTTATACATCTAACAAAATCCTAATATATGATACAATAAAAATATCTTGAACTATATATAAGATAGTATTAGATTGTTATATACGTCTTAGTTTTATACAAAATCACGTCTGATAGATTTCAATTAACAATACTGATGCATTGAGACTATAGCAGACTCCTCACGACACCGGATTAGAGAGTTTGACAGGAAATCAATATGAAAAGGTACATAATAAATAAGTAAAGAGTTTGAGAAAAGGAACTAAACACTTTCCAAGGGTTTGAAGCGTCGAAGTTTAAATATCTATCTCCGTGATTGAAAATCAGGAATGATAGACATTGGTCGAGTAAAATTTAACCAAATCTCAATTAATTTCAAAATTATAAAAATTAATAAATACTATATGTTGTGCAAAAACAAATCTTTAATATTATAGGTAGTAAATAGATTATAATTATAAATGTAAAAATGTAAAATATCATCCTATGCAGTAAATATTTTGATGACACTTCAGTCTTTTTAAAATAATCTAAAAGTCGAAGAGCTTCATGAACCCACGAAAGTACTTCTTTAAGTTATTGGATTACCGAGACAAATAAATATACATCACCACATACCATAAATGACAGACAGAAGGTTCTATGGTTTGCGACAAATACTTTGCATATTCGAAACTACCACAAGGAGTTTCATTTTTGAAAAAAAAACAACTAGATTAACTTACTGTTATAATAAAAAAAACTAACAAATTATTTGTTTTTTTTGTTAATAAATTATATTTAAAGTACCTTTTGTACTGATTTTCTAATATAACACGAAATGTAGTATATAGGTTTATTAAATTCATTTGAACTTAAATAAGTGTACACTTGTGTGACCTCCTAAAGTAAAGTAATCGTCACAAAACATGACAGTCCTAATCATTTTAATCCCTTATGATTCAAAGTAGGATCCTAGTAATTTCACGGAGAGCACTTTTGAGTACCCAGTTGTATGTAATACGTTTAATGGTAATTATCCACTGAGTGGATGTTTTAAATTTTATCGTGGGTACCTTTATGCTAGATTGTTTAAGGTCATGTTTACTTTGTTTTAACGACTGTACTTGACTTGACTAATATTATGTTAAATATACAATTAGTATTTATATTTGATTTGTTTATAATTTAAAATGTCTTTATGGACTTTGAAATTAATTATTTAGTAGAGAAAGAGAACATAAACTTTATTTAAGCGTTTGCTAGTAGTCTACAATTTTTTATCTGTGGAAATTTAACGACTTGTTAAGATAAATGACGGGTCGACGGATCGTTGGCATTTGTTCCTTTTTACAGAGAAAATAAACAAAATTCATGTCATTACTTCAGTTTATTGTATGATTTGACAGATATTTAAATCCGATGGTTTATATTTTTTAAGAATATTAAATGTCTGGTTAAAAAGGTTGGTTATATTATTTTATTTGTTTTTTCTTTCAATTCTATACTATTGTAATGTTAACCATAAATAGTAATCAGGACTATATAGTTTGTTAAAAGCATCAATCAGAATTAACTAATCACATGAAATATACAAGCAATCTGATTGAATACATAAAAAATAATATTTTTTTAATAAACTACAGATTCGTTTATTAACCAAAGCCATTAAAATAGCAATTTTTATTTCAGTTAAAGGTCTAACTGTTACAGCTCATACCTAATATCACTTATTTGTAGACAAGAGAATGCTAGAATTAAATTTCAGGTTTATAGAACGTGACCGAGAATCGCAAATAATTCTTGTAACAAATAATAAAGTACATCAACATTTTATTTCAGTGCTGCATAAATATATTTTAACTTTTACAATTTTATTATAAAGTTTCTTAGACAAGTCACTGATATGGTTGCCATTTTGATTAACAAATTCTATTACAAAACGAGAAATAAGCTAAGCATTCTATGTTAAGATCACATTTGCTAAAAGAAAAGCTATGGAAACTATAATTTCTTTATTGTTGGTACATGAATCATTTTAATTTCGTTTTAATCCTACTTAGATTGCTCAATACGGTATTACCCGGTGTTGAATGTGTACAATAATAGTTATTTTTTATTAGCTTAAGCTGTCTGCGTGTATCTGTATGTAGCTATAAATATATATCTAATAAAACATAAGTTTCTCATTCATTTCTAGACCTTCTATTATCATGAAAAATTTTATGTGTGGTACAATCCCTTTCGAACAAACTTCTACAAAATAGCTGGTATTGGAGCTCGATGGAGCAGATGGAGTCCCACAATAGCTTGTAAATAACATCGTGTTTGAGTTGTCATTAGAATCATACGCTGCTAGCTATCGTTTTAGTTTAAAATGTATATAAAGTTTTTTTACTTAATAAATTTAATATTATATTAAATTATTTAATTTAGTACAGACACATAATTTTACATTTTAGCAGTAAATAATATTAAACCAACAATCAAAAGCAATATATATTTAAATGTATGCAATCTGCAAAATATGTTCGCGGAATCAAATTACCCAAAGCGGGGAACAAAAATATGAGTACACAATAGCATCAAGGATATGATTAAAATTCCTACTAAATTATAATATGATGTTTAATATTGCCGAAATCTAAATATTGGCTTTACTAGAATACACATTTCATTTTAAACACAGATTGGTGGATTAAATATCATAGAATATATTTATTTCTAAATTATTCTCTGCAATGAATCTTTACAATATACATTTAATACTACAATATAAAATTTCATTTTATTTAACTTAGGTAAAAGTAAAATTATAAGAGGTATTTTATATGGCTATAAAAAATAAACATGTTTAAAAATATATTGTACATAACTTACAATCTCATGATAACCCATAATTATTCATCGATTATAGGTATTATGTGTATATTATAAATCACATAAATACATGTAAAACAACAAATCCAACAAAGAGGGCATGTGGCTGTCCACGTCCAGTAGAAGGGTGTTTGTCTTAACCAACTGGGACAAACCATTTGCCAGAATGAAGCTAAAGATAGATCTCCCCGCTTAGTCGGTGGCATGTGGCCAAGGACCACGAATTCAGCAGATGGAGTCTGTGAGAATAGGTCGTCAAACTTCGCTAACCACTATGGTACCTGTTGAGGCACGCGTAGGTTCTAACATGACTGCGCATGTCTACGCAGCCAGAGTACAGACAGGAACTTTAAAATTCTGAAAGTTACGGTAACAGATCCTCCCTTACTAACACAGATACTCCGGCGTGTGGCATATAATGATGTTCAAGTTTATACCCGGGGTATGATAGGTATGCTGTGTCGTTAGGTTGAGATGTTTGCGTCTCCGTCAAAACAACTTTAACTTTGCGGTACTAAAACTGAATTTGTTACTTCAGCAATGAACTTGTTATTTAATAAACGTCTAGTGAAAAGTTGTATAGCCCCTAAAGTTGTTAAATTGAAACAGAGCTTAATAAATTGCTTTGTTCCTGTCCAGAATACAAACTTTATACAAATGTTAGTTAATGCTGAACGACGACGACTTACCGTGCAATCTATTACAATACTTAATCCATCAGTGATTGCTATTCAGACATTTCGTAGTTTTTTCGTGTAATATTTAAGCGTCACATTGATAAATTAAAAAGAAAAACTTTTGATCTTTTTCTAAGATTTTTATTTAAAATATATTATGCTGTGAAATATATTATAAATATTTACCTGTTCTATTACAAGAAATTACAAGAAAAATTTTATTAAGCAAACGTAATAAGAAACGCCGATTTTAGGGTACACTTGTCCCTGTTTTTAAGGTCACATTTGAGTAAGATGATTTTCAAGCTGATGTTACTCAAATTAAAAGGAAAGTTAAAGGCTTGCTTTTCATTTATAACAATAATAATGATATTTACATTCTTATATGTAAAAAAATAAAACGTTTTATTAAGTATATTTTTTTTATTTATCAAACGCTGCAAGTTACATTGTTTTTTTTATTACTCAAGTTATTTATAACATTATTTTAAACACGACATTACAAAGATTTCTTTAAATAATTATATGTAATTGTAGAAAAAGTGTAGGTGCTGCCGGGTTATATTATTATGTATATTTTAAATTCATTTATCATGTTACTTTATGATTCATTATTAAGAATTCTTTAATATTCATTACGAAAAATATTAACAAAAGATGCAAAATCCATCTCTTTTTATAATAAATTGTATAAATTACTTTTAAGCATTGAGTACGCTTACAAGCTTAAAAGCCTTGAATGGAGAACAATTAAGTCTATCTACATTTGCTATGAAATAGGTTAGTTAGTTAGTTGGCCTTCGCCTGCTAAAGCAGATAAAATTATCCGATTTATTTAGATTCCTCTTTAGAAATTACCTAACCGGACCGGAGGTTGGCTCACCTCCCATCATGGCTTATATAAATCCCTCCAGTAACATATTTGTTTTCTTTACCGTTTCATATCATTTTAAGTATCATTTTATCAAATAAAAATACAATTTAAAAATTTATATTTTAATGGGCCGATATTAAAAAGGTTTATTAAAAAATATTGTGCCATTTATAAAATAAAAAAGCAGCAAATTCTCGTCTTGTTCTAATATTTTAGATAGGATTATCTTACTTATCTAAATATATATAAATATTAAAAAATATATCTTAATAATATTCGAATGTTATGACTTGTAATAATTATTATTATTTAAATTATCTGTCTTGATAATTGACAATATTTTGTGGAACAAATGTCTAAAAATGGTAATCAAATGGTATTATTACTTACAAATCTGTGAAAGGCAACGAATGTTTTTCAAGTATCGAAAATACCTTTATTACGAAGTGAGGATTATGTAGATATTTCTAAACGCTGTAATACATACTAAGCGTCACATCAGCAGAAGAAAATCGAGGTAATGGCAGGTGGAGGGTTCTGAAAAGGAAATTTCCTAATTTTTATTTATTTGTGCAATTTTTTTTTCATCTAATAATCTTTAATACCTATATATGCAGTTATAGTCATTTATATATAGCGTAATCTTTTTTTTAAATCAAATAATTTAATCAATGTTTTTTTTATAGGAATATTTTATTTTTTGATTTTCAGTACAACAAGGCATCATTAAAAACAAAACAGGTCACATCTTAAAATTCCGGGTGAATACATATTTGTCTATTTCGAGAAGAAAATGTTTATAATATTGCGCTATAATTCAATTTAAGTTCTTAAATATTATACTCAAAAATTAATATAGAATAATTAAAAAATTTAAAATTGTCAACGAGCAGGACTTGTGCTCTGCAAGGTAAGCTATTCTGACGGACCTAATTCACCTTCTTTGATGAATTTAACATTCTATATTATGAAGTCATCAAATTTTTGGGACTTAAGCAAAAGTATTTATATACTTTTAAATAGTAATAAAGACTGCAAAGTTTGTACATATCATTATTCAAAATAAAGTATAAAAATATAAACTGAGTATGCATTAAATATGTGAGTTCCAATAACCTATCTTGTTTCCATTCCAACCAACTCAATTGAAATGAGTTTACCTATATAGTTTTAATTACTATCAGAACTTTCCGTTGATTATAGAAGAAGCCCACAAACAACCGAGAGAAAAACGAGAAGTTCTACGAGTTCGTATATACATTATTCGTATATACAGTATAAGGGATTGATTCTTTTTGTTACATTTCGTTGCTAGTCAGAGTTCTAAGCGCTGAGTTTAGAGAACAATATAGTAAAGAACATGTTGACGGACAGACAAATATTAATAAAAATTTAAATTTGATTATAAATAATTAAACATTAAAATAGTATCTGGTAGTATGTGTTATATATAAAAACGTTTTTCTTACCGTTACCGTTACGTAACAAATGGTGTCAAAAGAAATTTATAGATTTCATACTAGCTGTGATCAGCAATTTTATCTGCATAGTGATCAATATTATATCATACCTCACACTATTTTTTATATTCCCTAGGCATTAAGATATACTCGAATATCCGCTGTAATAATATGTTTTACGTTGTGATGTTCTTGTGGATACAGAGAACCAGTGTTGCAGTGTTTCGTATTTGAATGATTGAATAAACAAACAGGCAAAAATATATTTTTGAGTGAATGAGAAAATATATTTGGGGCTTATTAAAGACTTCTTTATCGGAGGAATATTATGTTAAAATATAAAATATCTATTTAAATATATAAAAAAAATATCTATTTACTAGTTATTAATCAGAGTTTCAAATAATAATAATAACAATAAACAAATTATTAGGAGAGAATAAAAACATTTTAAAGAAACATAATAATGACTATGATAAAACACCCGATTTAATAATTAATGAATAAGAATGAAACGTATAATCTAAAATTTATTGAACATAATTAAGTTATTTGAAAATAAATATGTATAATATAATAATACTTCGGTATCAAATCATGTTAAATTATATTTACATGCTATATTATATTAAAATTGTGTGATAGAAAACAGATGATAGGTAATAGTTTTATTAAAGTTATTAAAAATTAGCAAATATGTAGTGCAAGTTCAATTAATTTTCAGTTAGCTTTTGATAACGAGAAAGTCATAACACTTTATTTATTCATTTCTTCTATTATTTTGTTACCATATTCTTTTCCTATATATTTTTTGTAAAATAGAATAGTATCGTTATTCATCTGAGCAACCGATGTAAAGAGAGACATCTTTGTTTTAAGAACTAACATGACTAATTATCACACTTGGATATTACCTAAAATATTATGAGAAAATATATATTCTTAATAAAATCATATTTTACTGAGTTTTATAAAATATTTTCTAGAAAATTCTTGCATACAATGAAATATACAAGGCATCAAAAATACAACTTATTTCAATTAAGTTAAAAAGAATTTGAACAAAGATTCAGCCTTAGATTCCGATGCATAAGTACACAAAGAACCAGGAGATGGGAGAAAGTACACAATGCAGTGTAAATTGCTGAGTTCTATTACAAAGAACTTACGTAAATTATAAGATCTAAAAGTTCTGTAGAGAGCTTTTAATTTGAAGAACAATTAATTTGATTGATTTAAAAGTGAACCAATATTTACGATTACAATAATTCAATTATCTCAATTATTCTAAGTCGGAAATATATTACGAATTTGCAAGAGATTTTTGCAAAGTTTATAGAACCGGTCGCCCTTCCGTCATCAACCCTGGTTGGGAGTAGGAGCAACTTTGGCTAACTTTTGGATAAATATAGGATTGCACCCAAATTTATTTTTTTTGCTTCAGTTACCAAAGAAAGTATGTATAATTTGTGTAAATGTGAACTAAATAACATAAAATATTTCGTTGTAACTTGCAGTGCAATGTTTCGGTTGTAATGAAATAATGATACCGTTGGAGTATGTAAGTACACAAATATTGTTGAGATAGTTATAAATTGCGTCGACTTTCATATTTTTAATGAAACCATTGAGGCTTGGTAAGATAGAAAATCTGTAGCTTAAAATCAAATTTTCATTTATATGATATACATAAAATATACATTAGAGTATATACTATAGATTCAAAACTGACCAGGTTCTTCTTTTAGTTGAGTTGATAAATTAAATTTTAAAACTAAAACTTAAAACATTAGTTAGTAGTTTTAAAGTTTATTTCTATTCTTCTTTCAAAGAGATTTATTCGAGTTAATAAATTTAAGAAAGGGAAAAATTACAGACTTGTCTGTCTATAATAATCCCCGACTACGAATCTTTATGTTCCTGGTAATTTTTATGTCTTAGTCCAGAAAATACACTAATAATGTATGGACAGAGTGTATTTTGATTTAATATATTGAATGTAGGCAGGCTTCTATTTACTTTAAAACGTTGATGGCTGGTTTTTTTTGTCAGAGGGTAAACGAGCTTGCGGGCCACCGTTGATTTGTGATCACCGCCGCCCATGATTTCTTGCAACATCCGAGGATTCGCAAGAGCGTTGCCGGCCTTGTAGATAGGAGTATATACCTTTTATGAAAATACCCATGTCATATCGATCTGGAAATACCGCCGAATGAAGTTTGTCCTAAATTAGAGTGGTGTTTTATTGCATTCCGTCCAAGTTCTGGATTCTTTAATATTCTTAGAACTATTTGTCTCTGCCAAGTTGTCAGAAGACCATTGTTCTAATCCTTGGCCTTGTTACTATGTTTCAAGATTTTTAATTATTAGACTAAAAATCCGTAACTCAGATTAAGTAATTTTTTGTAAAAATAATATATATATTTTTTTTATCTACGGTACGCTACTGGAAAACTTATCTTTTATATAGAATACAATATTAATTGTCAATTTGATCGATTGATATTGTTACTTAAAAGTAAAAGTGGAGCATCAACAATATCTTATCTCACAATTGGATATTCCTTACCTTGTCCGGTAGGTAATCACAACCGAAAGGCTTAACGTGAGTTCAGAAATTAAAATACACAACACAGTACTTAGTCCAAAAAAGTAATAAATAAAAAAGAAGTTTTCATTTTAATAAACACAGTATCTATGATACTGGAGGAAGGTCACGTAAAAAGCATGAGGACCCCCCGGAGGGCATGTATGAAGAGGTTGATGTCTGTGGCCGAGGAGAAAGAGGTATGCAGGGACCGTAGCGTTTGGCTTTCCGTCGTCTCTGGCTATCCCGCAAGGGATGTAGCGTGAAGATATATAAATAAATAATAATAAATTTTAACAGTGTTAAAGCTTACATTGCAATATAGATAGAATTAAAATAGAGTACCGTTTTCTGTTCTGTAAATTTGACAAACAAAAAGGCAATATCACCTTGTGTTTATTGCTTCAATACAATAAAAATTGCATTCTGTTTTAACGTATAAGCTGAAGTCCCGGATGGCCGACATCAATTTGATAAGGGTACAAGTGATTCAGAATCGAATTACCGGTATCGGGTTTACAATTTTATTAAGCATAAAAATACAATGTTTTTAAACATTTGTTCACAAATATACTACTAAATTTTCAATTGTAATTTTATTTGTCATTCAATTGTAATTTTATCTAATAATAAAATAAAATATTTTAATTACTTCAAATAAATATAAGTGATAATATCACCACTCCTACGAGTACTTATTTTAATTACACCTGAATCAAAACTGTTCTACATTTACATATTTACAATACATAATTTAGTATTTATCTACCGGCTACATTAATCTGTTAATTTATAGTTTCCGCCTAAACATACATCCAGTTTCTCTAAAGTAATGTAGTAAAATAGTAATTTGCTGTGTAATGTTATATTATTTTTTATTATTAGATAATGTTGTAAGAGACAATCACAATCTTTGACACTTCTTTCAAATCATTTTTACTTAAATTTTTCTCTCACAACCTGGTTACAATCGTCCTACAACTAACATATCTCACTAGTTATCATCGGTGATCTTAAATACAATGTATAAATGAATTGCTCGCTTGTCTGATGACTAACGGTAATGGATTCCAGAGCAATATTGGTTGAACAGAAAAATAATTTTAAAAAAAACGAGTAGAGTGAGGAGGTAAACGGAGAGTGAGGTACAAATACAAGACTGGATACATTTATTGATAAGATTCATCACAACAGCAATGAGACATTGATTAGATTATCTTTTACTGTAGTGGAATAGTTCAAAAAAATAAAAAAAGTTAATTACCCGAATATACATTTCATCATAATCTCTAGCGTGTGCGTGTGCGTGTGCGTGTGCGTGTGCGTGTGCGTGTGCGTGTGTGTGTGTGTATGTGCGTGCATGTGCGTTGCAAAACAAACGATTTACATTAACCGCATATTGACCTTATTAGAAATATTGTATTGGTAAGGATGTTAATAATGTTAAGATGATAATCCACCTCTGACTTCAGTTTAGAATTATATCGAACCCGCCGCCGCCAGAAATTAAAATTTATGTCGATATTGTTTCCCAGCGTTTTTTTAACTTCCTAAAATCATCTCCTTACAATATATTTCGGGTGAGTGGGGAAAGTATTTTTGTAAGTTTTTATAAGTTCTTCAGTGTAACTGTTTCTTAGTGACTTACCGCCGGACCTTTGTCCTTGTAGTGAATTTATGTCTATATTTATAAGTATAATAGAATTTATTTATGTATAAACAAATGTTTTGGTCCATTTTACTTATTTTCATAGATAATTTACTCGGAATGAATACAAAATTTAAGATGGATGAATTTTACATTTTTATCTTTCATTTCTTATTGTATTTATATTTATTACATTTCCAATGAATGATAAATTATATAAAATGTAGTTAATTATTTATTTTTTTGCAGACCACTCACCCTTAATCAAAACCAAAATTGTGCCAAATTTATTTAAACAGTAATGATCAAATAGTTTTTAAAGCAGTTTTGTTAATGTTCTTCATATTCCAATTTTCTTTTTCTTTCAGCTTTTTTGTAGTAGCTATAAGGTTTGTTATATATACGTAACCAAAACCTAAATATTAAATACCTTTTTTAAGTAGTTAAGACTTCTGTTATCCCCAAGAACACAAAAAATCGTTAATTGTAAATAACCTTGGATATACCAAAATCGCTTTCAAGAAAACATTTTTAATTAAAATACTTTTTGTTTCAAGTAATCTTTTCCCAGAAAAATGGTCTATGAGACAAATAAATGCTGGAATTTTAATTTGTTCTTAATTTTTTCCTTGGAATTTGTTACGGGGATGTTTGAATATAAAACACTAATGAAGAACAATCGCAACAAACAACTTTTAAAGAAAGACAATAGTAAAGTTAAAGACGTTAAGTTTATATCTGCGAATGGTTAACATATTGTTACATTAATAAATTTACATGTTTAACAAATTATGAAATCTTTATTTTCATTCTATAAATATCATAACATATTAAACCTACACGGGTTATTGTCTTCTAACTTATTAAAGTGGTATCCATTTCTTTAATGTTTGTGCCAAGTAACCTCTCATTTTATCACGAAATCTGCACGTATAGAATTTATATTGTATCGTTCCAAAGTATTATTAGTTTTACTTGGAGGTAGCATTCAACTCTTCATTCTATTATTCCCGAGGGAGACTCTACTTAAGTGAAAATGTGTTTGAAAGAGCATCTTCATAATATGAATGGTTTCCGCAATTCCGCAATTCAATGTGCTCTTGTGTTAAACTTTATAACTTTATTATTTCTCATAACTATAACCATAAAATGAATATATGCTTGTGTATTAAAATAATACTTTCAGTTTTTAGTTACTCCTTCATCCACGGGAATGGCCCCGTTTCTATTCCTATCCTTGTAACTGTCAGAACATTATATTACTAGTCACTACTAGTGTGGATAGTTATTCTAGCAGTGTTTCGACAGTATGCTAAGTACTTGCCTTTCATTTTAGTTTTCACATATCCATTGAATCAATAGTTTTTGCTATAAAGAGTGATAATTTTCGTTAACGTTAATAACATTTGGCATCAGTTTTCTATTTAGATAAAGCTTTATACTTATATCTTTGTCAATGACATGTTGAGTAGTTTGCAGTGAATAGCTGGCATTTGGAAAGCTTCCAAGCATTTGTCGTCAATAGTTATAAAATTATTGTGGTGGTATATATATATATATATATATATATATATATATATATATAAAACTCAGGTATCAATTAAATAATATGAAAAAATGAAATGTCGAAATTTTTTTATTAACTTAACTTTATCGCTTTCGTTTGTTATTTTTTGTAATAAACTTTCTATAGTCAGTATACAAAGTAACATACCATCAATTTTGTATATGGGATTGACGGACCGAATAAATTTAAATTTTAACTAATACTTAAGTTCGGTAACATGTTTTATAAAATCCCGTCTCTTCAGGTCGTTCAATTGCAATTAAGTTTTTAATTGGTATTAATAGAAATATAGAAAGGACAATGTTATACAATATACACAAATAAAATAAAAATATTATTTTTGTTCGGGTGACATTTAATAATTGATTTTTTTAAATCGTAGTAAGTTGCCTGAGTACTGATTAAATTAGGTCTACTTTTTTTGAAAAACTCACAAGTATGTGTAGTTAACTGTTTGTGTAAGAGTATTTAATGATTTGTATGTAGACCTTCATTATTTTTAGTAATTATACCATTTTATAACATTATTTTATGGTCATATTCTTGGCGCAGGTGCTAGAGGAGACCAGAATATGAATTGGCGAAATATTAACTTGTTTGCTAAATAAAACTTTTGCGACGTCTCAAAATTAGCTATTTTATTAGCATACTATTAAATTATATTAGTATTTTTGCGTTAACGTACATAGATATTTCAGTATATTTCTATACTGCAAAGTTAGGAAAATTAGTTAGAATTTTTGATACGATAACTTTCATTTGATAGTACATTCTATATTTTTTAAATGGATATAAGCCTAACATAGTTAAATATAGTCATAGTTTCGAACAACTTTTACTTTTGTGGTGTATTTTAAATATAATAATAAATTGCAAGGTTGAAAACATTGGTTTTCCTGATAAAAGAAGGGAAAGAGTCGCTACACCTTTCCTGCTAATTTAGCTATCCTGTCGCTACAGGATAGCTTAATTAGCAAAGCAACGACACTATACCCCACCATGCGAATTATTAATTTTATAGTTATTTTGTATTAAAGATGAATCAATGAATAATCATATAAACTGGTGGTAGGTGATCTTAATCATCTCGTAGTCATTAATTACACAGTTAGATTTTAGACGAAGAGAGAAATATACAATTTATATCTTACAAATAGATTGATTATTGACATTAGCAATCGACACAACATGAGCTAACATTAATTATGTAGTAATCGTGTTATGTTTCCACGGTGTTTACGCAATTATATTATTTGTTGTTTAATAATTTGTAAATATTTATTATAAATCAATTTAACTAAAATGTAAATAAAAAAATATTTGGTCTGTTATACTCATACTATTTACCTTCAACGAAAAAATATTTATTACGTGCAAAAAACTATTTAATTTAAAGCGTTTATCTGTTATAAATCGAAACCTATACTTCAACACGCATTCTCAAATGTTTGATTCGATTTTAAGGGAAATTCGTTTAAAAACATTTTAAAATGGATTCACTTTTTTATAAACGAAATATTTATGGTGCACACCAAATAAACAGAAGACGGACATATCTTAAATACTCATAACATTGGTCAGACATTTCTTACGAGCATAAATATATACTTACGTATTTACTTACGTCTTTAGTATAAGTTATCAATTAACATGATTAGAAATAACACGTAATAAATGATCTTAATCACCTCATAATTATTTAATAAACATAACGATTTGAATTTTGCCGATGAAACACAATTTATTTATTTTTCAAACAGATTGATTTGTTGGTATTCGAAATCGACGGAACGCGAGCAAAACATAAATTGCCTGTTACGTAATACGGTGCTATTTGTTTTATTTGGTATCGTTATTATAGTATAATATGTTTTTGTAGTGTTTATATAATCATATAATTGTATTCACAGTTTAATCTTTAATCAATTACAGAATTTTCCAAAAGGGTTTGCACAAAAATGTGATTCTTAAGGACCTTTAAAACTCCTTTATATCCAGATTTTCACTTATTTTCCGAGGTAACAAAACCATAATATAGTATCTAATAGTATACGTAAATGTTCAAAGATGAATTATTAATAAATATAAGATTAAATTAATGACTTATATATTTATTAACTGATAGTCAAAAAAGTATTCCAAAACGTTTGAATCAACCTTTTTAAGTAGTTATGGCTAATATCATACCACTTTAACATTTGAAAAATGACCCTTGACATCGTATGTTAATCCATAATCATAAGCGTATATTACTAACTTACATTCTTTGAACAGTTATTTTATAAATAAATATATTATTGAATTGCGTAGGTTAATTTTATAATTTCGATTCAATTGTTTTTAAAAATGTGTACGAACAGAAAAGTTGGGAATTTTTCAGGTAGTTATTGAATTAGCATTAAATCCCACAATTATATAATTGACTAATAACTGACTATTTCCTGATTAAAAATAAGTGCTTGTACGGAATTTAAAGTTTTAAACTGTTCTTTTAATTGCTAAAAGAACAATAACGTTCTTGAATAAGGTTTGAAAGAACATCGTAGAAACCACTTTGTAGAAATTAGAAGCTATGAAATGGAATAGATTGCCTTTAATTTACGTATAGGCTCATAAGTATAATTAACACAATAGTATTTAGTATTTCATATTCATGAAAAACGTATGATTGTATCGTATTATTCTGTAGTCTCTAAAAAAGTTTCATGCTGACTTTCATTTCACGGTTATGATTTGTGGCGTTTCGGTAAATTGCTGCAAGTTGGTCTTTTAGTATGGTATACAATTAATGCTTTGCAGAGAACAATTTGTTTGTGGTGTGGGTGGACTGAAATGATATATATTCTGACAATTAATAGGACCTTTACTTTGGAACAAAATCAAAGGAAATACAATGAAATAAGAAAGCAGGTGTTACGTTCCGCTGTTATAAATAAAGCAAGGTAAAATATTTAGACTTCTCATATTTGTTATGGTTTTCAAATGCATTTATCAAAGTGAGTGCATGAAGAGTTTTCATCTCTGTTTTTTAGATTCTTTACAATAGTTTATGATACCCAATATGCAAACAGTGTTATTTTTTACATGTGTGAATTTTCTATCGATGTTCACAAAATATTTTAATGGGATTGGATTTTGAAAGTTATTCATTGTCTCAAATCAAGTCAAGTTAAGTCTAGATTGAGCAATCTTTTTTATATATTTTGTAAACCGGTTCTTATTGTTTCTTATATTTTGAAAAGCTATAGATGAAGTTTTTTATACTTCCGTTACTTTTAATTTCACTAACAATTTTCGTAATGGGTCTGTATATATTGATAATTCTTTGTAGAGTAGACATTAAACGTATAAAATAAACATCTATAATAAAGATTTACTATGTACTCAGACAATTAGGTAAGCTTCTGTTGAGCCCAGACCTGAATATGAAAACGTTGCGGAATGTGATTTTAATTTACTACGTTATTCTATCGTCACATGTGTTACATATAAAAATCTTGCTTAGGTATTTTTAGTGACCAGATATAGACAAATAAAGAAATATAATAATATATACAAATATTATTGTATAGCCTATCATTGAACTAATCTAGTTAAGTCACTTTCAGGAAAAAAATCGTATAGCTAAACGAGACACTGTTTTCACTATTCTACTATTGTCACTATTCTAGATAAAAATCTTAGTAAAATAAACATAATCGACTTTCAAAAACACTAAATTATTTCCTCCAAATGATTTAGTTCTCTTGTAAACATACAAAATTGAAGCTTTCAATTCAGACCAATTTGCAACCAACTACTTGAAGCATGTTTCTTAATATAGAAGAATGCCTTCTAATTACATCAATTTTATTTCCTTTTAGTTCAGCATTATCCATTTTAGAATAGAATAAGATACTTTTACAATATTTATTTAATGTTATCTTTGTTAAGCATTTTTTATCACATAAAAAAACATTAACTGTACGACAATGATATTAATGACTTAGCAACTATTATGTCTTAATTATTTTTTACAAACTTGTGTGGATATTAATAATATTTATAAGTTAATATCATTTACAACAGGAAGTACATTACAACAGTATGTATAATTTCTTTAAGATCAAAAACCCCACGTACCGTGAACTCGGATCTCTCTTTATTAATTATTTTTAATATTCCTTTTTTTAAATCTACGATAAGTCTTGATTTATAAATTTTGAGCACCATGAAATAAAAAAATACTATTTTATAGCCATTACCTAAACCTGACGTTCCCGAAATCTATTCATCATATCTAATGGTCGAGCTACCAAACATGTCGACCTACCAAGCTTAGTTACATTATAGACTATATAAGGCTTAGGATATCCTTCTTTTAGTTTCTTTTTATTTAGCATTCGATAAAGGTTTTTTGGGATCTCCAAATTTAGGAAAGTATCCGTTTTTAAGTTATATTTATAAAAATAAGTATTTGAGCCAAAAAGGTATTCAAGATAGTATCGACATAGCAGCAGATTGTATAATAAATTTAAGAAATCGTTAACCTTTACTTAAATGAGAGTTGACAACTTTGTTAAAATTTAACTTACAGTTTATGTATGACCGCAAATCAATATGCATGTTTTCTAACAATATATATATACATATATATATATATATATATATATATATATATATATATATATATATTGTCTGCTGGTGAGATGAATTAATGACTAGCAAATCACTGCTTGCAATTTCATTCGTACTATGAGTAGCGATCTTCTACTGAGCGGTTTTCAAAGATTTTTCTCCATTTACCCTTAAAATGAAGAATGAACTTCCTTTGAAGGAATTACAGGTTCGTTACGTCATAGGTACGTTCAAAAAAGCGTTTACTTCTATATCCAAAGTCCGTAATGCTCTTGCGATTCTCCCGTTGTTGCAAGAGTACGGGGGATGCGGTGATCACTCGTCCTTTGTTAACTTCACGCTTGTTTGCAACTCTTCTTGCAAAAAAACATATACGTGATTTTATTTAATTATCTTTTGTATACAATGTGAACGGACCCTTGCTACAGGCTGTAAGGTCTCTTTACCGAGATCACTCAGCCTGTGTGCGAGTAGGAGCTGGCATGTCGCCCTGGTTTGACATCCAATCGGGTGTTAAGCAAGGTTGCTCTATGTCAGCTTGGTTGTTCAATTTGTATTTGGATAGTTGTCTCCAAGGAGTGAAAGATAGTGACATGGGAGTGAAAGTAGGTGACCTTAAGGTCAATTGCTTACTATATGCAGATGATGCAGTGCTCATTGCATCATCAGAATGCAATTTGCAGGCATTGGTCACCACTCTGAAAGATGGGTGTAAAATTAATGGTCTTAACCTGAATGTAGATAAGACGAAGGTTCTGATATTTGAAAGAAATGAAGAAAGAACAGAATGTAAGATCAACGTGAATGATAACATAATAGAACAAGTGAATGAAGTGGTATATTTGGGAAGTATGTTTAGCAGAGACGGAAGATACGAAATGGATGTGGAAAGGCGTATTGCTGCTGGTAACAGAGTCAATGGTGCCTTGACTGCATTGTTGAGACGGCAAAACGTCAGTATAGCTGCACGTTTGGCTGTACACAATGCAGTTTTGCTACCGACACTGTTATACGGCAGCCAAACGTGGGTAACACAGAAGAAGAATGTAAGAAAGATGAATGCTGTGGAGATGCGATCTCTTCGCAGAATATGCGGAGTCAGTCTAGCTGATCGAATCCGCAATGAAGAGATCCACAGAATGGCAGGTACTAGCGAAGATGTAACGGTGAGAATGAAGAAGAACGTGCTCAGGTGGTTTGGGCACGTTGAACGAATGAGTGATGAAAGAATGGTAAAAAAGATTTATATGGGAAAAGTGAGCGGTAAGAGAGACAGGGGGAGGCCTCGAGTGACCTTCGAAAACACAGTAGCTACGATACTGGAGGAAGGTCACGTAAAAAGCATGAGGACCCCCCGGAGGGCATGTATGAAGAAGTTGATGTCTGTGGCCGAGGCGAAAGAGGTATGCAGAGACCGTAGCGTTTGGCGCTCCGTCGTCTCTGGCTACCCCGCAAGGGATATGGCGTAAAGGTAAATAAATAAATCTTTTGTATTAACAAGAAAGAATAGTAAACCATCATTTAAACAACAATGTCGCCTAAACTATATCTCTCATAATATTGTAAATAGCGAATAATGAATACCTTCGTTTCCAATTTCAAACCTGACAGGAGACATGATGGAAATGGAGTTTTAAAAGCTTCCACTCAGCATGGAGGATATCGTGTTATCAAAATAATAGTGAAAATAAATTTGATAATAACTTTAAAGGTAGGTATTAATGTAAAACGTTAAAAGAAGTTATGTAACATAAAGCATAATCCTTATTTACAGTTGTTACTGTAGTTAAGTAAGTAAGATTCTAAAATTCTCCACAGAACTTTAATAATCATTCTTAACTCCTTAAGCTCTCAGGTGTCTAATACAACCGGTAAGCCATCACTGCGCCGCCTCGTCTCAGGGATTAAAACTAAGCCTACAATATTTTATTTTGTTAATTATATTTTAATCTCTACGTAGTTTATGGTTTTAAAATAAATTAGTATAACTAAAAACATTTATTGTCTTTTACTTTAGTGTTTTTTTTAATTTCACTTTATTACTTTATGGCATGTCATATCTTTTACGATACTGTTATAGGTATATTTGAACTGTTTTAAGATTTTCTGTTAATATGTAGAAATAAATGTTGTTTTTTTTTGCAAAATATTTTTTTCCGCCATACTACTTATATATATCAAATATTTGAGAATCATTCCTATCTTCTTAATCTGTCAATATTTTCATAATCATTTCTGAACATAAAATAGAGTTTGTAGTGTACATGAAACCAAAATAAAATAACATATAATATATATAATAAATTTGGTCGATAATTTCAAATTACGGTTATATAATATATTTCATTGAAATGAGAATAGGGTTTTCGGCATAAAATATCTTAGTGATACTATTGATGTATGTGTTAGTGTGATGTGTATGTGTAGGTACTGTGTGTATATTACATTAATTTTGTTGTCTCCATAGTAATGCAACAATACTATCTTTGTAATATTGAGCATCTTATTCAATGATGTATGAATTAATATTATCCTACTAATTAACAAAATTTAATTATATGTATACTGCTAAGCTTGGTTTAAATAATAAAGAAATATGTATAATTGATCTAATGATGAATCGAATGGACCTCTCACATGATAGTATTAGATTACTAATATATGTGTAGAATAGTAATACTCGAGGTAACGTCTATATAATTTAAATTCAAATTAAAAATAAAAATATCTTTATTCAAGTAGGCATTTACACGCACTTTTGAATCGTCAATTATTACAATACAAAAGAAGGTCAGTGTAGTCAGTCCGTAAGTAAGCTGCCACCGGCTTGGAATGCTGCTCTGTTGAGAACAGCCGACCAAAAAGGCAATAGTTGCTCTTTTTAAAAGAAATATAACAATCTTAGATGATGTACATTATAATATAAATCCTGCAAATGATTCAACCACTTAAATTCCACATATTTCGATCCACTAAAAACTCTTGAACGTTATAATAAGATTTATTTAATAATAAAGTTTTGATTTACGATTTAAAACTAAGAAAAGGAAGGTCTAAGACATCTTGTGGATTTTAATAATATATGCGTATACTCAAACCCATGAAGGATTTATTAACTTTTTGAGGACGAAAATAATAAATCAACTATATATTCAAAACGTCCAATAAAAATTATTTTAAATATAAAATTTAAATCAATGTATTTAAATTTTTTATTTATTGACAGACAGATTGAGTAATAACAATTTAAAGTAAATATTGTTAACGCGGTACGATACCCAAAAAATATTTAATATAAAGTTACTTCCACCCTAACAAAGCACATACATGGGTCTAAATAATCTAAAATATTCCGTTATCATATAATATTATTATAACGGAACTTTTTTAATAAAAATCATAATTTTTGAGAGGACAATGCCTACGCTTAATCCACCCATTCCAAAAACGAGTTGTGCTCTGCAAAGCGTTGCTTGCATACCATTCGAAGGACAACTTGGCAAATTTGGCAAATCACCTGTACACCAATTGTAGTCATAAAACAAAAGCCATTGTGAATTTTCGCCAGACAAAATAACACGTTAGAATAAAAAAGCAAAGGTTATTCATGATTTCAATCTCTTTTAAAATCGTTTCTCCGATGTTCTTTCAAATTGATGTTTTTTTTTTTTTTTTTTTTTTTTTTTTTTTTTTCACCAGTGTACCTTCGAATGGTTTGTCGAAGCCTGTGTTCAGGTAAAATATTTTTTTCAGTTTGTATTTCTTTATTATAAATGTAGTGTGATAGTTATGTTGTGTCTATTAGTGTTTACCTATGTGGGCAGCTATTTTTAAAATCTTACTAATTACTTTTTCATTTCTTTAGGGCTGGTTACGATTAATGCTGTTTACTCAGTACATATTAATTACAAAAGAAAAGTTTAGTCTATCTATATATATGTCTATGTAACCTCTCAGCTACTTAACATGTATTTGATTTCAAGAATTGTTATTAATTATTACATTACAAGTTATTTTATTCTATTAACATCTTAGCTGCCTCACATGTACATCCTCACATGGATTGCATCCTTACAAAATAAGATAACATATATTTACAATTTACAATTTTACAATTATAGGTGACTAATTTTTATTTAATACTATATTACTTCGCTACTTAATCTTATGCAGGAACTTTGGACAGGTAATTTTTTTTTTTTTTTTTTTTTTTTTTTTTCTTTTTTTATTTATTTATTTATTTTATTTTATTTTTTTTTTTATTTATTTATTTATTTTATTATTATTATTATTATTATTATTATTATTTTTTTTTTTTTTATTATTTCTTTTTTTTTTTTTTTTTTTTTTCCAGGTGCCGATGCTGACTGATGCTGCCAGATGTCATCTGACGCTCCTTCTTATTGATGTCCCATCCGTGAATTGATGAAGGTAGGTATTTGAGATTAATACCTCCTTCTGTTGTCTCGTCCAAGGCCCTAAGCAGTCCATGTGAACGCACATGGTGTTAGGGCGTTTCTATGTTCATATTTGCAATAGGTTGCTGTACAGGTTCTGTTGCACATGGTCCATCCGGTTGCGATTACTGAAGTTATTTCTGTCTCAGTCATAGTCGTTGTATTAATCTGTAAGCGTTAATCGGTCTTTGTCCTATCCAAGGTCCTGTCTATTGTCATTATAGTCTCACTTCTTATTTTCTTTTATTACTACCCCCCCCGCATATTTACAAAAGTCTAAAAATTTAATTCTTGCCCCTTGGTCCGTCATTATTTCTGAAATGTTAGTCCTGTTAATAGTTATGTCAAGTTGAGTTTCCGTTTCCTGTCTCTGTCTGTGGAACCTTGGGCATTCCGTTATCAGGTGTATAATGTCTTCGTCAGTTATGTCGTCATATTTGCACGTCGGTCTGTCAGTCAATTTATATTTGTGTAGGTATGCTGCAAATCCCCCGTGCCCGGTGAGGATTTGCGCCGTCAAAGAGTCCATGTCAAGTTCGGTCAAAATCTTCACCGCTTTCCTCACGTCTGGGAGAAAGATTTTTGTTACCCCAGCTGTGTCACCCTCTGTGTACCTAGTTTGCCAAGTATCAATCGTTGCCTGTCGCAGTCTCCTTTTGACATAAGATAATGGGAAGTCGTCGTATATTATCGCTCTTTTGGTGTTTAGTGCTGCTTCCTTCGCCAGCTCATCAGCCCTCTCGTTTCCTGGTACACCCACATGCGCTTTGATCCAAAACAGCCTCACTTTGAGTCTTTTGTTACTTATTTCTTGCAAATTTTTCGTTATCCTAAGCGCAAGCGGGTGCACCATAGGGTCCGTATTTAACGCATCTAAAGATGATCGCGAGTCGGTCAATATGTTAGTTTCCTTCCAATTCTTTTTTAATATGAGTTGAGTTGCTGTTAGGATAGCTATCATCTCCGCCTGGTACACCGAGCAATGGTCTGCCAAACGGAGCTTCCTGAACTGCAGCTCTCTCTCCGAATCCCACACTGTCAAGGCTGCACCCACCTTCCCATCGATCTTACTCCCATCCGTGTAAATAAATTTGCCTTTCATTTCGAGTTCTCTTTTCGTTTGAGGGGTGAGCTCCTCCAGACAGGTGTAGTCGTAGATCCGGATTTTGGCCGGATGCTCCAAGTCAGCATACTCCACTCTTTGCTCCAGTGCGTATTCATCTGACGCGTGCAAAAACGGGCGTCCTCTTCGGGTTTCATATAGCGTTTCAGACTCCCTTATCAGCAAGTCTAGGGGGAGGAGCCTTGCCAGAATCATGGCTGCGTTTTTGGACACAGTTCGATGTGTTCGCCCAATCTTCTGTGCAAAGCCCCTCTGCACCGCCGAAAGCTGTTTCTGCACGTATATCTTCTTTACCTCTGAAGCCCAAACTGCCGCTCCGTACGCAATGATCGGCACGATCACCGCCGTGTAGATCCTCCGAGTTATGTTCGGGTTTAAACCCCAAGTCGCCTTTGCTGCGCGCGAAACTTGGCCATAGATGTTCAAGGCCTTCCGGGTCACGTAGGAGATGTGCCCTGCGAAGGTGAGCCTCTGGTCGATGATGACCCCCAGGATTTTGATTTCATTGGTTAGTGTAAGGTGTTCAGTACCCATGGTTAAAATCGGGTTGTCGTACTTTAACTTCCTGGTGATCACCATCGACTTGGTCTTGTGGGGCGCAAATCGGAGCTTGTTTGTTCTTCCCCAGCTCTGGACCAATTCCAGCGCCTTGTTGGCCTCTCTTTGTATTTGTGCTGTTTCGTGCCCAGAAAATACCAAAACAATATCATCAGCAAAGGCCTGACAATATACCCCACTCGTGTCGAGCTCATTTAGGAGCGGGTCGAGGAGAACGTTCCACAGGAATGGTCCACCCACCGAGCCCTGGACGCATCCCTTAGTGGTATCTCTCTCTGCTTGCCTCCCCATGTAGTTGACCCGAACTTTTCTGCCACTTAGGTAATCCGCCATTATCAGCCACAGGTTTGCGGGACATCCCAGCCTGTTAAGTTGGATTTTTATAGCCGGCCACCACGCACTGTCGAAGGCACCCTCTATGTCTAGGGATATCAGTACTACCGTTTCTTTACTGTTTCTTTTAGTTTTAATATGGTTTACTAGATCATAGAGGGCGTCTTCCGTGCTTCGCTGTGGTGTGAATCCGTATTGTCTTGGATTCAGTTTATGTCGAAGGTGCCATCTTATTCTCCTAATGATCATCTTCTCCATCACCTTACCAAAGACTGACAGCAGACCAATCGGTCTGTAGGATTTTGCGTCATGGTAGTCGCTCTTCCCCGGCTTCCTAAGGATAACCACCTCTGCAGTTTTCCATGCTCTTCAAATTGATGTTACTAACGTGACCGTTCCTCTTGGACTAATCAGAGTCGTTCCAAGCTTTCAACTTCGAAATCTGTCTTTGATCAGAGAAACGATAATTGTAATGAAATAATGATTTTAATATTATGCAATTTTCATTAAAGTTAAGATTTGTGAAATATTATTTTATACTTATACTTATTTTAAGACCATATTTTTTCAGTTTTATTCAGCCAAAAATGTGTAATGTCTTGAGTAATATTATTAAGTGTTATGTGAATTTTTATAAGAAACTAAACAATTATAAATATACTGAAAATTCTATTAACAACCGAAGTTGATTTATATCATGTAAGAATAAAGAAGACCATACACAGCTAGACAGTTATATCATAATAGTCGTAGATTTACTCTAGTCCAAGATTGTCGTGGGTATTATGAGGTAATCCGTTCAAATATTTTTCAATATCGCTTAAGTAGGATCTTCTTTTGGGGGTCAGTATAATAGACTTACAGATAAAATACGTTACATCGACATAAGCTTATATGTAGTTTTATCTTCCTAATCTCCCTGTCATATTAAAGATATATATATTTGTAGCCCTAACGTATGTTTTTTTTGAACTATCGTTAATTTAATTTAATTATACATTCTGTTGTGTTTTGTGAATTTGTTTTACGAATCGGTGACATCTTGGTTATTGTACCCGTTACTAGTTTACTATTGAACTATAGTGCCTTAAATTAATTAAATTAATTTTTTTTTCTTTATTTTTTATGCTGTTAATTTTATATTAATTAGCTATTTATTTTAATTAATACATCAATTATAAAAAAGAATTAATCCTTTTTTATTATTTGGCACATTTGGTCATATGGTTCAGATTCATTAAATATAAATAAAAATATCAGTAATATTGAATACTTGTGACGAGATTTGTGACACTATCTGCAAGATAAACTTTTCTACACACTGCGCATTTCATTGCTGAAGCATTTATTTACTTTTACGTCTTAATGGTAACATGACTAAATAATTGTGATCTATTATTTAATTTTTTTTACATAAAAAATCATTGAGTAGTGGGGACCATTCATATTATGAAGAATCTCCCTCAAACAAATTTTAAGTTAAGGAAATAATAAAAACAGAATTTGATGCTACTGATGCTACCTTCAGGTAAATTTTACAACTTTAAATAAGCGAAAACTACCATAAGATTTGTAAAAGTTAAATTAGATACATTTTATGACCTAGAAATAGACCTCAAAATAAAAATACCTGTACTGGTACTTAAAAAAAATAAAATAAGTTTTCGAATTAGGTATATTTAATATTAAGAATATATATATATATATATATATATATATATATATATATATATATTTATGGAAGAGGAGGGCAAACCAGCTGGCGGTTGACTTGTGATCACCGCCGCCCATGAACTCTTGCAACATCCGAGGATTTACAAGAGTGTTGCCGGCCTTGTAGGTAGGAGTAGACGCCTTTTTTGAAGGTACCCATGTCGTACCGATCTGGAAATACCGCCGAAGGGAGTTCGTTCCACAAGCGAGTGGAACTTGAAAAAAAGGTCCATGAGAACCACACAGTGGATAATCGCAACGCATCCAGGTGGTAGGGATGGTAAAGAAGTCGATGGCGCGCTGTGCGTTGATGAAATTCGGCGGCAGGCATCAGATCGAATAGTTCTTCGGAACATTCCCCGTTGTAAATGCGGTAGAAGACGCACAAAGAAGCCACGTCTCTTCGCAATGCCAAAGAGTCCAGCCGTTCGCAGAGCTCCGGGTCCCCGACAATCCGAACGGCTCTCCGTTGTACGCGGTCAAATGGTAGAAGCTGATATTGGGGTGATCCGGACCAGAGATGAAAACAGTACTCCATGTGTGGCCGGACCCGCGCCTTATAGAGCGCAAGTCTTTAGCCAGGTTTGAAAACCTGCCTCGCTCTTTTAATCACTCCAGATTTCTTTGAGGCCAACTTGGCCTTGCTCTTCAGATGACCACGAAACTGACAATCGCTTAAAATGATATAATAAATGATATACATATATATATATATATTATATGGTATTATTTGTTTGTCAACTATTCAAGCTCTTAGAAAACGGATACATGGATTTATTTATGTTTCTGTAAAAACGATGTTCAAATAATGACATAGGTTATGAATTATTGTATTGAGTTCTTAAGTCATTAAATTATCGTAAAAAAATGATTTTATATAGTTTAAGAGAGCTACAATTCTATAAAAAGCAACGTTTGAATTTCAACAACAAAAGTACGTAAGAGTCACGTGGCATGTGATCTTTGTAAAGCTCGCATATTATTCTCGCCTGCGATAAAGTTATGCACTAGCTCTCCTTTCATGTCGATGATTTGTGGACGGGCGTCTCGCCAAATTGCTTCAAGCCAGCCATTTGGAATGGAATGTAAGCAATGCTTTGCAGAACATAACTCGTTTGTTCCAGTGAAATTAGTTTAATTATGTTATGATTGTATTTAAAAAATATAATGAAATATTAACAATATACATTTTGTAAAAGCTGTACTGTAATTAATTACATAAATAATTAAACTCTTTTCAAGCTCAGGTAATGTATAATAATTGTAAGTTATTAATGGTCATTTACATATTTTATGAAATTCAATAAGTGGTAAAAATCTGTTTTTATATTTGAATCTGAGTTTCTGAAGGAACCGTCTTCGTTTGTTCAGTTAATAAAGTAATGTTAACTAATAATTTACTAATGAACGCTTTATAGAAAAGAGCTCGTTTTCAGTTCCTGCACTGCTCGGGTACAAGTTTTGCAAATTAATTTCGAAATTTCGTTTTCTAGTCACTTTGGCCCTTTTCCATATTATGTAATCGTCTAACTATAAGGTAGGTACTTGGGTTTCCTCATTACGGCATAACTTATTTTATTACATATACTCATTTATTTTTAAGGGCAAAGTGAAATTAAATAGACAATTCTACCAGACTTTTAAAAAAAATTATGAAATAAAGTGTTTTGTCTGCAAATATATAGTATTTCAATCTGAATCACTTCGGACCCTCGTCAATATAACACCAGTTTTGCCGGAATATGAAATAAATTAGGATACTGACCCTTAAAAAATAATATGTAAGATTGCTCTTTTTATTTTTTTTAAGAAAAACACTTTAAATCTTAAAAATAAATTTTAACTGACCCATATTTCATTACATTTTTTTCTACGGTAACTTTATGTAACTTTAATTCTAATTCAAAATATAAGAAAAACTTTAAAAAAAAACATACAACAGCAACACAATAAACACAGCCAATTCATAATTTTTTTATGATGAATATTTTTTTACCCTATTTTCAAAATCGTTTCCTTGAACAGGAAAAGAGATTGAATATAAAGGAAATGTTAAAGGGATCGTTTTCAATCTAAAATCCAGTGATAATTTTAAAATTGCCTTACTTGTTTATGAGACAAAATAAAATATTAAAGTATGTCACATTTAACCTTAACATCTAGAAGAAAAGGATGAAATAACAGTTTAAAGAATTGAACTTTTTAATGTTATTTTAAAACTCGGATACATATATAATTTAAATAAGGTATATATTTATACACAAAATAAAGAACAAATTTTACCATACCTACCATATGGCTGAGTTTCGAGTTTTCTTATCAAATTTTTTTTTATCACAATTGCAAACTTTTTTAACAGTACTTGGTCGAACTTGATCATGTGATTATTGATGTAGTATGATTTGAGAAAAATATTAGCTTATAGGTGTTATCTTTTATTGTAAATAAAACGATAATAATTTGATATCAAAATAAAAAAAAAAGTGTAAAAATCATTACTTAAACACTCAAAAAATATTACGATGTTTCTAACATTTCATACAAAAATATTGTACAATTATCGGTGTTATTAGTCAATCGAACAATTTCCAATTTTTAATTCTAATGCTGTTATGTAATACACCGGTGGTAACATGTCATTATCTTGTAAGTGTAATTTTAGGTATAGACTTGAGACATAGATGGTACAGTACTGGTACATAGTAGATGGTACACTGTTGTTGCAGTTTCCCAATAAAGGAATGTAATTAATAACGTTATGTATTTCAATTTTGAATATTGATTATGCGTCTTCGTGGTGCGTGTTTACGAACTTATATGTTCGTCAAAATTAAAATGCTTTTACGAGTTTCCGTCAAGTCCAATATATAAATTGATATTATGTGTAAACGTAATAAAAAGTTACAAAAGAGGAAGAATGATATTTAGTCGTTGTTTACAGTATGCGTATTGAACAACACGACATACACACAAACATACAATATATATATTAGATAACATATAAATTACTTAAAATCGCAATTGGTCTCAATAGTAAATAGTTTCTTTTAAAATATAGTATAACAAATTTTTATGACTCTGCCGAGATATCTAAAATTGTTTGCTGCCAAAATTCTTATGTTTATACGTTTGAACAACTATAGTAACGCCTTCATCAACTATTACGGTATTGTTATAGGTAGGAATACATAAATAAAGATATTACAACGTTAAACGGAAAAGTTTAATGAACAGCGCACACCACTTATAAAGAAACCCTTTCAAACTCTTACAAAGAAAACTTAAATAGGGTTTCCCCTCTGGAAATAATAGAATCACAAGTTAAGGCTTACCACCCATAATAAATCTTGAAAGGCATTGAAATGATACAAGGTAAATACTTTATATGCAGATTTCAAATGGAATCTTAGTTAGCCCAAAGTTTAAACAAATGACAGGAATTTACTAATTTGAAACACCGCATAGGTTCAATTCTAAATATTTTATGATACCCATACTAATTATTTGTGTAAAATAAAAACCGTTTTGTAGTTAAAAAATATGAATTTAATGAAGTAAGCTAACATTATTATATGTATATGTGTGACTCATTCGTGACGTTAGAGGTTTTTAAAAGTTTGAGATTGTTAATAAACATTTATTTAAGGACATTTCGGTGAAAAAATTAACAAATCATTTAGCATCAGCATTTTATTATTTAACTGTGACTGCGGACAACATTTTTCGGGTAAAGAATATCTACATTAACAAAATTGTTTTTTTTTTTTGCTAGGAGGTAAAATCGTTTCGGCCAAGGTATCTGTAACTAATTACTAATAAAATAAGAGGAAACTCCTCGACTCCGAAAAAGCCTTCACTATCTGAAGGTCTCAAATCTTTCAACAAAAACTCCGTCAAATTAGTTGAAATATTCAATTTTTTTTGGATTTTTGATTTAAGTTATATAATAGACACACAATTCATAGACGCAAAATTAAACTTCAATACTTACTACTTATATATATATATATATACTTCGTTCAATTTTATACTTTGATAAGGTTTTTCTTTGCGGTAATTCGAAGTGCCTTGAATTTTTAATATAATAAAATTTATATATATTTATATAGAAAACCTAATAAAGCAAATACAATGCCGTTATAATGATCGTAATTTTTTTTGGAAATAAATCCTAAACGTTTTTTTGTAGACAGCAAAAGGGTTAAAGTGTAAGTTATAATATTAAGTTTTTAATCTATAAATCAAAGCGATGCAGTAATGCTTTCCCGATTATATCAATGTGGTTTATCAAAAGGAAGTTTATATAACTAAAGACAATGAGTAAATCCCCTAAAACCACATTAATAAGATGGTAAGGATGGCTTAATTATTAGGATCCTTAAACAATCTTACTTTTCCTTAAATATTCTATTTTTAAATTGAAATTTTTCTGATAAAAGAAAACGATAAAGTGTTATAACCATTTGATTTTTATTTTTACTCTTAAATTATTTTTCCTTTTGTTATAAACATCTAATATTATTTAAATAATACGAGTGTATAATTTAAATAATTTCTTTATCTATTATTAAAGATCTTCGAAAGCAACCATTTTTGTGGCCAAGGGTCAACCATCGGTAGTTCTTCGCAACATGACAAGATAATCAGTTTTGCGAATATAGAAGAACTAACTTAGGCAAAGTTGGAACAGATACATGAATTTTAGGTGGTAGTTTGAATTTGAACAAAAATTCTAACTATAAATTATTATAGTTTGTTTACTTTGTAATCACTAGTAACACATATTTTCCAAAAATAGTTATATTGTTTAAATAAATGTCTACATCTAATCTTAATATTAATAAAACCTTTAGAAATTTGCAAAGCTTTTGTTCTGAAAGGATTTAGTGTCATGAGAAAAAAATAAAAACTTTTTTATAAAAAATAAAAGAAATTCTGAAACTTTATTCAGAGAGAAATTTTAATATCGCAGTAACTAGGGACAGTCGGTTCTGAATGAGTGGTTATTAATATGAGTTTTTTATAAAACAGAATATATAAAATAGTATGAGAAATGTAAATCTAGAACATGTTATAAAAACACAATAACGGCGAAGAAAATTTTTATAAATTTGTTTTTTTGTTGCGGAAAATGAAGGTTTCTATCATTAAAAATATCCTATGTACGTTTACATTAAAATACATATCTATGCTTGTGTGGAAACAAACATACAGACAAATAGTTACATACATACTTAAGTATTTATGATCATTCATATCATACATGAAAATTATTATTTAAAAAAATATATTCTTTATCTGACTTCATTACTCTGTTTTGGTGTGAATGTGTGTGCCTGCTGTTTACATCATTTTGTAGAACTGACTTCGTATACTCGTTTTAATGATATCGTCCATTATTGTAAATATAAGTCAAAAATTCAATAATTTGTTTATTTGTTTTAATACTTTGTATTATAAACAAATAACTCCCAGAAGTGTATTAAATGGTTTATATACGGATATAGCTCGTTTGCAAAACTTTTAAGCGCGTATAATTAATAAAAAGTTTGACGGTAGATTTATTAAAGGACAACGAATACCGAATTACGATAGTGTGGTGCAACAGCATTTTATTTAATGTCAAAATATTGAAAGTATATAGTTTTTCTTCAAAAAGTCTCAGTATATCATGTTGCAAATTGACGGTTTATATCCAAGAAGTAAACATAAATAATATTAAAATAAAAACTGAATTATTTCTTATTTTGCATAAAAGAAATTGTTATGACCATAGTATAACAACATTTATGCCAAGCCATGTCGGTTAAGCTTCCAGAATGCAATATTTTTACTAAGTTTACTTGAGTTTATTTGTATTTTATATTGAAAGTTCATTTAAATAATAGAAAGTATTTGTATAAACAGCTTCTTTTCAATACATATTTTGCAGGTTTAAAACGTAATGAAGATGTAAGAGAAATGATGTTAAATAAGACTTAATGAAGCATTCATTGTTTTAGTTGATCGCAAATGATTAAATGTAGATAAATTATTACTTTCTACTTATAAAAACAATGTTATAGTACGACTACATATAACTACGTCTGTACCAAAATATATAATAAAGGAAAACAAATTAGATAAATTAAGATCATTTAGAGTTTGTAATCCACAGATGTTGTTGAACTCATTGTGATTGTTATCTGTATTACACGAAAGGTTCGTTTTGTATGTCGATTTATAATTCAGATAACCTTTAATATTTCTCTATTCTGAGTAAATAAATAAATATAATGATTTCGTTTATAGACTATATATAAATACTTGCTACTTTTTTCATAAATTATTTATAAAATGAACAACACAAAGTATTGTTTATAAAACCATGTTTTGTATAATAAATTAAAGATCCAATAAATGCTTGTGATTTGTGTTAAAATTTGTGATCTGTGAGTTCTGAATTCTTTGTTTTGGAATTAATACTATAAGATGAAGAAGTGTTTTTATTACATTAATAAATAATAATATGATTAATAACTTTTTTTTTTCATTATTAAAAACACTGATATAAAACGTTATATACCACTTGTTTTTATATTTTTTATTGTAACTGTTGATATAATATTTTTCTCTTTCACACTTTCTTTGTAAGTTATACTTAAATTATATTACTGAACTGCGTAAGTAAAATTTAACCAAAATGTTTAATTAGAAGTGTATTTGAAACCCACACGAGCTGAATGAAGTATGTCACTACTTAAATAAACTGAATATTGAAAAGTAATTTGATAATTCTTTATTTTCGTTTAATATGAGGCGCTGTGTCAGTATTTTTTATTTTACCGTGGGAATTGACTTGGTCTTTAATATATGGATTTACCCTGGCTATGCTTGCGTAACATGATAAAAAATATTATTATCATACTCACTGTGAAGTCTCATAAATCATCATGAAATAATCGCCGCTTGTGAAAATTAATTATTTATTTGTTCACCAAACATATATGTGCATAAACATATATAAGCAGTGATGATACGTTAAATAATTTTATTTTATTTGAATGATATATCAACTGTTCTATAAACACTTTTAGGGAAAATTTAATGAACTGTTTAAAATAAATGGCGGGTCGACAAGTTGTTGGTAATTGTTTTCTTTAACGGAGAAAATGAACAAAATTCTTATGATTACTCCAGTTTATTGCGTCACTGAGCGGTTATTTAGGTCTGGCGTTTAAATTAAAGTTTTAATAAAAAAAACATTGAATCCATAACAATGTTTATTTATATTAAAAGAAGACGATGCAACTTATAGTTATAAGTACTGTCGACGCTGAATATCTGAAAGTATAAGTAATTGCAGATCAATTGCCACCAGGAGACAAGGGAGGGCTGATAATGGGTAACCATATTTCATACCTTATTCCCTCAAATACCATAGGAGGGTAGTTCTACCAGGTCGAGTATAATCATATACCAGCTATCGTGAATATATTCAAAAGCCTTTCATCCTCGCAGTAGAGTTATGGTAAAATATTTCTATAAAAATTTATGTTTTATAAAAAGTAGCTACCTAAAAACAAGGGGCATTTTTAGAACTCCATGCAAAATATATCTTTTAAAACATATTTAATACTGAAGTTAATACCTAATTCAGAGCATAAATCAAATAACACTAGAAAGTTTAATTAATTAACACAAGGTGTTCGTGAAAGAGCGCAGTATGTATTAATGGCCTCTGAATAAATTTTAAACTTCATTGTCTTTTTCGTATCGTCCCGTTCTGTTTCTTTCCTTTTGTGTTCGTTTTTTAATTTATTGAATATACTATTATTTTATGATATTTATTGTTATTATTTTGTCAAATCTTTTTGTGTTTTCAATTCAATATTACTTGCGTATTAAGATATGATATATTAAGATTTAAAAATCTAAAAAAATCCTAATTTAAATAAACATTTTTATTAATAATTTCAAATGTTGAAATGCAGACGTCTTTCATAAATTAGTAGTTAATCAAATTTCTTAATTTATATTTAATAATTTTAATGATATGCCGATATAAAATACACATTGCAATTTCAAAAAATATGTGTATATTAAAATGTATTTGTCTTATAATAATAATATTTTTGATATGTTAAATAGCTAATTTTAATAACAAGAAATTTGAATATTAAATTTTTAATAAGATTTGTAATATTAAACAATTTATACAGCAGCTCAAGAAGGCTCTCTAAATTACATCACTTACCTACCTCTACCTCTACCTCTACTCTATCTCTATCTCTAGCTCTACCCTTAATTCGACCTCCAACTTTCGTAGTTTTATATGTATATAATATTTATGATAACAGTTTTGTTTGTTTTATTCAGTGGTTATTGATATAACCATCATAACAGTCATTTTCAATAATTGATAATCATATATTTCCATTTCATTTTGGTTTTTGATTTTTAATGGTGTCAGATTTACCATCTGCAAGTCATAAAGACGTAATAGCCGATTCAATATTATTAATGTCTCCAACAGAGAATGCTATAACCCAAAAGCGGTTTTCCCACTACACCTAAAATATATTCTAATACGTTTTTTTAAAGACGATTCATAGAAAAAAATATATATAAAGTTTATATTACATATAATACGTATTATATTGTAAATAATTAACGTCCGTTTTATTTCAACAAAAATAGTCAATAAGACGAACAATTATAATATTTTCTGTAAAAGTATATTCTGATTTTAATAACAAAAGATCAGGAAAATAAGGGTTTTATTCTTATAATAATATTTATGTTCTGTATTAAAATATATTTTGTTAAATATACTTTCGCCTATATTAACTTTTACAGGAACAAACCTAGATCGATATACAAAATTAACCTATTTCATTTCTTGTTGCTATTATAATTATTATCAGTAAATGTCAATCGTATTGTAGCTCGTGCGGGTCGGCGGAAGTTACTATAGAAAAGACTTAATTATTTTGGTTAGCAGAGACCAATTATTTCGGTTATGTACATGATATAGATTTTTTTCATTCTTTTTACTTTTTTTATTCTGTGAGAATTAAAATAATTTGTATTGGAAATTTTGATGTAGTAAGAGTGGTTAAAAGTGACTTGACTAAAATTATTGATTAGACTATATTGATTGATTTGACCAAGATTGACTACACTATGAAAGAGAGGAAAAAAGAGAAAAATATTGAAACTCTTTAAAACTACAAAGTCAAATTCGGAAAAGGAAAAGATTGAATATTGATTGACTTGCTATTACACACTGATCTTCTGTGAGCGGCTACCGCAGCCAAGCCAGCTTCAATGTACAGCCGGGCTGCTCTATCATAAATAAATTATTAAATAATATTCTCAGTTATTCGACCCTTATATTTAACACTTGTTGGTACTAATTCAGGATTAATTATTTATGAAACGTATATTTTTACAATTAAAGTTTTTGTTCAACATAAAATCGGAACTTTATTTATACTTTGGTAAAATTTTTAGATCGTAAAATGTTTAGGGAGATGTGTGGTGTTTATAAAAATCGAAGGTAGGTGCAAAAATCTAAATTGTTTCTACTGTTTTGACTGAGCCAGCATAACTTAGGATAATAATAAAGAATAAGAAAGGCCTTTCTATATTAACTGTAAAACTAGTTTAACATAACTAAAACTTAAGTATCTGTAATGTTTATTTCAGTTAAGAATATCTCATTTACATTTACACCATAAATAAACAAATAAATACATAAAGAAATGTGCCACCATTCGAGAGAATTATTAAAGGTTTTCTCGTTCAAAATAGGTAGAAATGAATATAACCTCAATACTTGTTCTAATAATCTAATATAAAAAATAAAAAAGTTTTGAAAAGAAAAACATTACAAGCAAAAAGTGTACTTAAAAAATAACCCTAAATTTTAATATTTGTGAAAAATACTTTTCTTATAGACATAATATTTAATTCTTATAGACATAATATTTCACTTTTAGTTTAAACGACGAATTTAAAGAGAAGAGTTGAGTAAATGTATCCTCATGTTGCTGACAGCACAAAACAACTGCGCGAGGCTGTTTCTAACTCGACTGTTCTAGCAATTACATTTGAGTTACAGATACACAAGTGTAATTACTTAATAAAAATGTAAATAGCTTTAAAGTCATTATACTCAAGTAAATAACACCATTACTAATAAATAATATGTAGAAATAGAGAGTTATATTTTATATTTTCTGACAATTTAATATAAAAGTGCACTGAATAGCCGTGATATTAAACTTTCTCAGATTGTTATGTTATTATTAATTTGATGGTCTCCAGAATAAGTCACTACGGTTCGATATTTAATGATTTAACATTTCAGTATGTGTAATGGTTATAACACCGTCAGTCAATTAAATAAATTTTTGTAATATTATATACATTTTATTAATCAAATTAATGTTTGTGTATGAGATAAGAAAATAATGGTATTTGTATTGGTCAGTAATGAAGGGTTGAATAAATAAAGTTAATTGTATTTGAAGTCAAGTAAGATTTGAAATACCAGCAAAGCTTCTGCAGAAAAATTCAGACTGATTTGTCTAGAGTTTTTGTTAATAATTAAATAAGTAAGTAAGCAAATCAATGTATCGGTATGGCAAGTCATTTCATTACATATTTTATACTTACAATTAATAAATTTATGAATATTGTAAAATATGGTGGAGTTAAGTACATTATAACTTCGAATGTTATTCTTAATATAAAGCTTTTCCTACCTTTGTCTTAACGGTAAGGGTTTACACGTTACAAGACATTAAGACTACAAGTTATACAATAAATATTCCTTCTGTTTTTTTTTTCTTTTACCGTGTTTTAACTGTTTCTTTTATATATTTTGTTGACACAAAAATAACTTTCGTTTAAACAAACTTTTAATAAACAAAAAAGAATATTGTCCATACTGCTTGTTTCTTTTGAATAATTAATTCTGTTTGACGTCTTGATTTTTACCGTCATTTTATTGACGTTGTTCATTAGTATAGCTTGATGGTTTCTCTGACATAATATTATAATAACGTAAAAATATATTTAAACAGTAAACTAAACCTATTATTTTTAGAGTGTATTTTGATTATTTATAGTAAGATTTTCTCGATTGTTTATGTTTTTTGGAAATGGGTTTAGAAACTTATTTTACGTATTGTTGTTAGTGTGGTATCTGAAGTTTTGTATAGTTGTAATAAAAATTAAAATCACTTATTTAAAAACTTTTTTCTACCGCTAATTTGTATTTTCATCTATTTTTATAAATGCGTAGTATTTAAAGTAAATATCTTATTCAAATATTTACAAAACTTATTGTTTACATTATCACAATAATATTATTTTGTAATTCTTACAAAGTTTTATTTTTAGTATATATTTAATTGTTATGAGCTTAAATATACTTTGAATAAACATTTAGAAATCAAAGTCACACTAAGATTACAGAACACATAATTTAATCCATAATACTTATGAGATACTTAAATCTATTATCTGTACAATTGAGCGCCAGGAGGGTTATGCACAAGGTATAAGTTGGCTGATGCCCTTCCACATCCAGAATAGCTAGTCATCGGTTCATTGATTCGAACTTAGATATCTTATGGGTTGCCTCAAGACCTCTTCAAGAAAAGGCGTTTCGATAGGCTATATAAACAAAATAAAAACAAATTTAACACTAAACTTAATTATATTACTTAATTAATCTACTAATTAATATTGTGCAAAAACTCACCCCTTGGACTAGACAATAAACTAACACAAAAGTATGATTATAATACACGTCTCAATCACATTAACAATATCTCAAAGCCATGTACAATAGCGGAATATTATAATTATCTAAATGTCGGTAAATTGATATTTTCAACTCGTTACTAGTACACGACCACTCACATTGAAATTACTCTTAAAATTATTCTAATAACTTAATATTACAATATAACACTACTTGCTAATTATTTTTAAATAAACTTAAAATTAAATTAAAAAGATAATAAATACACGGAGACGACCCGTTGGGGATCGAACTTGCGTCGACCGGCATAACAGAATTCAACCCGGTTCTTTAAACACGACACCAATTATATGTTAACAGATTTTTCGAATAACTTATAGTAGTCAAACACTTTTACCATTACATAATGTAATTGTATACATTTTGATAATTGCTGAAATGAAGATTTTGTTTAAGATATACCTCAACATAATTATAATTAAATTAACTCTGCCTTTGAAACTACGCTCCCCGGCGATGGTTTTACAATTCCATTAACCGCAACGTGAATGTGACTTAATTAACTGAAGGAACGAAGATTCATTTGACTTAAGTATTTAAGTGTTTTAATTGTAAATGAAGTGTAGAGTTTAATAAATCGTTAATTTTTTATAGGTGTTTATGGTCTTGGTATCTACGGTTGATAATAAATATTTACTTAGTGTGCTAGAGGTCAAAGATAACAACATGTAACTAATTAAGATTAATTTAAAATATAACACTCATCATTTATATAAATAAATATACATATGTATTATTCATTTGATTATATTTATTGTTATTACATAAGTATCATACCTTAACCAATTTTAGACAGAACAAACGACTTACGTTCTGCAAAGCGTTGCTTGCATTACATTTCAAATATCTGGCTGCGAGCAAATTCGCAAGATGACCAGGAATTATCGACTTGAAACAGCTGGAGCACAATTTTGTCACAAATATGACAGGATAATAGTATGGGAGTTATAAAAAGTTCTATTCTTCCAATTTAAACCTCACACCTCATATACATCGAACTTTGTTTACCATTTGATAATCATTACTTACTACATGTATAAAATATTTATTTTTATTTAGCTTCACGCCATATCCCTTGCGGGGTAGCCAGAGACGACGGAGCGCTAAATGCTATGGTCCCTGCATACCTCTTTCGCCTCGGCCACAGATATCAACCTCTTCATACATGCCCTCCGGGAGTTCCTCATGTATAAAACTTTTACTAATATAGTAACAATATTTTTCGAATAATTATATTTTTAAATTTTATGTTTCACCGAAGAGAAATTTATATTTTACAGCATAGTACTGATATTTATATTCATTGTTCAAAGATGATTTATCTAAAAATATAATCCATATTAATGGGTAAGACAATTATAACTAATAATAGCCAAATACGTATTCTTAATTGTTTAAATCGATCTTTTTGAGTAGTTAAGACCTTAGTATAAGTACTGGTACAGATATCATTACGAATTTAACTACTCGTACACAGCTTATTGTGTCCCAAATTGTTAAACTGGTATCATTTATTTAAAGTGCAAACAATATTTCTATTGTACTATTACTCTCAAACAATTTATGTTTTTCTATTACTCTCAAGCATTGTAAGATTTTGCTAGGATTCTATTATTTCCGTAGGGAAACCCTACTTACGTGGAAATGTATTTTTAAGAGACCCAATAACAATAATGGTCTCCATACTCCAATATGCATGTGTGTGAAGCTTTACAACTTTACTATTGATTAGATATCCATCAATAACTTTGTGTTATATATGGTGATAAAGATAATGCGACATTCCACAGACCAGCGCGTTCGAAAAAAAAAGTCTTTAGATTTATGTTAGTTTCTTTCTGCCATTCCTTCCACGCGTTTGACAACATGACGTATGTACTTTTTTAAGACTTTAAATATGAAAAAAACTAGACATTGCGCCACCTATAAACATGTTATAAAAAGCGCAAAATTATCGCATTATCCTTACCAAACTACATCACACACGGCAGAAATTAAACTTCTGAATAACAGCGCACGAGACATTGAGATGGATATAGAGTATCAGGAGTATTGGAATAAATGAAAACTTTATTATTTTTAAGCGAGCTTAAAAAATATTAGCTACCTAATATAAAATAATGTTATATAAAGCTGCTTATATTACATTAAAAAACTTGAGATAACAATTTTACAAGAGTATCAACGTTATCTATAGTAGGTTTTAAAAAATAACAACTTCAATATAAGTGTATAATACTTTTGTTTAAAAATTGACAAAATATGGCACCATAACAACAGTGATCAATTTGTCTTCTATCTCATTTTCTCGTTTAATTTAATCCTATACATTTATGTGTTTGCTTCTTTATCGTGACGCCTTTTCGTTACATCGAGTTTCAAATACTCTACTACTACTATTCCATTTCAATTCCATTCTATTCCAAATACTTATTAATTACAAACTAAACCTCTTTTTCCGTCAAAACAGACAATATCCTGACGGATTGAGGGGTTCTAATACTAAATGACTACCAATTTTAATAAAGTTTAAAAGCTATTATAGCTATATTATACAGAATGTAAAAAATCTTACCTAGTGAAAGCCACAAATTATGAAACCCTTGGTTAATAATAAAGCTAAAAGCAAACAAAAACATTCAATTCTATTTATTATAGATTTACCATCTAAAACTAAACTAAACTAAACTAGCTACTTGATTGAAAGACGGCTATGGCCATGATAACCTAAATATTGCACGTCGTATTTGCACGTTGCAAATATTTACATTTTTATATTATGTTACGAATTTTAAAACTTGTTGCTTTTGACATCATTTATAACTCCAATGATAAAAAATACTGAGATGTATTTATATTTTGTAGTTTGATGTTAAAAATGGGATGATACAATCAACAAAAAGATGACAAAAAAAGATGCTGTGTATGTTTATATTGACATAATGTATTATATCCGTAAGTCTACTATACTGACCGTCGAAAGAAGACCCTACTTAAGTGGTATTGTTGAAGCATTTGTACAAACTCATAATAATAAAGTCGGACTAAATAAAATCTACAAAATATAAAGAAAAACTATTCTATTATAATTTTATTAATATTTATTTAGTATACAATGTCATCGTAGCAATAAATTACAGATATTACAAATTATTGTATAACATAGTAATAAAGTATGTTTTTGTATTAATTTGTGAGTATTATATATCGCTTTAATATTCCTAAACCAATTACATTCAAAATGCTAGCTTTATTTATTTTCTCTTTCGTTTACCTTAAAATATAAAACGGATTATAAGAATAACAGTTACATTAATCAGTGTTTTAATTAGAAGAAACGTTATGTCAAACTGAGACAAGGTAATTTCTCTGCTAAAATACCTGTGACAAGAATTTGGCGGTAAATCAATATAAAGAAATTGAATACAAAACACAATCACATACTTTGACGCAATATCTACACAGGTTATTAAAAGATTTTTGAAACAATTTCGGTTATTTGGCGTAATAGTATCTAAGAAGTTATTTATTTATTTATTTTTTAGCTTCACGCCATATCCCTTGCGGGGTAGCCAGAGACGACGGAGCGCCAAACGCTACGGTCTCTGCATACCTCTTTCGCCTCGGCCACAGACATCAACCTCTTCATACATGCCCTCCGGGAGGTCCTCATGCTTTTTACGTGACCTTCCTCCAGTAACATTGATACTGTGTTTTCGAAGGCCACTCGAGGCCTCCCCCTGTCTCTCTTACCGCTCACTTTTCCTATATAAATCTTTTTTACCATTCTTTCATCACTCATTCGTTGTGTGTACAGCCAAACGTGCAGCTATGCTGACGTTTTGACGTTTCAACAATGCAGTCAAAGCACCGTTGATTCTGTTACCGGCAGCAATACGCCTTTCCACATCCATTTCGTATCTTCCGTCTCTGCTAAACATATTTCCCAAATATACTACTTCATTCACTTGTTCTATTATCTTATCATTCACGTTGATCTTACATTCTGTTCTTTCTTCATTTCTTTCAAATATCAGAACCTTCGTCTAATCTACATTCAGGTTTAGACCATTAATTTCACACCCATTTTTCAGAGTGGTGACCAATGCCTGCAAATTGCATTCTGATGATGCAATAATAACTGATTTCTCGGGTAAAAGATAATATGTCGACGAAATTAGAAGCTTTCAACTGCTCTTATATAAGCTAGAAAAACAATCACACTCATGAATCATGAATAAGTTTTGAAAAATCATCGCAGACACGAGTTTATTATAATTAGAAGCTGTGGGATGAAATAGATGGACTTTATTTTCCGTATACGCTTGTAAGTATCGATACCACAATAGTATTTAGTATTGCATATTCATTAATATTATAAAAAAAAAATCGTTAATAACATAATGTGTCATATGTTACTTGATGTATCATATGTAATGTAATAATGTGACGTTTGTACAAATATGTATGGTTAATAACATAGTGTAAATTTAATCAACTGGTTTTTATTTTAATTATTATTTTTTGGATTATTGAATTTTATTGACAATACTTTTATTAATTGTCGTCTTCGTCCGTTATTTTATTTAATATTGCATCGTTGCAATTGAAAGCTAAATATTAAGGGACGGTTAATAGTACAAAGAAGAGAACCTTCATTGCGTTAAAGACGTCACATTAATGTAACATAGTAGACTTACATAATACTCACACATGTATATAATACACTAGTAGTTCTTCCGATGTTATGCTGAAAAACTGTTATTATTCCAGAAATGTTATTTTCTATATTAGACATGTTAAAGAGAAAAATATTATAGGTAGTTATAAACATATATAAATTGAATTTCTAAAGGATATCACAAAGCTATGGGTCTATGTCGCAATTATAATTAACAGTATATTATTATGATATTCTTAAACTTGACCTTGTCAGGTATTGTTTATAGTTGGAAATACGTTTTATAGATTCTATATATTTGTACATCTTGTAACTTATTAATTAAGAACTAAATATATAAATTATTCATTTACGAGACTTTTAACAAAGTCAATTAAAAAATATAAATTTACTATTATCAACTCCATTTATACTCGATAATTTTTTTGTTGAATTCAATATCAATGTTTATCGAGGTCCAGATTTAACTAAATTCACACCACGCAAGGATAAGAACGTATTTCTGTATTAACATCTATTAAAGTCGAACGATAGTCTGCAAGTAATCATACATATTTATTCAAATCAATACTTATAAGAAAGATTGTAAAAAGAAGACTTATTTGTTTATATTTGTTAAGCATAATTTTATAATAAATCTTTTAAAAATGTTACTATAAATTCTATAACTTGTCAAATGCTACATTTTCAGCGAGTAAAATAGAATACTCTTTGTCCGGATATTCTGTTGTTGCTATTTTAGATATTGCAAAATATTCTGGCTTCTCGTATCTGTTATGGTTTTCAAACGCACTCGTAGACAGAAATGTGTGTGCATAAGGTTTCAATATATTTCTTCGATTCTCTGCTATGGTTTGTCATTTCCAATATGCAGATGTCTATATATCGTTTACTATTTTACTATGTGTACATTTTTTGTTGATGTTCAATGTGGTTGAAACTGAATGTTATTCATTGAAAAGGAGTGATTTATCGCATTTCATATTTATTCCCTATAAAATGTATATTTTTGTCTTACTTAGTTCTATTTCTATTTTTTAATTTATTATTTATTTTTATAACTCGATTATACTATCTGTCTATTATACAAATGTATTAGAGTACCGTTAAAAACTATAGGAACTGAAATTCTGTAAAATTAATTTGTGTGTGTGTTTATGTATTTAATAATTTTGTGTAATAATAATACTACACACACTACAATAACTGTTCTGATGAGACAATGGAATTTTTATAGCTTACTTATATAATACAACATTTTACTTAAGATTTTATATTATCTAATTTCATTGAATAAACTTATTCAATGAAATTAGATAATATAAAATCGTCAACTGACGATGGTCACAATATTATTAAAAAATACTAAGTAGACTTTACAAGAAGCTGTAAAGTTTAGTCTAGTCTAGTAAATCATAATGTTCTGTGAATGAATGTAGCCTTCTTGTTAATCCACCTCCCCGCGTTCAACCCGAAGTAGTAATAAATTCATGTCTTCTCATATGTAAATTAATATATATTTCGAATTTGATTTAATTTTGTTATAGTATAAAGAAAATTAAAATCATTTACTAACATATAACTCAAATGTTAGTCATACAAGCATACATATAAAATTTCATCTTTTGCATAATTTTGGAGTGTCAACAGACAAACAAATAAAGAAAATTAACAATTACATTTTCAATAGTTAATAGAATTATATATCATGTAAACTAAATAGTATTAATTGAAATAAAATACATATTGTTAGTAACTTGTTATAAGTATTTTTTTAAAAGCGTGTGCTGCTTATAAATAGAAACGGTCACGATATAGTAGCTTATTAGTGGAAAACTAAGAGTGACACTAAGTAACAAAATGCTATAACAAAATATTAAATATAAAATATATATAAAAATGTGATATAATGTAGTTTAATAATATTCGCGCTGATTTTATTATACTTCCCTTAGCTTCTTACTGCATTACTAACTGCTACAGTAACTTGCTTATTTTAGTTTACATATATATTTTCCTCAATTCACAATTTAGATGATTTTCTCAAAATCTTCGAAGCTCCGAGGAGTTGGAGCTTGAAATAGTTTATTGGCGGAGGAAGTGAAGAAATCATAACAGTTTGTTTTTTATTATATGTTTAAAAAAAATGGTGGAAGTGCCTATTATGTCATTTAGTTATTATTATTTATGTATATGTTATGTCTACTTTTTTAACACTAAACCTACCAAGTACCGGTTAAATTGACCGTTCTTAAACTTTTGTAAAACTTACACATTTTTAAACGTTATAATATCGTTATCAAACTACATGACAATTCTTAGAATATGCATATAATATTTTCTACACTCTTTACTTTTAGTTATTTCCATTATTACCTGGGTTATGTAATAAAATAACTTTTAATTACCGGTCAATTTGACGGCGTGCGGTAGGAACAGGTATACAAGAATTGTCGGTTGGTTTAGTGTTAATGTAGTTTTGAGATTCTGTTCTACTGACTTAGTCTAGTAGAACTGGATCCTTCTTATATAATGACTTCAAATAACATATAAGGTGCGATAATCGGATGTGTTATATAACTACAGAACTACTTGACTGATAAAGTCACTTTTTATGTGGCTACTGTGATTCAGGTCAGGATATAAGATGAAATAATGTTTTGTAAAAATATTAATACCCATAAAATAAATTTCAATGTCTTTATTTAATAAAAACATTTGTTTTTAAGCTTAAATACAACGAACCTAAGACAAAAAAAAATATTTTCATGGTTGTATAATGAAACAAACATATTATTTTGCTACTTAAAGAATTAGTTAGTTGTAGGCGACTAATGTTTGTGATTGTAATCCATTCAGATTAGGAATCGTTGGAAGATGTGACATCTATCTTCTATCTCTTTTAATAGCCACGTTTTATTTACTCTTAATTATCTATATTTTTTGACTTACTTTTTCAAACCTATTACTATATACAACTGAGATTCAGTAATGTGTAAAAAAGTGTACATAATATTTTTTTTGATTTTTGAAAATACTTTTTTTTTTGTTTTCATCGATGTTGAAATATGGCTTTAAGATTTAAAATTTGGAGATACGGATTTTTTTAACGTTACACATACATACGTAAATTAATAGAAACAAAGCGAGAACAAAGTTTGGAACAAATTTGGAACTTATTCCAAACAATATTGGCTAAGACTAGTTGAAAGACCGAAGAGATATCCTATAAAGGACATCATAAATTATAATATTTGTTTAAAAAATATGTATTGTTAATGTGAATAATAAGAATAATAACGTAAACTATATCAACCTGGTGCATTAGAATATTCAGTGTATAAGAAATAAGGAGTTAGAAAAAGAGTTATTTTTGAATACTTTTAATATGAATATATTTTGTGTTGTAACACAAAATATATTAAGTAGCGTTCTGTAGAACGCTAGCTTAAAAGTAAAGAACTTATGTTTAATTTCAATAACCACAAGGTTGGTAGTTTGTTCAACTGAGTTATTTTCATACACGGTGCCTCTTTAAACTGACAAACAGATAAAATTCAAATAACGTTAAAACATAGTCAGTCTATCTGTTGAACGGATAATTAAACTAGCCTCAATAGAATTATAGTAATTCAGCATTATAAGCGTTTATAGGCCACCGTCTTATAACTTTGATTTTAATTTTAAAAAGTTAATTAATTAGTGTTAATTAAGAAAACAAATGAACTATGGGGAATATCCGTTAACATACTTAGACCACTTATAGACATTGTTGCACCAAAATTAGTAATAATTTACAACTGTGTTATTGATAATAATAATTATAGTACAGTGTAACTAATGAAAAATAGTAAAATAATACCATTATTTAATATTATCGTGTGTATATTTTACAGAACGAGATATATTCTACGATACTATTAGAAACTTTTAATTTATCTTTACCAAAGTAAGTTTCGGAAATAAGGTCTTTTGTAGTTGAGCGTCTTGTCAAATTGTTCCCAATTGGCTATTCACAACAGAATGCAAGCGACGCGACGCTTTGCAGAACATAAAACATTTGTGTCTTTCTGCAGCAAATGTTTGTAAGTATAATTCTTTTGTAACTAGAATATTATTTACTATGAATTGGATTCAATATATATAAATTGTTTACGAATTTATAAGAAAAGTTTTAGTTGTTTGGATAGAAAACATTATTATTTATAAATTTAAAATGTTAGCTGAATCTTATTTTGTATAAAATTATTTTTAAATATATACATTAAATAGTAATGATAAACAGCTTAACATTTATTATAAAGTCTTATTCAGACCGTAAAAATATCAGTTTTATTCAAACTTCAAACATTTGTTATGTCCTACATGTTTGCAACTAAGAGACATTCACCACATTACAAAGGAAACTCAACGGATAAGTGACATGTAGACGACAAACTAATGTAACACGGTATCTCCGCTTTCTAGTATCATATGTGCTGGAAAAGATTTTCAGGTTAAAAATATATTTTATAACGTGAGAGGATGAGCTTGTAAGTACAGTAAACGGAATAATTGTGATAGATCTTTTTAAGACTGAACAAAAATGTCCAAAAATTTAATCACATATCTTTGTCTTTTGTTTTCATCCGTTACTTAAATTTATATAAATGAATATAATAACTTAGAAAATTATTTTTATCAAATCTATTATTATCTATATTCTCTTTAGAGTCAATGATGAATTTTAACTTAAAAATATTTGTTTTTTTTTAGAAAAAATATTGTTGTCAATTTGTTGATTCATATTATGTGTGTATAATTTTACTTTTTACACCAAATTATTAAAAATAAGTTAAAAGTTTCTTACCTTATTTACTCAATCCAATAGTTCTGTCATTCCCACTCGCTGGAGTTAATCATCTCTCAGAAGGCTAATGCAATCGGAAACCCTCGCCTCATCTCCGCTGATTGGCGATTGCTAATACTCATGCTAATACCAATATAAGTAAGGTTTTTTGTGCATAAGAAAACAGGTAAGATGATTACATATATTCCATTAAAAGTTAATTTTTTGAAAATTTCATATTATGTACTAAATGAAGGAATTCCCATATAAAATTTTGATACTCTTTTTTCATCTTAGGTAGTATATATTTCATAATAATAATCTTTACATATGTTACTTCTTATGTTATTAATTAAACAAATCACGCCTCAATTCTTTCAACTATTATTTTCTTACAACATTCCAATTTTTGAGGATTTTTGTAACATGCTATTCACTATTCCGTATTGGAGACTGAAACATTTAAAGATTGGGGCTAACTTACCGAGACTGCATAATAAGTTTAAGAAACTCATGCAATGTGATTCTATAACTGTGATCTAGTCTAGTAATCTAGTGTGTAATAATAAAATTGAAGACCCGTGACATAGCGATGAGAGGTAGATTGAAGCAACGCTTATTGAAACAATCAGATCGAATCTGACGTTTGACAGCGTAGTATTTTATCCTATAAATAAAATTGTAGGGGAATTGCGTATCGCGTATTGGTTAAAATATATTAATCAAGATTAGCAATTTTTTTTTCGAATAATTGTGATATATTTTGTGAAGAACTGTAAAGAATAGTAACAAATATGCCATAATATTAGTTACCATTTGTATTGGTCATTATATTAATTATTAAAAATATTCTTGTTACATAGTGTTTTAGTTACGAAACAACATTTTCAGAGTATTAATGTAAGTTCAATTATTATATACGGATCGCAAATTTTTTATAATGTCTTTAGTATGACAAATACTAAAGCATATTTTAATTCTTTATTTTATAGGGTTATAAAGTTATTTATAAAATTCCAGAATTATTTGATTTATATTTTAAACTATATGCCTGAAAATAAACATACGGAATACCAGTAACATTCGTGCTCATTTCTATCCACATATTTTCACTATTTGGCAAGTCTCCAAGTTTTGCCGTCGATCGTTATTACTATAAATGATAAAATATCTTCCTTATTTTGATATTTATACGTCGAATATGCGAATAATGTTCATAATGTCATTTAATTTTATTGATTAAAATGAATGAATTTGTTATCAAAACAAAAACTTCTCAACGAAGTTAATACCGAGTGACGAAAGCGAATCCACTGACAAAACTCCTGATATGAATTTTGCGACGAAAAAAACCACGAACATTTTTATTCACAAACGTAAACAAACACAAAAAATGTGAATGTGTTCGGAACGTTTGCCAACTTGCCTTGATCAATCTAATAAAATAAAATCAAAAATGCAATTTGTGCAACGTTTCGAGCACATTCACATTTTTTGTTTGTATTTTTTTTGGTTTGTTTGTTTGTTTGGCAACGTTCCGAACACATTCACATTTTTTGTGTTTGTTTACGTTTGTGAATAAAAATGTTCGTGGTTTTTTTCGTCGCAAAATTCATATCAGAAGTTTTGTCAGTGGATTCGCTTTCGTCACTCGGTATTTACTTCGTTGAGAAGGTTTTGTTTTGATATCAATAGTTTTGTAAAAGGATTGGAAACAAAATGCTGTGCGATTATTTTTCATGCAAATATATACTCATTTTTTTTGGAATAGTTGCCTCTGACAAAATGAGAGTATTTTGGCTCAGAGGATGAGCGTTGTAATGACAAAGACGAGACCTCGAGTTTGATTCCCACAGGTGCCCGATTTTTTTTTCATTTGATTTTTTCAGTTTCCATTTATTTTTTTAATTCATTGCTTCAAAACAGAATTTCTTCAGTATTCGGATTTTTTTCTGTAAATTTTGTTTTATTGTTACAGACGGCAATGCGTAAGTGATTTTATTCACTATGCAACTAGCATTGAATTTTAACCGTGTTGTGAGTACGATTCTGGCTTTAAAAGTAATTTTTTGGCCATTTTTGGTCATTTTTCATGATTTTTTGAACTTCTCACGGCCATATCTCGAAATAACGAGTTTTCCCAGATATATGCTATATACCAAATTTTAGCTCTAATTTGGGGCTACGAATGAGGAAATTTTGGAAAAAATCGTTGGCGCCGTTTTCGAGAAAATGGCCGATCTGTCCCCGGCCAGTTTTTTTTTTGCCTTCATTTTTTGCCTTTTGACCAAAAATGTCACGCCAATAAATGTTTTTGCCATGAAAATGGATATTATTCAAAAGATGAGCTTGAGACCTTTCCAATGATGCCCAATTTGTCAATGTACGTCAACTGGTTTGGCCACAGTCCCTGTACGAAAAATGGCCATTTTTGGCCTTTCGAGGGCTGGCCACGGCCAACATGGCGGCCAAATCGAAATATCGTAGAACAAAAAAGTCTTAGTTTTTGATGTACTTCAATCCCTGAAAGTTTGAACAAAATCAGTTGAAACTACGAATATACCCACACACAGACAAAGTAATCATCGATGGGGGCGCCAGTCAAAATTTTCAAAATGTCATATCTCATCAACCGGTGGTCGGATTTTGGCGTTTTGGGGCTTGTTGAAAAGGTCTCGACGAGGACCTTTAGGAAAATCTTTTTCAAGGTGGAAATAAGTGATTTTATACTGGTGCGGAGCCAAAAACTAAATTTTAGTCTCATTTTTCAAACGGCCGTAGAGGTGAGGCGGTAGGTATATTGCTAAGTGTAAATGCATTTTCTGGGTCTATGGGCCAAGGGCTTTCTAAAAATACCACACTCATACCAGAAGGTCTCGTGTATAAAAAAATCGATATTGCGCGTATATATACAGAGTTAGACTTTCAGCACTATGGGTGCTTTCGTCACTCTGAGCTAGCTAACGCCCGCTTTGATTTTGTCACTGTCCGATCCACGGCATCCGCCATGTCAAATATAACGCGCCGCCCTCACACAGACTCTATCGGTAAGTAAATTAGGGGCGCCAACATACCCTCAATTTCGACTCGCTGCGCTCTAGAAATCTCGAGTGCCGTTTGCATATTGAGCGAAGCAAACCCGGTGTAATGACTCATCGTTTCCCATTGACTTCGATGGGATATTAGTTTTTTGACGATTAGTCCTCAACGACACAACATTTTTCAAAAACATTTTTTTTTGTTTGCAAAATTTCATAAATTTCCATTGAGTAGTTTTCGAGCCTATTCGTGACAAAGAATGTGAAAAAGTTTCCAGTAGAGCGCTCCGCTCGATTCGCTCAATAACGCCTGACACCAGCGCTTCTTTCTTCTTGATCATTTCGTTCTAATCAAAACTTGATTGTACAATTAAAGTGTTACCTTGTCATAAAGCTACTTTTTACAGTTTGTTACTTTCTGGGATCCAATGAATACTTATGTAAACCTTTTACAGAATATGATATGTTATTTATAAAAGCCAAAGAATTATAATAATAATAAAATGTAACTCCATGCCATAACCTTACCACAAAACACATTCTGTAGTTTAGGAATTTTATGGGTTAATGGCGTTTAATAGTAAGTAATCATGTAAATAACTGTAAACGCAGTATGTATTGCTTTTACACTTTTACAGATTTTGCTCACCCATCTTACAAAACGTAGTTACATCTACTGTATACTTATTTAGTGTCTTGCAAAACTAATTAACATAAATTGTTTGTTTTTACTAAACTATAGAATTTGTTTTTATTAGTATCAAATTCGAATAATTTCGTATAAAAATAAAAAGTTTAAACATTGTTTTATCTAATTTATATCTAAAACTATATAACCTAAAAACTATATAAATGTATATACAAAATATCTCAAAAACACATTTATACACCGTATTCAAGTGATTGGATTCAAATGAACGATGTTAATTGAACCTGAAAATTGATTTATTCACGAACACTGAATACTGCAATCTCACAAGGTTTACCCTTTTCAAAATATTAAGCTACAAATTAATTTTATATGTTTAGGAGTTTTTAATGTAATTCATTTCTGAATATTGCTTTAGCGAGGTAAGTTGGGTCATATGTTTATTTATACACTTTTCACCATAAAATATATTCAAAAGTGATATTATGTGTGAATCTTATTTGTATGTAAGTATTCTGTGTATATTATAATAGTTTGTCATCTCCATTGCAATAAAATAAGCTCCTTTTTGTAATATGTTGAGCTGTTCTTAGTTGTTAATATTCAATGATCTACAATACAATGGAATATTATTTTTCTGACAAAAAAAAATAATATTACATGAATACTGCAAACTAAGCTTGTTTTGAATAATAAAGAAATATATATAATTGGTTTAATGATGAATTGAAAGGACCTTTCACATGATATTATTAGATTACTAATATAGAGTTTAACACTCGAGGAAACCTCTATATAATGAATCAAATAAATATTTAAACGTCATTTAAAAGATAATTTAAACATAAAACCCTTTTTAAATGAATGACGATTACAATGTTCAAATTAAATATTGTTTAAGAGGCAGGAAACCCACAAACAAAATATTAACTTATTATTTACTTAGTTACTTGCTCTCTAAGCACATGGATCTAAATATTCTAAAATATTTCGTTATCATATTATTATAAAATATAAAGGAACATTTTAAATCAAAATCATCACTGTGAGGACTATACCTGAGTTAAAGCCATCCATTCCATAAACTATGCTTTGCAAAGCGTTGCTTGCATACCATTGTAAAGCCAACTTGGCAAGTTTGGCAAAACCCCACAAACCGTAGTTATGAAATGTAAGCCATCGTGAAAATTTCCAGACAAAATAATACTTTAGAATACAAAGCACACGTTATTCATGAATACCAAATAAAAATATCACTGTTGTATCAGTACTTATAAGCATATATGCTAAATTTAAATCCTATAGATTCCAATCTCTGTTAGACACGTCTCTCCGATGTTTCACCAAATCGATTTTACGAACGTGACCGTTCCTCTTGGAGTAATAAGAGTTAAAGTTTATAGCTTTCAACTGCAGAATGCTGCTATCTTTGATCCGGGAAACTATTATTGTAATGAAATATCGATTTTAATATGTGATTTCGCGAATATTGTTTATTAATCAATAAGTATTATATGAGCTATTTATACAAAACTAAACGATTACAACTTCTGTTAAAAACAACCGAATCTTATTTAAATCATGTAAGAATAATGAAAACTATACCTGTAGATTTACTCTAGTCCAAGATTATGGTGGGTATTGTGAGCTACTCCGTTCAAATATTTTCTCAATATCACTTTAGTAGGGTCTTCTTTTGAGGGTCGATATAATAGACTTACGGTTAAAATAGGTTACGTTGATATAAACTTGTATCTTCCTAATCTCCCTATCATCTTTAATATTTATACTTTTGTAGCCGTACCGATGGAGCAAGACAAAGTCCTGTTTGTGAGAAGATATAGGATGAAATAGCACGTACATTATTAAAGCTTTTACATTAAGGCAATTAGTTATCGGTGAGCAACGTCAGCAACTGAGTTCAGCATTTATATTTCTTAACATTGGATAAAAGGTCTTTGATGTTAAAATATAAAATACCTTTACTGATATTTTTTAAAGGAATAAAATATATTTTTTAAGTAAGTATATTTAATGTTATTATAGGCTAACAACAATATATGATTGTGACATAAAAGTTATAATTAAAGTAATTTCGTTCTTGTTTTTAAAGCGATATAAATATACTTATATTATAAGTTATATTTTGAGATATGAACTTTACCGGATACAAGAAGTATTTCAGTCTAAAATATCTTATCGAAAATAAAATCAGTTTGTTAAATTTCATTTGTAATAATCTTACTGACTAATGTTCGAGTGCACTCTAAATATTTTGGGGGTAAAAAAAGCTTTTACTGCTATAAAAAGGTCCCTTAAAATCGTTTCAAGGAGTTGAAATAGCCTATTGATTATTGGTTACGTGTATATAACAGTCTTATAAGCTATAAGGATACAGTAAGCTTTATAGGTTCTATACGAAACCTTATTTCAATGGTTTCTTAACTAAGACAATAAAGTAAATCGTAATACGTAAACAACTACCTTAGCATCATTTGTGTAAACAATGTATTTCGTGTAAACGATTTGGAAAAACCTAGTTTTAGTGAAGGGTTAATTGTATAAAAATGTACATAATTGATTTAGTAACAAAACGAGACTAGAAGTTGGTGGGTTTGACAAAGTATTATTTGGAGCAATTGCTTATTTTTATGGGTCTGCATTAGTGTCGATTAAGTATGACAATGAGTAAAGTGGTCTAAAATATTATTTTTTATTAATTACTAGTACTTACTAGTACTAAAATCAGTTTAACATGTAAGTTATTGAAGGAACAAATGATATAATTATGCATATCAAACAAAAAACATACAATATGGCTAATTTACGATATCAAATAAAGAAGACGGCGTAGTATTTATTGCGTAATAAGCAAATTAATGTTTTGCTAATTTGGATTGCATCTGCCAACTAATCAATCTGTTTGAAAATGTAACATGTATGCTTTATCATCTAAATTGAAGCTGTTAGAAAACGAATACATTATTATACCTTTACATATATATTTCTATTGATTATCACGTAAAAACATAATATTTTCATGCATTTCATTATTTTATTTTCAGAATAATTGATAATTTATGAATTATTGTAATTAATTCTTAACTCATTTACTGTTCTAAATGTTTCATGTGGTTTTAAATAGTCTTGGAGTACTACAAACATTTAAGAAGCAATGTTTGAATGGCTTACTGATAATGAGGTCTTTATTCTCTCATACTATTATTATCGAATAAGATAAGATTAAGCACCAGCTCTCCTTTCATGTTGATTAGTGGGTGGGCGTCTTGCCAAATTGGTTCAAACCTAGCATCTGGAACGGAATTCGAGCAAAGCTTTGTAGACAACTCTTTTGTTAAAAGTAAATTAGTTGCATGATAATTATGATAAACAATCTAATACAATATTAATTAAATAAATTATTATTAAGTTATGAATGATCGTTGACATAACAATTCAGTAAGTGGTTAAATACCTTTTATATTTAAATGTTAACTTCTGATGGAAACGTCTTGGTTCCTTGAGTTAATTAATATTCTATTCAAGGTTAATGAAATTTTAAAACCATCGCCGGGTAGCGTGGTATTAAACCGAGTTAACTCTATAAATTTATTTTGAAGTGTATAATAATTATTATTCTTAGTCAAACGAAGTAAGGAGAGAAGAGAAGATAGAATAATAATTATTCTAAGCCAAACAAAAAGAGTATATAATCGGATTAAAGTAACTAGATAATACATTGGAATTATATAATTTATTTTAATATTGTTATTAAATATAAATATATAAACAGACCAAAAGAATTTAAATATGACAAAAAAAATTAAAACCTAAGGTACCTTGCTAACTAAAGAGATTAAAAGATTTTTTTAACTCGGTTCTAAACGAGTATAGATATATTTTTAAGTGTATTAAAATGACCTCCCAAATTTTGTGCTTTAGTAGTCTAAAGCACAAAATTTGGGAGGTCATTTTATTAACGCAGCATATTAACGTAGCATATTAACGTAGTCGTTAAAGTTATTTTCAACTTTATAAAACAATGCGTAAGAAAAATTAAACAATACAAAAATAACAATGAACCTTAATACTAAATAATCACAGCAAATACAAACTATTTTAATGTCATAATAATTTACAGGTTTATATCTTGGCATTTATAAGAAATTTATGATATGATTATGTACATTATTTAACATTTTACCTTCTTGTGAAAAGCAAAATAGTCTTACTTTTATTATTTGCACTTAAAAATATAATATAATTTTTATTTCCAGAAGTAGTCGATTTTGGACATTACACATTATAATAAAACTATAATACAGTAACTATACTTATAATCAATTGAGATTTCTATGACTTAAAACTATTCTAAAACACTTAATTGTTAATTCTAAAACAAATCTCTTATTTAAACACATTTTATATTGCAAGAGTTTATTTGTTCAATAAAATATACAAGATAATATAAATTATGAATATAACATGTTAAAATGTTTTGGTATTCGGTACATTGCAGACCTCATTTCAATTGCTTATAGATGGTTACCATAGCAGCGGTTAGTATGTAGTTTAGCCGATGTAGATAACCTGAAATGGTTGTATTAAAGTTAGCCTTAAAATTTCAAGATGTAAGATAAAACATTATTGATTTGATGCGCTCCGTCGTCTCTGGCTACCCCGCAAGCGATATGACATGAAGTTAAATAAATAAATAATAATTGATTGTTTATAATGTCTTGCCAAATAGTCTGAGCTCGGCATTGGAATTATATATACAAGAAAAGCGTTGTAGAAAATAGCTCGTTTTCAGTACTTGTACTTATTGTAGTTTCGCGAATTAATTTCTAGTTTTCGTTTTCTGTTGGCTTTGGCTTTGCTCCATGTTGTATAAACGTCTAATTAGAAGGTAAGCACTCTGGTTTCTAGAGTCTCCTGTTAATGGTATAAACCTTTTATTATACATCTTCGTTTACTTAAGGCGCAAAGCGTATATAGACAATTTTATCAGAGTCCGAAATAAATATTTAAACTAAAGTGTTTTATCTATAAATATATCAGTAACTCAGTCTGAATCACTTCGGACCCTCATCAAATTAACGCCAGTCTTGTCGGAGTGTGAAATAAATTAAGATACTGTGTGATTTTCGGCCTATAAAAAAACATTTGTGGGGTTACCCTTTTTATTATTCTTCAAAAATACCGTGTAAACCTTTAACCTAAATTTTATTGATTTTTTTCCGACTGTAGTTTTATATACAAGTATCTTAAATACTAATTCAAAATATAATGAAAAGTTTTAATAAAACAAGTGCAGCTAAACTTTTATACACGTTAAACTTTTTTTCGTTTTTTTCATTGAACAAGAAAATATATTGAAGTATAAATTACAAAAATAAATGTTAAAGGATTAGTTTTTTATCCGAAGCCATAATGATTTTCCGATAGTATCAGCTATAATGTAGTTATGGGTAAAATACACTACGTCAATATAAAATGACAGTGCTGTATAAGAAGCTTGTTAAATTGTATCTTTCTAATTACATTATTAAATTCTATTATATTTTTTCTTTTAGCCAAGCTGGTACTAAAAAAGAAAAACTTAAAGTTCAAAAGATAATTAAGAAGAGCTTTTTTTTAAATTATTTCCTTTATTACATGTCTAAGTAAGTAGATCTCTAGTAAGTCGATCCAATCTGATGAAAATTGTCTGCGACAGAATTTATTAATCATATTTTCTTAATGTAATTTTGTGACCTTTGTTGAACCGGTGACAACTTGGTTACAGTTAAAATAAGCTTTTATATATATCTGAAATAAATTTTGCTCACTTTCTCACTCTTGGCTTTATTAATAAGCGCGTGTGGTTCTGGGTCACATGTTAATAATTAATATCGGTTATATTGAATTTTCACTCCCCGCTTGGAAGATTTTCTGTATTCTACATTATGGCTTTTCATAGCATTTCATAGGGCGCGTTTGGAACTCTCGTAGCCTTATTTTAAGTTGGAAAGTGTATTTTCAGAAGGGCTTATTTTAATCATACGATATCAAAATAGGCCCTCCTGTCACTTCCATTTGACGTACACAAGTGATCACTGGTATGGATTCAAAGTGGAAAATAAATAAATAAATAAATAAATAAATAAATAAATAAATAAATAAATAAATAAATAAATAAATAAATAAATAAATAAATAAATAAATAAATAAATAAATAAATAAATAAATAAATAAATAAATAAATAAATAAATAAATAAATAAATAAATAAATAAATAAATAAATAAATAAAACATATATATATTTTTTGTGTATTAAACATTGTCAATAGTTTTTGTACCATAATCAATATTTTGTGTAAAAATCATTATACCTGAGCACTTTAAAAATAACGAAGTATTTTACATTCTATACAAGATGTACTGTAAAATTACCATTTTTATCCAAATACTAGGTTAATCACATGTAATCAACTGTGTTCAACAGTCCATCATCTTGTAAGTGATATTTTAAGTGACTTGAGCACACGTAAGTAAGTACATCTTGATGGTACAGTGCTGGAAGATACTAGATGATATACTAATGTAGCCACACAATACATGTAATTAATAGTGTTATTTATTTCATTGAATTTAAAAAGTAATAGCAGGTTATAAATATAATAGAGGAGGGATTCGTTTAATATTTATTTTATTTATTTGTGAGTTGAATTCCTGACATTAACATAAATAAGAAATGTTGACATTATAGGACATATCATTTTATTAATATCGCAGTAGTTTTCGATTGTGATTATAGTATTTATAGAGTATTTCTTGTAAATATTTCTCCGTCGCGATTTCTTAAATTGTTTACAGTCAAAATTCTCACATTTGAACAACGAAAAGCCGCAATGGCTTCAATAAATTGTTTTATCGAAAAAATAAATACATTACAAAGTTAAACACAAAGGTTTATTGAATAGGCAGGCTATTTATAAAGAAACTCTTTCAAACACATTTAAACCTAAGTAGGGTTTCCCTCTGTGAAAATAAAATCACAAATTAAAGGCACACGTAGTCAAAACCTTGAAATCCTTTGAAACGATAAAATGTAAATTCTTTACGTGCAGATTTCATGACAGAATGTAAAACAAATAATAGGACTTTATTAATTAGAAAGGCAAAATAACCCTTGAATGTTTAATTCGGAATAATACCCATAATACTTATTTATAATTATGAAAATATACTTAACAATGTATACTAACATTATAAATATATATCTTTTAAGTCTTCTTCTCGTTAGCCTATAGTCGCCCACTGCAAGGAATAAGCCTTCCCCAAAGACGCGGTCCATGAGGAGATACGCCATAATATAGACTGAAGCGGTCTCGGCATCAATATATACGGCGAGTACATCACTCACCTTCGGTTTACCGATGACATGGTCATATTGGCTTAGACTATAGAAGACAATGACAATGAGACAATGATGATCTCAGTAGAGTCGCCGTAGGTCCAAATTCAAGAAAGAGATTACTCGCTGAATCCAACTTGAGTGGGCAACGATCGATAAGCTTTGAAATATCTTTACGTCCAAAATACCGCAATGTCTGAAGACGAAGGTTTTTGACCAATGTGTGTTGCCGGTCATGACATATGGGTCTGAGACGTGGTCGTTTACGATGGGCCTTATAAGAAGGCTGAAGGTCACACAGAGTTCAATGGAAAGAGCTATGGGCGAAGTTTCGTTGCGAGATCAATTAACAAAGAGTGGCGATCACAAGCCAGTAGACGCAGCGTGGATAGGCCCCCTACTAGTTGGAATAAGTACATAACCAAGATCGTGAGAAGTCACTGGATGCTTGTAGCGCAAGACTTGGGCGAACTTTCGGGGAGGCCCTACCGTGGGCGTCTATAGACTGACAAGAAGAAGAAGTGATATTAAATGTATAAAGAAAAACTATGTGGAGATAAGATGAAGATGAATATTATGCATTACTACATAAAAACATTGAACTGCTTAGAATTTTATTTCGTAATGTATATAAAAAAAATATAAAATACGCAGCAAATTTGTTACCCGTCTAATGTTCATGAGTTTTTTGCGAAATAAATTGTAAAATAATTTAGGTTAACAAAAAACGGTATTAACGGTATTAAGCGACGCGGTAATGTTTCCGATTGTAATAAGGGTTGGGAATTTATATATAACAAAAATATAAGGTTTTTTCCAAACTTTGATATAATCACAAGTAATAATTAAACATTCTGAAATCTGGTACGAGATAAACAAAACACCAATATCTAATAATTAAAAACAATTTATAATAATAATAATAATTAATAATAATAATAATAAAAAATTAAAGAAAAATGATAAGAAAATAAAAGGTAATAAAAAAATTTAATAAAATTTTAATATGTTTTATGGCCCGTACATCAATAAAGATGTTTAATAATTAAATACGATTTAAACTTTGAAATGTAAACTGAGATTACAAACTTTATAAGGTAAGTAAAATCTCATCAAATGTTCTAATTGAAATCCACATCAGCTGAAGTAAATCAATAGTTAAACAAAGTAAGTTGTAATCTGATAATTCAATTAAAATCGTAACAGGTTACTTTATTTTGACACTCGTTATTTATTATTCTGTGTAATATAATTTATGAGTTTTATCCATTAATTTAATTCAAATAGTTTAGTATTCATATTTTTATATTTTTTCTTTACAGTAACTAAGATAATAAATATTATTTTCTCACTCACTTATACAATTTGTGTAAATAAATATGATTTTAATGAATTATTTGTTCATTAAAATCATATTACGGTGACGATATGGTAAATAATTTTCTTTTACTTAATAATTGTTTCATCAATAGTTTTAGAGGACATTTAATGTACTGTTTAAGATGAGTGTCAGGTCGACGTGTTGGTAATTGTTTTCTTTCACAGAAAATTTATCAAAATTCTTGTCATTATTACAGTGACAAATCTTGAAATTATAACAATTTTTATATATATTAAATAAAAGAAAGGAGCAGACGGTCATCAGCCGTTTACACAATACTTCTATAATATATTATTTATAAAAAAATGCATCTCAAAAGAAAAGATGTATAACTCCAACATATATATTTTAATTATATTTATTACAATTGCCACTGTGAATATTGTAGTTAATACCAAATTCGTAATATAAATCAAATAACTCTAGAAAGTTTAATTAATTAACACGGGGTGTCGGTGAAAGAGCGCTCCTTTCAATGGCCTGTTAATAAATTTAAACCGTAGTTGGCCACTTCATTATCGATTCGTATCATTCGTTTTGTTTCTTTCCTTTTTTGTTCCCTTTTTTATTCATTGAATTTATTATTGTTTTTATAATATTTAATAATATTCATTTGTTGACTCTTACTATGATAGAACATAATGATGAAATTTTAAAAAAAATATCTTTATATAATTAGTGGTTGATAAGTATATATATATTTTTTGAACATTTTTTTTTAATATTGGACGAAACTTTCAGATCTAAGTCTTAAATAAACTTACCACATGTAGAATATATATTATAATATAGTTAGAAAGAGATATTAATAATCTTAATAAACTATTTATAATAGTTTATTATTTTATTTATACTGAGAGTCAATGTTTATTTAGGTCTTCGTTAGTTAACAAAATATTATGCGAAATAATTGATTTGCAACATACTAATAAGCAGCCAGTTCTTATCTAAGTAGTAATTATCAGTTAAATTCTTATCTAAGTATTTTAAGAGATTGCTTATGTTTTAATGTTCTTATAATTTCATTGAATAATAGTATAAAAGTAGAAAAAAATTAAAAAATGATAAACAATTGACTAACATTTATATATCCCCTATGTACTTGGATCGTAAGTGAAGATGCTGACTCAGATTTCCATTTCGTAGGATAAATCAAAATCCAATCATTTTGCTTTAATTGTACATTAAATGTACATTTGACATATTCCAAATGGATTACTCAGCTGCAGCTTCTGTCTGTGTTTATGGCAAATTGAGCAATATATTAATCTTATATAAATCTTATATATCTTATATATTATTAAACCAAATTGGAACGTACCCATATTTGAACCGCGTCTTTTATTTCAGTGCAAGTAGAATCTTGTTAAGTAATTGTAAATATTGATTTTCCATTAAATCAAAACATTTATGACAAAGCAATCTAATTACCCACAATATTGTTTTAAATACAACATTTTAATTGTGTAAAGTTATTTTATTTAAATTACTATAAGTGCAATTATATTATATATAAATGGCATTAAGAACAAAAAGAAAACAATACATATTGTATTTTCAATAGCTTATAATTGTAATAGAATTTGGTTTAAATAATATTCATTAAAAGAGTATCACAACCTGACTGATATCTAAGATAAAATGCCAAAGCCAAGATTTATAAAAGGAAAAATGCTTGGCCGGCTGAATTGGAACAAGTATAAGTTTTCATATCAACAAATATTTTATGATGGGATTGGACTTATCTATAAGAGAGGTAAGCGTCTTTACAGCTACGCCAGACGTGAGTGATGGGGCTATCCGGAGTAATTTTATTATTATTTCAAGCCAACATGTCCGTCCCACTACCTTACGTCAGGAAGTGTGCATAAAAAATAATTGACATACTTGATTTGTATTATATAAACATTACAATACATATATTATATTGTACAGAAGTAATTTAATTTTACAACATACTTTTTAAATATGTTTTTATTTTACTTGGTTCAACAGTAAAATAAACAAACGCCTAGTTGCATTTAGTGACGCCTAATTGAGGAATATGATTGAAAGTGATATTTCTTTGAAGAAAAAATCGAAATAAGAGAAGGCATTCAATTAAATACCACTTTTAATAAAATATTTTCGACAATCCTACAAAATGGTGTCGTATATTATGGCGTTCGTTCCCGCTCTGAATATAAAATATGATGGCCTGAAATTTTAAATAAATATTGAATGAAAAATTATAAATATAAACAGCGAAGCGATAGCTCAATGGGCTGAGCAAAGGGACGGTACCCCAGAGGTCGTAGGTTGGAGTCTTCTCTGTATTGATGTATTTTTCATATTTTCTTTTATCTTACCCCTCATATTTTTTGCTTACTAAGTAGAATAAAGTGTTACAGCATTAGATCTTCCACGATATTTAATCCACCAATGTATACGTAACGTGTATTATACTCAAGTCAATATTTTGATTTCTGCAATATTAAATATTATCTTGTTATAACTTAAAGGAATTTTAATCACATCCTTTTTGCTATTATAAACACTCGTACGCTGCTTGGTGTATTTGGATTGGATAAAATACAAATAAAATTGTTTATACAATTTTATATATATAACTTTTGATTATTGATTTTAGTATTATTTACTTGTTAAACATATATTTTTATTCTTCATTAAATTATATATGTATAATATAACGTTAAGCTGGATTCTTTAGTCACTTTTTAAAATGTGTGAATGAAAAGTTGTTGAACGACTTTGAAGCAAATGTTAAAAGTTTAAATAAAGTGTTAGTTACATCAGATAAAACCTAATTTGAAAGATATATTTACAAACAATTAATGTAATATTTTTTATGGATAACTATCATTAAACACACTCAATACGGGGCATTCTAATCTTTGAGCAATTGATATAAATTCAAATCGAAAAAATATTAAGCTCACTAACTATTTCGTAATAAAATTTTCTAATCAAATTTACATTTTGAATATTGCTTTTACACAAACTATGTACACCTAATTACTATTTAATGATACCCTTTTTAGTAATAGACATTGAAAGGAAAAATGATTCTAAACATTTTTTAGAATAGACATTAAAAAAATATTTTTAAGGGACACGATAAACTGAAGTATTGACACGAGTTTTTTTTATTTTCTCTGCAAAAGAGAACAAATGCCAACGATCTGTTGACCCGCCATTTATCTTGAACAGTTTGTTAAATGTCGGCCGATAAATAATAGTTAACCAATAAACGCTTAAATGACAGATATATTTTGTTTTACTGCTAAATAATTGTATTAAATAACTACACCTTGTATAAACAGTATAACTCACACAATTTTGTTAACAGCGATTATAATATCTATAAAATATTTCACACAAATATAACAAAATAAACATGACTTTAAAATGTAGCTAACGTAAGGGTACCCTCGATAAAATTTAAAACAGCCACTTAGTAGATAATTATCATTAAGTGTATCATTACATAAAAGTGCGTATTCAAAAGTGCTATCCGTGAAATTGCTAGGATCCTACTTTGACTAATTAGGTTTAAAAGGATTAGAATGTACATTGTTTGACAAGATTACCCTACTTTAGGAGGTCATACGTACATCTATTTTGATACGGTCGGGTTAAACGTATGTGTACACTACGTTTGGTGTTATATTAGAAAATAACTAAATACGAACTATTACTATATAATATTGTTTAATAGAAAAAGTGTTAATTAATCATTGTTCAGCTAGGGGTGCGAACCGGACCTAAATATTGACTCGCTGCGCTCGCAAAATATCGGTAGAGTTCGGCGAATTGAGCGAAGCGTGTAACATCTTCTGTATCGTACAAAAGGGCTCGGCAGACCCCACGACACAACTTCTAAACGGGCAACGTTATCAACAGCTACGTATACGATTACTCCCTAATTTGCTTATTAAAACTAACGACTTACCTGTCTGCTTCTGTTATGCTTCAAAGAAGGAAGTCACTTAGTCAGTCTGTACTAGTAAAGGATTTGGGGTTCCCCAGAGTATAGGATAAATTGTATAATATTTAGTAAAAGGGAAATAACTATGGGACAAAGAATTTGATACTTAAGTGTTCCGTCGCGTGACCTTCGGTTCCACGCACACTTCGAGTGAGAAGGCAGCTACCAATTCAGCGCTGCAGCCAACAATTCAAACACTCGACACTAATGTAATTTACTCTTTTGGAAACTTCTAGAACCGATAATGATTACTCCGCAAAATCGTTAAGCACCAAGGTTCACCGAGAACTGCTCACCGAGAACTATATTCGAGAACTGTCTCGACCGTTACGCGTGCATTTGTCACACCATCAAAAATGTAACATCTACCCTCGTTTCGTTAATAATTAAAATATATTTAGCGCCTGACGATTGCTATTAACAACTGTACACTTTTCTTAATAGCTATTCCGAACATCTTCAATTCAGCGTTCAAAGCTGAAATCAATAGGCAAAAATATAGAATATCAAATCAATATCACCGAAAATCGGGTAAAAAAGTTTGCGCTCGGAAAAAAAAATTAGCAGGGGTACAGTACAAATCAATAAAAAAAAATCGACACTTATCTTTTATTTTTACAGTGAATATATATTTAATACGATAAATAATTTATAATTTCGAAATTAATTAAAGATCGATTACAATGAACTCAACCAATTTCTGTCATGCCCGATTGTCAATCACGGAGATGGAGGTTTAAAACTTCGTCCCCTCAGACCCCTTAGCAGCGTTTACTTTTGCCCTAAAGGTTTTTACTCATTTATTGTGTATCTTTTGCAGGCATTGATTTTCTGTCAAACTCTAGCCTCTGGTGCCACGGAACATCTGATATTGTATTGAAGCTTTATTGGCATATCAATTCCATTTATAAAACGTCTCGAAACATGCCAATGTAGAGGACTTGAAGATGAGATGATGAGACATATTTAATAAATTGTATGTTATGGTATTAAAACAAACATGTTTTGGTGAAGAGATATTTAACCTAGTACACTGCACAATTTTTATTTTGCTTTATGATAAGCTTACAATGCACAAAATGTGTGCAGCATTAGTCGCGTGGAATGTCCGGTCAAAAATAATTTACTATAATTTATGATTTATTTTTATATAATATAAACCGCATTTATAAATATTATGCAGTACGTTCCAAAAAACGACGGTGTATATAAAAACATTTCATTTCATTTATCGATAAAATACTTTAAATACGTCTAGTATCAGTAAAACTATGGAATAACTAAACAGTAAGTCACTGGTTTCAGTATTGTGATAAATTGCTTTTTAAGTGAATGATCATCATTAACTAACATTTTATACAAAACTCGGTTACAATTTTGAAAATTTTAAGGGTTACACGAGTTTACACTATACCATTATTAAATAACATGGTAACGTAAATTAGTTTAGTTTAAATGCCTCTAAAAATCGATAGAAGTTTTTTAATACTAAACAGTTACTTTTACATGTTATATGACTTTGGGACAATTACCTTTTCATTACTTGTCATTAAAAGTCGAGACATTTATATCTGTGCGCCCGCGGTAGAAGTTGATATATTACAAAAATAAGTGTGATATTAGTTTCAAGAACATTTTTATATTTACTAACAATATAAACGTATAAATAATGTTACGCATGAGAATGTAAATTTACTTTGTATTTTTTGTTTTGTTACACTTATTAAAAAATGAGTAGGAAGGCTATTCTGTCCTTAGCAGTTCTGTAGTCAATAAAATATTTTGCTATAACAGGTAAACGTCTCTGAATGAAAATGAAGTTCTGGAAGATCTGATCATTTGTGATTGGAGATATTAAAATTACACTAGCTCCCGTGATAGTTTCATTAGGTTTAAGCAGCGGATAATAAAATACCTCCTGCTGATCCCACCAAATGCAGAGTAGAAGCTTCGAACCATTGATATTTAGTTACAGTAACGAAGAAAAGTATAATTTAAAATGTAAAGGGTATAAGAAAATATATAGAAACATAATCTTAAATATAAGACAATCCTTGATGAAAACGTAAGAGAAAAAAGTCCTACAAATTTAAAATAAACCTTAATTTTTTTTTCTAAGCTACGTAGAAATTTAAAAATAATGTACAAAATAAAATATTTAAGGCTAATTCTAAATCCCTGAAGCGACGCAGCGCGGTGATGATTAAACGATTGTATCAGACTCCTGAGCATTTATTAGCTTAAGGGATTAAGGATGATCTAATTGTAAAAAGTTCTGTCAAGAACTTTAACATCTTACTTACTTAGTAACAACAATAATGATTATGCTTCTCGCTACATAACTTTTTTTGTTTTTTATAGAAATACCAATGTTTATAGTTAATATTTATTTAATTTTTTAGTTTTACTACTGTTTACTACTGTTTTAAAATATTACGTTACGTATAAGTGAATAAATTTGAAGCACACTACTGATTACCGTTTTTCCTGAAAACATAAGTTGTTATTTTCTTTTTGTAACAACATAAACTTATAATAATAAATAAAACACATCAATATTAATGAATCATTAACATCACACAGTATAAATACACTATTTAAGTTATTCAAACTAAAAATGTGTATTTCTGCGTATATCACTTCATTGATTATTGATTGACCTTCCTTTGATATAAAAAAAAGGGCGAGATTTCAAGTTCAAACTCAAAGTCACAATTATCAGAGCTACCTTCATTGTTTCCAATTAGTCAACAGGTCAAAATATTTTCTCATATCTAATAGATACTATAGTTACATAATACATTATCTGTCCATATTGTATAATAAGTAATAAGTACATAGATTTTTTATTTGTCATATTTATTTATTTATTTACCTTCACGCGATATCCCTTGCGGGGTAGCCAGAGACGACGGAGCGCCAAACGCTACGGTCCCTGCATACCTCTTTCGCCTCGGCCACAGACATCAACCTCTTCATACATGCCCTCTGGGGGGTCCTTATGCTTTTACGTGACCTTCCTCCAGTTTCATAGATACTGTGTTTTCGAAGGTCACTCGAGGCCTCCCCCTTTCTCTCGTACCGCTCATTTTTCCTGTATAAATCTTATTTACCATTCTTTCATCACTCATTCGTTCGACGTGCACAAACCACCTGAGCACATTTCAAATTTTCTAACTTCTTGATGAAACAATTATACTTTTCTTTGTTAATGATTTTATCGTTACGGTTACATTATCAGAATTTTAACTGACCTATTATGAGTTTGCCAATAAGTAATTTAATCATTTAAATTTATATAACTATGACATACTGAAATATCTACACCTAGTGCAATATTACACTTATTACTAACATTAATTATGTTCGCATTAATTAGTAATAAAAACACGTCTGCATACTAAGTAACACGACCTGATTATTACCTTATGACCTTACTCGATACCAAGTATTTTTAAATTAACCTACTGATAAACTGAAATCGGATACTTTAATAAAATTTGATTACAAATAAATATGAGTAACTTCACTAACGCAACGACTCACGGTAACTTGAGAATTCATCATTGTCGTTGCATTGCTAACATTTCACTAAATCAAATCATGACTTTGACTGACATCATAACAATTTGTATAAATAGGTACATGATTATTTTATGGATTTTTTCTGTATATTTTATTGTGATCGGAATTATTATTTAATAATGTAGAAGACGTTTCTGCGGTACGGGTATTAAAGGTAGTACGCGTACTTGAAGTAATAATAAATAAAAATGCTGGAAAATTCTATTTACTAATTACTCAGACGGTGTATTGTGCCACAGGCGGCAGAAATAAACAAAACCACAATACTTTACATTTCTTTTTGAGCCATGTCTTGGTTCTGCAACCGACTAATTTGAATAAACCGTCAGGTTTATTATTATAAGATTTTCTTAGTATTTAAATTAAATTAATATAGAAAATATCAATAATATTAATAAAGAAAATATAAAAAAGTAAGAATAAAGATACATTATAGTTTATTATGGTATAACAGTTTATTTATTATCTGGAAATTCCGGTTGAAGATGACATTGTTTTTATATTTCTTGTTCTATTTATTGATGATAGTTATGTTCTGTATTATGAGAAAAAATAGAAAAGATAAAATTGAGAACACGTTGTCATAAAAGAAAATATTTACTATTTTAATAAATATAATCCTTTATTACAAATGTTTATCATAAAAATTATTAAATTAAATATATCACAGAATAATGATTGAAATAGATAAGTAATGTAATACTTATATAACAAATTATACCTATTTTTAATAATGGTTTATTAATAAAGAGTATGATGACAGTTATATTATTTATTATCTAAATACATTTTAATAAATTCTTATATTTTTAATATCATGATTCAGGAAAAGTCCATATTATAAACTTATTTTTATGTTTCTTTTTTCTCAGTTTATTTTTAAAGAATAATATTTATAATAAAAAAAGATTGATTGACTTTAGTAAAAAACCTAGGACATTTTTACTGTCTTTCTCTCTCTCAAATACAATGTTAATGAATAAAACTTAGATATAATAGTTTCGTAAATACTTTTATGCTCATTTAAAACCTCTTACTGCTACATTAAAAAAAAATGATTTTAAAGTTTTAAAAAATACTTTTTCTAAGCGAATGCAGACAATAAATTTAGCTTCCAAATGATAGCTTTCTGGTCTAACTGCGGTTAATAATCGGTGAGGAGAAATGATTGTAAATGGATAGATTAGATTAGATTAGATTAGATTAGTCATATTATTTTAATTTAAATTGTATTTTTTTTTGTAAAATAACTAAACAAATATTATAATTTTGTACCTTATTATGAGAACTGAAAACCTCATATTGTTCAATATAATCAATGAATCGTTATATTCAATTTTTCGTGTTCAATTAGCATCGTTTATTGAATGCATCTTTTATTGGAGTTATGAGTTTAAATGATTTTCATATTCTAATATTCAATTTTATATTTGTTTTCAATGGAAATGAATTGTCCCCTATACAAAAATAAAAATATATAGTTTGCTAGAGGGAAGCAAATTATAGATTAATCTTTCAAGCCTTTATTCAATTATTCGGAAGCTGTATACATTATACGTAGTTATGCACAGAACGTTCTCCCATGTGTGGTAGCTTGACTATTAGAAATGATAAATAGATTTTGGGAACGCCAGGTGTGGATAATGACTTAACAGCTACCAATATATATATTCAATATAGTGATGCTTATAAAATATATAAGATCATAGTTTGGTTCTAGTCTATGATGGAGTTTTTAATCTTGTAGGATTTTAATGAAATCAGAAAACTGACACTATGTATGTATCAGTTTTCTCCATCAACAACAAATAATGTAGATAAACTAAATAAACTTGTTGGCGACAATATTAGTAATTTTATAACGAATATTTAAAAAAAATACTTTCTATTTTTACTAATTCTAATAATCCCTAAAAGAATATTAGAAGGAAATTTCTTTAGATACATTAGATATAAAAGATCTTAGGGTTCAGTTATATCTCAAACTGATAATAGGTACTGAACTAAAAAAATAATTATGATGTAAATTATATCTTCTTAAATGCTCCTAAAATGTATTAAATTATTTATTAAATTTATTAATTATGTATTAAACATGTCTAAAGTTATTTATTTCAAAATGATCCGTATTGGAAAAACAAACAATGTATGTTTAAAAGTTGAACAATTTGAGCAGATATTTGTTAATAGATTATGTTTATTTTACTAAGCATAAGATTTCTCTTTAAAATAATAGTATTTGGTATTTAGTTCGATTGCGGGTTGGATCTGGAAGATGAAGGAATAGTTTAGGAAGCCGGTGCAGATATAAGATTTATGTATTACAACTCTCAGTGAAGCAGCGTAGTAGCTAAAGCTCTGTTGCGCATCCCTTATCTACACTCTGAATCATAATCAAGTCAGCGTTTAGAAGTTAATTTTTAGACTCATACTTTCATTTCTTGCATATAAATACTATTAGATATTACTATAAAACTATTAATTTACACTTTGTTAAGACCTTATAGTTTTGTAAATTATTTAAATTTTGAATGTTTTATAAATTTTGTAGATGGTTACCTACCATATAAGACTATCACTTCTTTAATATTTAAAGTAAAACGGCATCAGGTAATGTATGACGATGTAAACAAGGCTCTCTCTAGAATAGTGCATTGTTTTAGTGTTAACAACCTGTTGCTTAATAGTAAGAAGACTAAACTTCTTAGATTTTCTACTACTAATATTAAACAGGTGCAAACTAATGTACTTTTAAATGAGGAAGCGATTGAAGTGGTGGAATCCACAGTTTTTCTAGGAATCACTGTTGATGCTAAGCTACAATGGGGCCCTCATATAGCTGGATTAGCTAGTAAACTTAGCTCTGCCGCGTACGCTGTTAAAAAAAATAGATCCCTAACTGACGAGACTACTGCTAAGTTAGTGTATTATAGTTATTTTCATAGCATAATGTCTTATGGTATCCTACTGTGGGGTAGTGCTGCTGATATAAATACCATTTTCGTTATACAAAAAAGAGCTGTACGTGCAATTTACAATCTGGGCCCTAGAGATTTTTTAAGAAATAAGTTTAAGCAAATTAATGTACTTACGGTCGCCAGTCAGTATATTTTTGAAAATCTTAAATATGTACATAAAAATACTGACAATTTTATTAAGCATAGTGATATACACACTATAAATACCAGGAACAAACACAAGCTCGCGCTACCTGTTACTCGACTTAAAAAAGTGAGTAAATCTTTCATGGGGCAATGTATACAGTTTTACAACAAAGTCCCAGCAAACGTTCAAGTATTACCATTTAACAAATTTAAGAGAATAGCTAAGGAACGTTTGTGTGCAAAAGGATACTACAATGTATCTGAATACTTAGAGGATAATGCACCGTGGGTATGAAGCGATCGCTGCCAGGCTGCTTCAAGATTATTTATTTAGTATTGTGTAATGTATTTATGTTATTTAGAATTTAAGAAAAAAAAAAAACAAATCATGACAATCCCGCTGAGTTTCTGTCGCCAGCTCTTCTCAGGTCTGTGGAAATAATTTTCCAAGCTGGTGGTAGCTTTGACAATGAAAAAATGTTTTGTATGAAACTTATTTTCAATAAAGATTTTTGATTTTGATTTTTTGACAAATTGTGAATTATTATATTTTTTGCATAATTACATTGCAGAACCACTGGAATAACTTTTATGTTGGTAGTTTATTTTCACTATAGTTCTACCCGCGCTTATAAATAAACAAAAATGTGCCGGTGAAAAAAAAATCAATTGCTTTTTAAACCTGAATTCAAATGGGAATATTCGTTTAATATTCTAAATTCAAACCTCCAGGTGATGTTACCAGAACTTGGTAGATAAATACTTTCTTACTTAACTTTCTTGTTTTGTTATAACAACGGTATAACTTACTTCCGCACGTACCTTTGTTCAGTGGTATACATATATTATATAAGTATTATGGATACGATATTAAATTCAATAACATTTTTTTGTAAATAATACAGGTTTCTTTAAAAACTATTCATTATATCTACATCTATCTATAGCTACAATTTTTTCATCGAAAATTTAATAACCTTTTGAGATACCTGTAAGTTATACATACCCCATATATGTACCCTATAAATTGCATCATTAACTTGAAATTTAGACAATGCTAACAGTTTTAGTTATCGAATAGTTATTAATCAATACATATTAAAATCCTCTTGGTATTTTGTTATCATTGGCAGCCAAAATCAGTTTAAAAGTTACAGACTATTCAGCTAGAAAAGTATCTTTCATATTATCTCGGGGATCTAAGAAAATAAAAAAATCAGTAATGAGCATAGCATATAATAATATATAGGCGACACTTCCTTGTATTTTGTAAAGAAATGTTTGCGTAGTGTGAAAGCAAACAGACAAAATTTGCAAAACATATGTTTTTGCGTATAGACTTTGCTCGTTATATCGTAAAATCTGACCCTCTATTATTTTATAATAACCTGAAGTCTGAAGTTAAGCCTGAATTGAAACGCAACAATCTATATACTCATGTAATCAGAATGGTAACAGTCGGGTTGTCACAGATAAGGTTACAAGAATAATTAATATTTTCAAGTACGCCGATTTTTTTTTTATTTAAAATAAAAAGTTGTGGGTAATAAAATGCGGATATTAACAAAATATTAAAATAATTACTTATTTACTTATTAATAATTGTACAAAACAGAAATTTAAGAGTGTTACCTTTATAAATACCAAACAATCATAAATCAATGTTTAAATACATTATTTACTTATATTAATAAAAAATCTCGTAAATAATAAAGACGCGACCCAACAATTGTTTTCTGTAGCCCTTTTCATTTAGTGCTACTGCCGATAAAGTATAACACATAAGATCATGTTAATATTATTCCAAAGTTATGATACAGGGATACGAAGTTAGCGCATTTACCATTATAGCATACGTTGGCTTACGAAATATTGAAAATATAATAGATTTTTTAAAACTGTTAACCATTTATTAAAGAAAATATTGTATACGCTATAATGCTTATATTTATTAAATTATTTCAACTAGATAATGAGTATCTATGACATATATGATTGAATTTAAATGTACATACTTTTTGGTCTGTAACAAAAAAATATATATATTTTTATTTTAGAGGAAGGCAAACAAGCTTGCGGATCAAATCACTCTTCGGAACACTCCTCGTTGTAAATATAATAGAAGACGCCCAAACAGGCCACGTCTCTACGCAATATCTGAGAGTCCAGCCGTTCATAGAGCATCGGTTTCCCGACATCTATACGGTTCTCCATTGTACGGTCATACGGTATAAGCTGATAACTATGTCTATAATTGAGCGCAGATTTAGTTTTATCAAGGTTTCATGTCAAAATTTTTATTCCCTCACTTCAGGACACCACTTTAGTTTATGTTAAATTTTTAAATGTACTCATCAAAATGATATATTAATATTAAAAATTATATAAATAGGAACAGAAAGTATTGTTTAACAAAATAAGATAAACGTATTTATAATTCTAACTAATAAAATATATTTACAACTTTATATCCGTTAAATTTCAGTTAACAGTATTATTAAGGAGTAGTAAATATGGGATTTGTTGAACGAGAGCTTCAGTCGATCTCATAGCTATCTATAGGGTTATCATCTATTATTATTAAGTTTTATATCAGAAAGAGAAACTTTATAGAATATACATTTACCGAATTTTAAGTTCTAATTTAGTTTCTTCATCTTTTTACAATTTTAAGGGTATCAAAGAAATCGTTTTCTCTAATATGTTAAGTTGGTAGTGAGAAAAAAGGAAAATTTAATATTTTTAGAAAAACTTTGTCTATGTCTACGGGAGAGAAAAAGGTTAGATGAAATCGCTAGCAATTCTTATTTAAATAAAAATACTTACATTATTATTTTTTTATGAGAAGGTAGTTTATAATTTTTTTCTTCAACAATTTGACATGTAGTCCAAAATGTAAGAACCATTACGGATACTATGTAATAAGGATTGAATAAAGGTATGTCGTGTTAAAACGATTTTGGTAATGTTAGTTTAAATCAGTTGTGGACCCGCGTCTACTTCATGATGTGAAAGTTTCTAATTTATCTAGTAGTTAGAGAAACCACAAGCAACAGTGAAAATGTGATTTTTATGATGTGATAATGCATAATACATGCCATAATGATTAACAGTTAGAGTTTAACTAATAAGGTTAGATAGTAACATAACGTTATAGTTTAAAATCATATACAAAAAGAAACAGTTTTAAAAGATAAAGTTATGTTTGTTGAAATTCAGAATTCACCATTATATAGATAATATAAATATTAATAATATTTTAAAGAACAACATTATTCCAACATACTTTTATTTATGACGAGGTTTGCCAATAAATTGAATAGAATTCTACATTAAACAAACTCTTACAAAGCTTTGGGGCCAAACGAAGTTTGAAGACATCTCTTCAGTTCCTTTCTAAAAATATTGAATATAGTGCTTAGTATTAAATAATTTAAAAAGAAATATTTTAACATATTTTGTTTATTTTTTAGTTAAGTTAGTTCTGGTAATGCGGAATGAAATGGAATGGAAAGTGACCAAATGCATAGCGCAAGTGAAAAATAATATGGCAAAGAAAAAAGTCTCTCCTAAAATTAAAAAATGGAAGGAATTGACATAATATTGCGGTAATAAAGTCTCAATAATTAGGACAAGGAAGGTGAATGATGGTATTTTTGTCTGTTAATACTAAGGTAATATAAAAATATTGTTTTTCATTATATAATACATCTCTAAAAGCGTTAAAAATAAATCTTGAAATGAGGTTAACTTTAGGTAATTAGTTTTCATATGCAAAATTTATCATAGGAAAATGGTACTTATTACTGGAATGATAAAAGTATTTTGATCACGTAACATTTTGATGCGGTGCGGCGAGGGTTTCCGATTGCATTAGCCGTCTGAGAGTTGATTAATTCCATCGAGCGGGAACGACAGAACTATTGGAAAGAGAAGAAGGTTAGGTACTTTATCATTTCTAATCCTGAGGTACTACTACGACAAATTGTCTGATCAGAATTAAATTTTTTATTATAAAAGTTTACCCCAAAACTTATTTTTTTAATAATATAGAGTAATCATGATAAGCAAAATTATAGGCACCTAATATACAACAACAATTTGACAAAACATGATTTACGTGAATAGACATATATTATATATCGGCAATTTTGTAATTGATTCAAAAGATATATAGTGTTATATTATTTTTGCTTAAAGTAATTGACAGGCTACTTTATTTAATTGTTGTATTAATTAATATTATATATTTTATTATTATTTTCTATTAAATAGGTAATTAATGGTACTTATTGAAGTACCACCTACTTATTTTATAATGAAGGCTGAAGTTTATGTGAATTTTAAAGTTGATAACTTACGCTTTCCACAAAAAGAAATACAAAAGTGTTTAGTTAATAATTATGAAACAACGAAATAGTGTTATTTCTTATATTACTATATTTGAAATCTTCTGTAGTTTCGGGATTTCGTAGAAAAAATAATATTAGTATAATTTAGTTAGCTCTGCCTTTAATTCTGTTCTTCCTAAACAATTGTTTTTCAATTTCATTAAACGCAAAACAAATGAGACTTAATTAAAACTTGAAACGGTGAACAAAATAGCGAATGTTAAGATGACTTCAGTCTGAAAGGAAAGCGTTAAAGTAATAGTCATTGTTTAGAAAAGCTATAGAAAGCTTAAATTTACTGATAATTTTCTTATTTTACTAAATAACAATTGATACGAATTCTTAAGTTTTTCGTAGAATTTATTGTAAAATGATGTCTTGAAATATGTTAATTTGTCTTTTGCAATCACGTATTGTGTACTAATAGTTTTAATTACTGCTACATTTTTTAATCACTTTAAATTATATTTTTATCGATAAGAATTATTAGTATGACAAAACAATATTTAAAGGCGCCTAACAAAAATTACAACGGAGGTGCATCTCATTAGTTTACAATCTTAATGTCACATATCTGTTCAGTTTCCTTTGTAATGTGGTGAACGTCTTTTAGTTGCAAAAATATATAACATAACAAATGTTTAAATTCTCAAAACACATATCTGCGATTTTAATAAGACAGACTTAACAATACAATTTTTAATTTTATATCCTTACAATTAAAAAGAAATATATAGAACAAGATTCAGATTGTTGTCTACAATTTTAGTAAGGCGTTGCATATATTACTTATAGTATGGTACTTATACGATTAATAATATTCAGGTAGTCAATCAATAAAAGGTAGAAAAAAGTCAATTACAGAACGTCCCACATCTGTACAAAGAGAGTTTTAGTGAGATTAAAACTTAATAATATAATATTAAATTTCATATGTAGATCTTTAGGACAAATTCATAAACAGATTGTATTTTTTAACTAAATTTAAGTAAAAATATTATTGTTACATAAGGTATCAGTTCAGCCACGACACGTTTTTTTTTTTTTATAAAAAAAAAATTGAATGTCATGCCAACATTTCAGTATGTTAAAGTTAAGAAACCCATTATAAAATGTTGATTCTATAGAATATCAAAACAAAACATGAAAATTGTTGTACGTTATTACAGCATCAACATTAAATTATACTATTAAGACTATAATAATCAAAAATACCAATACTTCTGGATTTTACTTTAAAAACTTCTAGCCGAATTACTCGTAAATATTTTATTTTCTGCAAAGCATCGCTTATATTTCAATGTGCTTTTGTTTTCAACTTTGCAACATGGCGCGTTATACTTGTGGAGCTTACTGTACCCTGGGAAACAAACATACCCAAAGATAATACATTTAAGCTTAACAAGTATTACGAACTATGTAACGAACTGATCAAGAATAAATTTATAGTTAATTTGTACGCTGTAGAAGTAGGAGCGAGAGGTATAACTGCAAAATCTCTTTACAATTTATTTAAGGATCTCGTCTTTCTAGAACGATCATCAGTTCATTTCTGGAACGTATTTCAAAGGCAGCTTTAGTAGGTTCTTACGATATTTGGTTAGGTAGGGAGAGGAGCGTGAACAGTGAAGGTGAGAGTGTAGCGCGCATACTAAAGGGGCCCCTTAAACCTACACCTGGGTCGCAAGTCCCAGGCATTGTTTGCGCTCCTTTTCCTGCAACGCGATGGGCCCGGCACCCGCACGGTGAATCCATGGAATGCTAAGAAGCTTCGTCTCGTCTCTTGATACTCATCTACAACTATGTCGTACAGGTAAAAATACTTCTGCATTAAGACGTCGGGACGTTCCAGAGACCAGTGCGTTGGAACAAAAAAAAATCGTGAAAAAAAAAATTTCATATGTTAGTTTTTTTCTGCAACTCCTTGCATTTCGGTTTACAAAAAGGCTGTATTTATACTTTTTTATTAATTTTTATCCTACGTTTTTCAGAATATAACTCGTTTGTTCTGTCCGAAATGAGTTGAGGTATGATAATTATGTAATGAGTGTAATAAGTATAACAGAATGAAATGTATATATATTATTAAAAATTAAAGATTAGTAACATAGTAAATATATTCAATTTCTAAAACATAATCAATATTTTTTGGGTTAACCGTATAATATGAAATATCCCTCCCTCCAATACTCTAAACATTTATTAAAATATAAAAATTACTAACACTTATAAAAGTTATTAAACTTACTCCTTTACTCTTCATTTACTCGTGCTTACTCACTTTAATCACTTAAATACTTAAACTGAAGGCATCCTCTTCGTTCGTTCAGTTAATTAAGTCACATTCACGTTGCGGTTAATAGAATTGTAAAACAACGCCGGGGAGCGTGGTTTTAAAGACCGAGTCAATTTAATTATAATTGTCTTCAATTTGTTATACGAAATTCTTATAGCAGCGACAAACAAACTATATGGAATAAAATTAAATAGATCCTAAAAATAATGTTTAGATTAGAATTAACCACAAGGATGTATTAAAAATAAACAGACATAATTTATCATAGTACAACTCTAAATAATACAAAAGAAACAAAAATACGTATAATCTTATTATATAACAAAAACAGTAAACATTACATATATTTTATTAAGTTATTTCATGTAGGTATATAATTCAAATGTAATTGCTAAAACAGCCGAGTTAGGAAGAGCCACGCCCCGGCAGTTGTTTTGTGTTGTCAACAACACGAGGATTCATAACTCTTCTCTTTCTATTAAGCTTTTAAACTTAGAGCTAACTACATAAATGTGTATACGAGTATAAGAACTTTAATAACCATAAAAATAAATAATGATTATTGTTTGTTTGAAATAATTGCAATATATGCATAATATTTAATATATAATAATGAGTCTATTCGGCCACAAAAGTTAAAATACGTGTTTTTATTTTCCTTTATGACCGAATCTCCCGGTAGTTACTGAGGTCTAGAGCGTCATATCGAGACATAAATGATTTATTTTCGATAAATTTATCGCACTGCAATGAAACCTTTATAAATAACATTATTTAATTTAAAAAAAATATTGATTATTAAAATATTATTAACATTTCTATTTTTAACAAAATAAAAAAGTTGATAACTTAAGTTTTAATTTTGTTAAATTAGGTTTACAGCTTTTTATATTACAAGGTATGACCCTCTTTAAAGGTCATCAAATTGTAATGTACTGCAGGATCTAATCTTTCTCTAGAATAAACACATTTTAAATTTTCCTAAAATATATTTTTGGGTGTACGTTTTTTTACAATAAACTATAAACATTTTACACAATGAAGTAATAATGTTTATTTTTCTGTCATTTATGAAACTGTAAATCCAAATGGTATAATTTTTAGTATACAGCCAGAATATATCTTAATATATAAATCATTTTATACCATTTCATTTAATTAATTTCTACTTGGCGGTGCGGTTGATGGTGTCGGAAAATCACAGCCGAGCCAACGTAAGCATGATTCGATTACTTATATCGGGATATTAGTTTGTAAATACGACATCCCAATTATACAAACGGCAAATTCAATATAGATGTAATTATTATAACTTACTTCTACATATTTTTTATTGTTTTCTTGTTTTTATTAAGTTATGCTGGCTGAGTCACAACAGTATTTTTTTTTGCATCCGTTAATTATAAGATATGGAACCTTAGTGGATAATAGTTTAAAAAAGTGCAATGATTAAAGGTTTAGCAAAAAAAAAAGCAATATTTGAAATATAAATTAATTAATTAGTATTTATTTAGCTTTCCACAATTTGCTGAAAAATGAAGATGCTAACTCAAATTTCACATTTTGTAAGATAAACCATCAGAATCATTTTTCCAATAGATTAGTCAGCTGCAGCTTCTATCTGTGTTTCATGGCACTTGGGCAATTAATTAATCTTATATAATATACGACTAAACCAAATTGGATTATAAGCGTCCATTCAACAGCATGTCTTATTTCACTACAACTAGAGTCTGACATTTTAATAGTGCAATGTAGCATACCTTACATTTCATAATTCAGGTAAAAATACTTTGATTTTTATAACCATATCGTGTACCAAGTATTATATGTATTATTAATAATTAAAACATTTATTGTGGCATAAAAGTAAGACCACTTTAAAATTTATATCTTATTAACTATTCAGTGAATTAAAACTCATTTAAATATTATTGGTGTTTTCTTACAATTCTATATGTTTTTATAAAAGAGTTATACTCAAACTTATATACTTATATACTCAAGAATAAATGTTTTATACTGATGATTAAAATGCTCATCGATGTGTTTCATTTAACAAATATTCGAGCTGTATTCGATCAAATTCATGTAATATCAATAATGCGTTGTTTAATTAATTTTTATCCCATAAATTCATTCATTTTTGGAATTAGTTTTTTTATACCAGAAGAATACCATTTAACATGTCTATAAACAAAATTAGAAAACCTACAAGTTGCTAAGTGATGTTTATTGAAACTCTTTATTTTAAATTTGTAGACCCTTTAGTTTCTTGAGAACAAATTCATGCTAATTAATAGAAAGCATCGTGGTGGATTCTCAATTTCCTTTTGATAAGGATGGGTTACAGTACTTATAGTACAATTCATTCGAAACGTGGGCTAAATTTCACCAGCACGTATTCCCAAGGAGGGTAGACGAGAGGGGGCGTCCCATCTCACAAAAATGGGCAGATAAAAAACAAATTGAGCCAAACCCTTTTTGCAGATGAGTGATGATATGTAGTAATCGTAAATATTGATTTTCTATTGAATCAAAACAGAGTTAATACTAAACTAAGAATAGCAATAAAACTAATCAAATTCCGACCGAGGTTTTTTTAGATATTCCTTTTCCTATAAATTATTTTCAAACAAATGATTTCCACTTCATTGTTTATATTTAGTTAATAATCATATAAATGATTAAAAAAAATACTTTTAGTTAGGTATAAAATGTGATGCTAAAGTTTATATTATATTATACTAATAAAATATTTTACTTCAGATTTTGTTGAACAACAAAATTGTCTTGGGCATGTCACGTAAGTTGGAGATATTTATTATGCTCCAAAATTTCGAGACAAGTTGCGAAATTTACATAAATTTCAGACGTTAAATTACTTTAGTTACAAACGTCTTACCAGTAACTCAAACTACAATTTTTGTACACTTTATTATTTTGTTGGGACAAAAATAAAATACTATCAGTATTTTGTAATGTATTTAGAAAGTCCTACGCACTAAGGGCAACATCTACACAGTAGTGAATGTTAACTTAAACTAAAAATACAAATAAAAATCTTAAAGAGTAACTAACATGATTTTCTATCAATATTTCATTGGTAGAAAATGCTGGATAGCTAAAAATGGAACAACTATGAGTTTTCATATCAACAAATATTCTATGAAAGGTAAGAATCTTTAAAAGCACATCAGATGTGAGTATTTCGAGCAGATGTTCATCTGGCGTTACTTTATTATCCTCTCAGTAACTTCTCATCACTTTATGCCATGTGTACTAAAAATAATTGACAAAGTTAATTTGCCATATGTAAGCAAATTAAACATATATACATATCTTATATTGTACACAAATATTTCCTCCTTATTTTCCTTGGTTCAACGATATCATCTGTCTAAGAAAAGTAATTAAATACACAATCGTATTTAGTGCCAAATCTCGCTTAATTGAGCAATGAGCAAAGTGACATATTCCAAATTCAAAAGTAATATTTTGTTTATTTTTTATTATAACAATATTTATGGACAGACTAAGTATATAATATTAAAATATATATAATAATATAATTGTATAAATTGTATAAATTGCATATAAGCAGACAGTTTATTTGATATATGAAAAAAAAAGAAGAACAATAAGAGATAAGAAAATATAAAGATATATAAAAACGTTAAAGTTAAACGTATATAATTACATATAATTTATATTACAGAATATATTTATGAAGAAGAGAGGCGAATTTAATGATTCACCGCAGTGGTTGTCAGAAATCGTGCTTGTCTGATGACTATAGGTTTCCAACTTTCAACAATTATCGCATTCCAACGCAAAATTGCTTCAAAAGTGAAAAAAAAATTAAGGAAACGAGTAGAGTAAGGAAGTAAACGCAGAATGAGATTATCTAACGAAGAACTAACTACTTTACTCTGAGTGCCAAGAAATTGATATTTCTTCGTTTAAATAACACGATGAAGTCTGATTGAACAATATACAGTACAGAAACAAAAGGATTTGTAGATTTAGGAAAAACGAATTAATTACCACTTGAGTTTGGAGTTTGATTGTAGATTTCAATATCCTTTACTTGTGAACCCACATTACACTATTTATTTTTACTACATTAAAATATACTTTAAGTTGTATTGTTTATTGGGTATTTTTTATTATTTATATGTTCAATATCTTTGTTTAATCTCTTTGGTTTTTAGTTAATTCCATTATTTTCTAAACTCAAGAAACGCTAGCAGGGAAAGAAATTAAAAAAACTGGTAATACCGTTCACTGAAAATAAAACTATAATTTTTTTCTAAGTTATGACATTATACATTATTTCTGTTTTTATTATTTAATTAAAATGATCTGAATGGAACTAGACAGATAAATAAAATTAAACTTTTTTTTATTTACACAAAATTTTGAATACTACTTTGAAATTAAATTATAAAGTTAAATTATAAGGTCCTAATTATTATTAAATTGATTTCTGTTACTTAAACGCTTAGTTTCAGTAATGGAAACTGAAAGAAAAAACAAATAAATTTTTATAACCATTTTTTAAATATAAAATAAAAGTTATTTTTAAGAACATAAATCTCAAATTCAATTAATCGTCCAATAAATTGAAGTAATGACAGGAATTTTGTTTATTTTCTCTGTAAAAGAGAATAAAAGCCAACAACTTGTCGACACGCCATTTGTCTTAAACAGTTGGTTAAATATCCGATGATAAATAATAGTCGCCTAGCAAACATTTAAATGAACGTTATATTCCTTTTTCCTACTATGTACTCTTAAAATATAACTAAAATGTATAAATTAAAATTTACAACTTCATTTTATTAACAGCGATTGTACTATTTTCAAAACTTTGGTAACACAATATAACAAAGTAAACATGACATTAAATGGTACCTAACGTTAAGGTAACAAGATAAAATTAAAAATTGTCAGTTAGTAGATAATTACCACTAAGCGTATCATTATAAAAAACTGCGCCCTCAAAACAAAGTATAACTCCCTTGCATTGTTTTGAATTGGAAAAATACAAGTCACAGACAATAGAACCTAGTTCTGTGGTGATTAATGAGCATTGTGATGGGTTAAGCTCTGCACCTTTTGAATATCTGTAACAAAGGCTATATATAGGATGGACAGAATTATGTTTATTGTATAGGATGGAAAATACATTAATACTTCTATAATTAATAACTTTTCCTTAATTTTCGTAGCTAAGTTAAGAATTGTTTTCGTAGTGTGTCTATGATTTAACAATCTTGATATTTACAATGTAGAACTTAATTGAAATTAAGTTTAAATTTACTCAACCAATTTGTATGATGCCTGATTGTCGATCACGGAGATGGACGGTTAAAAGTTCGTCCCCTCAAACCCTAGGGAAGCTTTTAGTTTCTGCTTTCAAAGTTTTTACTTATTTATTGTCTACCTCTTCGAGATATTGATTTCCTGTCAAACTCTCGCCTCTGGTGCCGTTAAATATCTAATATTGTCTTGATGCTTTATTGGCATATCAATTCTGTTTATTAAAACTTTTCGAAACGTGTAAGACTGTAGTTATAAAAATCTTATAATATCACAATGCCGTTTTGAAGATAAGTTTGTACTGTACAAAATCAGTAATATTTATTTTGCATAAAATTTAAAATATCACTGAATCTAATTGGCAATATATCGATTCCTAGCATAACAATTTTCTATATAATAATAAAGGCAATAGAGGCGACGCTGTTTAATATGATATAACATATAATAAAATTTCATATCATTGTTGTAAAGTTTAATTAAAACCAATGATTATCATGAATAAAGTTTTATGCACATTATAACATAATCACAAAACAACCTTATACGTTTGAGGACTTTCGTACAAACAACTTTTTCATGAACCGAAAAGGAATATAACATCTAAATAAAAAAACAGAAATATTTATTCGGTAAATGTGTCTTAATAAGATAAACGCATATACTAAATGTGATAATTTCATATTAAAATCTAGTTCAGAATAATGTTGCTATGTAGTTATTTGATTACATTTAGTAATTTAATATGATTCTAAAAAGTTTCCTTGATATTCAATTTCTAATAGTCAGTTTCAGTCGAGTTGGAGTTTCTCCAAGTCGTATTTCAATGAAGTTTAAAACAAACCGTATCTTATTACTGAAGGTAAGGTCTTCTTAGGTAAAAACTCAAACACAAACTCAATGTATTATTCTCTCTCCTGATCGTGGGAGAAAATTGGTTTATCTTGTACTAAATGTATATTTTTGCAAATCACTGCCATTTACCATTAAGTACCTTTCGACCTCCACGTTTTGAAACATGAAGTACGTTATTTACTCCCCTGAAATCCATGAACGTATTAGTTGTTATTATTATATAAATAATTATCCGATAATAGTTTTGTTATAAAATGTTTTCTATATAAATTATATAAAAAAAATTTTATATATTGAAATTCTATTATATTTTAACTCCAGATATCGACTGTATATTTATTATTACAATAGTCATAATTCCTTAAAATATCTGAGACTTAATCGATATTATCTAAATACGTTATCTTTTACTTGTGATATTAAAAATGAAAATTAAAAACCAATACTTATTTAACTTACTATTAATACAGTTTTACTTACTTTAATTAATTGCAAAAAAAAATGGATTTTAAAAAGGATTGATAATGATTATAAAAAATAAGTAAAAAATGAAACTCATAAAGAAGTTTTCAGTTTCTTAACACAGGAACTATACAATCTATGTAAACTACTTACTATTAGACAACTTTTTACAACAACTTAGGCCTAGATTATAAAACAACAAAAGATTTACTGTCACCATGGTCTTAAATTCCAAATACTGATATATATATTAATAAATATATATACATATATAATTATATTTATTGTGTAATTACACACACTCACACGAACACACACACACACAACACACTTTTATTATTATATACACACACGGACACTTAGTGAACACAACATTGTTGATACTGCTATTTATTTTTCTAAGCAGCTAATCAACATCGCTAACGATTATCTTTAAGCCTTGTATACTTAGGGCAAGGGTCGGATGATCTGTCATACAGGTTTCCTAGTACTGATACCAGGCTCTCACAGTTATAATTTCTTCACTAGTTTCAATTATTACTTATAAACCTACATATTTTTTGATAAAAGTGATTTGTAATCTTAAAGCATTGTGTGAGCAAATAGACTTGTTATTATTTTTATTATTATTATTATGTAGTATATACTTCTAAGTATCCATGATATTAAATAGATATTGTGAACATTCCTTTTCAGAACCCTCTTATTGTCATTACCCTGTAATTTTTTCACTTCTGCGACGTTTTTAGGTGTTATTAGTTTTCGTGTTTTAATGGTACCAAATGTCCACCATTACACGTTCGTCATACACACAATATACAACAACCGTTTTGTTTAAAAAATATGTCTCAAAAAAGAATAAGAAACAATATAACTGCATGAAACCTTTTTGGTTACAGGAAACTACTTACTTAGACCACTTTAATAAAGATGAGAATATAACATTAGGATAAATTAGTTTACTTTGTTAAAGTCACCCAAAACCAATACAAGTTTCTTATTACTAGTAAATTACCCGTACATGTTATATGACTTTGAAGAGCATTGGATATTTTATATCAAATCTCTTAAAGAAAAAAATATTACGGTGATGACCTATCATCAGTGACCCGCAGACTTATTTGACCACCTCAAAGCAATAAAAAAATGTAAAAATCATTAAACAGTGTTAGTTGAACTGACCTCGTAATCTCCGTAAAAACCTTTCGTGTAATTTTAACATTCCCATACACCAAAGTAAATGGAAGGGAAAATTAAGTATTCATAACTCAGGCGTCTGAATCTGGCAGATATTTAACTTTTCAACTATTCCACTTGGATATACTCGTATGTCTTAATATATATTTAACATTTTTGAGTATCAAATTTCGTCCACACATTATGATTTAAAACATTCACAAATGATTATTATTACTTAAAATTATTACTCAAGATACTGTGAAATTATCAGCATTAATTAACCGACCACTATTTTTTCATTACCCTGCTGGTACTTCTTAAAAATGATATAATAAAGATTTCTAGAAGCCATTTTGTTTTATTTTACTTTTTCAAATAAAAGTATAATTTGGCCGAAAATCTGTTGACTAAATTAACAAAAAAAAATGTATATATTTATTAAAAAATATATTTTATGAAACTTAAAAAAGTATCCCATCAATATAAAATTACCTTTTAAGGTTGATTTGTAAACCAAGAAAAGATTAAAAAATAATTTACAAAATAACTACTACTTTTCACTTCTGAAACGAGGCGGCGAGGTGATGGTTTACCGATTGTATTTCAAACCTGAGAGTTTATTAACTATTAATTCCCGACGTCATTTGGTGAGAAAATCCTTCCACTTCCAGGTGATAATGTGAAGAGATTGAATTTGTAATATTTATATATGTCGTATAGCGTTCTTAACAATGATTTATTCGTAAATAATATATTGATTGATAATTGATTAGTGATCAATAAACACTTAGTGTTGTTGGAAGCTATCAGTACAAAGTGTTGTATAGATTTAAGTATTATATAATTATAGCGCTCATCTGTTATAAAAAGATTAATGAACAGGAAATGTTTTGACTCATTGACAAATCGGAGATAAAATTTAACCTACATTTGACTATGAATAAATGTTTGGAAAGAACTTACTTTCAATAAAGAATAATAACTTTAATTGTGACTTTGATTTGAACTTTTTTTTATCTTTTTATCTTTAATGTTTCAGATACAATATCGATGTAATTTTAAATGGTACTGTTACATAAACAGTGGAATTTTTGATTATACTTTGAGTTTAGACTGTTATTAATATTATACATTTTCGTAATTACAATTCGGAATGAGCTGTTAAGACCGTAGTTATTTTAATTTAAATCCCTCATATAAGTGCGATTAAACTGGAAGATATAAACAAACCTTAATCCTCGTTTAGAGCAATATTATATATATTGAAATACCATAATTAAGCTCGCATTTATTATTAGAATAAATATTATGTTGACACACGTCACGCACCATCCGACACTACGTAAATATGAATGCAATACTGTATAGTACTTATAAACCAGCTCAATACCAAGTATTTTCAAAGCATTGATAAAACTTTAATATCAAAATCATATATTTTCAATCACATATTTTCGTAAAAATTTGATAACAAATAAATCTAAGTAGATTCACACACAACGACTCATGGCGGTTTAAAAATTCTTCATGGTCATTGCATTATTGACATCTTTGGCTGACATCATAACATTTAGTATAAATATGTATAATAATATATAATGGATTTTTATTATTAATTAATAATGTAAGAGACGGTTCTGCAAAAGACGTTAAAGGTATTATGTTAAGTGAAGTAATAACAAATAAAAATGCTTGACAATTCCAATTATTAATTCTTCGGACGGTGTGCTGTTAACTGCAGGCGGTAAAAATAAAAAAAAAACAATACTTCACATTTCTGTTGGAGCCATGTTTTTGTTCTATAACTGACTAATTTGAATAAAAATACTTCACCAGTTTTAAATTATACGCTTTCCCTAATTTTTTATTTTCTTGGTTTTAAATAATATTAATATAGAAATTGTTTTCTAAGAATGAAAAGTAAGAATATAGATAGAGATAGAATATAGATAGATATACATTATAGTTTATATTTAGGTATTTATATATATTTATATTATAAAATACTGGATGAAGCCGAGACATTTTTTTTTCATTATACGAGTATGTCCTTTATACGTATGAATATTTAAATACTTACCAAGTTCTTATATTCGTACTTCTTAAAGTAACTGTTATATTGTTCCTAAAAATAATTATCTAAAGTTGATATTGCTGAACTGGAAAACAAATGTTTATGTAAAATATTGTGTTATAATATTGTCTGTCTTTAGACCACGTCCACGTCCACGTCCACGTCCACGTCCACGTCCACGTCCACGTCCACGTCCACGTCCACGTCCACGTCCACGTCCACGTCCACGTCCACGTCCACGTCCACGTCCACGTCCACGTCCACGTCCACGTCCACGTCCACGTCCACGTCCACGTCCACGTCCACGTCCACGTCCACGTCCACGTCCACGTCCACGTCCACGTCCACGTCCACGTCCACGTCCACGTCCACGTCCACGTCCACGTCCACGTCCACGTCCACGTCCACGTCCACGTCCACGTCCACGTCCACGTCCACGTCCACGTCCACGTCCACGTCCACGTCCACGTCCACGTCCACGTCCACGTCCACGTCCACGTCCACGTCCACGTCCACGTCCACGTCCACGTCCACGTCCACGTCCACGTCCACGTCCACGTCCACGTCCACGTCCACGTCTACGTCCACGTCCACGTCTCATACTCTCGTAACTTTCTTGTTTTAATACACCAATATTATGGCCTACTTCCAAACAATACTTTAAGTGGTACATTTAAAAAAAAGATTCTTGACAATCATCAATACCTGACATCATGCTATATGGCCTCTCCTCTTGTCTTGGAAGATGTTATACATTCTTCTATATACCGTTTATCTCTTGTAAACTCTATAAATTTGTACATTACGTGTTGTGAAATATATTTTTATAAAAATAAATAATGCTAATAACAAATTAAAATTTGAATAATCTCAGATTTATATTAGCCAAGTTTCAAGAGCAATGAATATGTTGAAAATTTTTCCTGTGGGTGAATATTTTAATGATACCGTAAAATAATTTTTAAGGAATTGAAAAATAAATATTGAAAACTAAAAGTAGGACACGATATTAAATAAAGTAATATTTTCTTAAAAATAAATTAAGTTTTAAACATTATATATTATTTTTTTATCGAAAAATTAATCCGCCTATTGGAATACTTAAAAAATAAGATGATAAGACGGGATTGATTAGAGTAGTATCAACTTCTTGGAGAAGATCAAGTTCCATACGCTTAGTGAGAGATCTGGAGGTCCAAATGCAAATCTTTTTCGTTGCTTCCTTAGCTCCCTTCACTAACTGCAATTTTTAAGAGTGAAAATATAATATGTGGTACCATATTCTTGTTTACACACTTAACCAAATAGAAAACACTTAACTGATTTTTTTTTGTTATGAGGGTCGTAGTGGGTTAGTTAATTATACAATATGTAAACTAGTTTAGGCTATTACTCAATTCAAAAAAAATACTTTTGTTCTAAAAGAGAAACTTTATACAATTAAATTTTATCTAATATTTAGTTATAATTTAATTTCTTCATCTTATTATAATTTTTAAGGTAATCACATGAAACGTTTTCTCTAATATATTAGTATTACTAAATAATAAATAAAATTATAAATATTATTTACAACAGTAAAATATTTTGAGAAAAATTTTAATGTTGGCAATTTTTATTTCAATAAAAATACATTGCCCATATTTTTTGTAATAGTAGCTAGTTTTTCATTTTTATTCTCTTACAATTTGATATGACTGAATTCAATACCTAAAACCCTTATATCCTCTAAAGTGATACGAATAGAATAAAGATATTTTAGGGTAAAAAGATTATGGTAACGTTTGCTTAAATCAATTGTAGACTTTTAAGATATCAAACTTGAGTTTATGTTAACTACTAAGTTAGAGTAACCTAAAATATCAATAATAACGTACCGTTACTGAACTAATATAATACATATGTCACTAGTATTAAATGTCATTAATATTACAATTTAATTAAAGGAATTAAATTAGTTTCAAAATTTAAGAATACTCTTTATTATTTTTATCATGCTAATTATTGATTATATAACTTACATTATAGGATAATGGTACTTATGCAATGTCAAAAGTATTTTAATCACGTAACACTTTTAGTTAGTTCAATCTCCAATCAGCGGAGGTGCAGCGAGGGTTACCGAGGGTTAGCCGACTTGATTAATTTCATCTAGCGGGTACAACAGAATTATTGAATTGAGTAAAGATTAGGAACTTTATTATTTCTAACCTTACAAACACTTAATAAGCAGCAACACGTTGATAAACCATGATAAATTAAATGGCAATTAAAAACCACATATATATTTTAAGAATAAATTTATAATTATTTAATAATAATAATTAAATAGTTTTATTTATAATATAACTTTATTTTCCAATTTCACTGATGTTGGAATTCCGTTTAACAAATTAATTTTGCGATGTTAATATAATTGAGTTAGCTCAGCCTTTAATCTTGGTTTTCCATCACTATTGCTTTCTGATTCTATTAACCGCAAAGTAAATGAGATTTATTAAATTAAAAAGGTGAACAAAATGGAGAATATTAAAAATTATTCCATACATTGACATTCCTTTTGGCATAACAATAAAGGAAAAAAAGTACTTGAGTAATTTTCTTACTTTCTTTCTTTAAAATATTTGCAGTGATCATTGATACTGTCAGTTATTCCCATAGCCGTATATTTTTAAGTTACATTATTTAAAAAATTGAATTATTAAACTATTTTTTTTCCTTTTTATATAAGTACCAGTTTCGAGACAATTAAATATTACGAATCTAACCTACGTAGCTTATTGTCACAAAGTAAAATAAAAGTAAAATTTCTATAATTACTTCAAAATTTGTGTAAACAAAATTACTTTACATCATGAAATCTACATGTAAAGAATTTATATTGTACTTGAATTGTACTTTCAAGCATTGAAAGAATTTGCTTGGAGGTAGAACTCAATTCGTGATTCTATTATTCCCGGAGGGAGACCCTACTTAAGTGAAAATGTATTTTTCAGAGCTTCTGAATAATATAAATGGTCTCCGCAATTCAATGTGCTTTTGTGTTAAACTTTGCAACTTTGCAACTTGTTACCCACCTATAACTATGTCGTATAGGTAAATTAATACTTGTACATTAAAATTTTGACGTTTCAGGGATCAGTATGTTTTTTTATGTTAGAGGAGAGCAAACGCAAAGAGCGTGCGGATCACCGATGACAAGAGTTCTTCGTCGCCCACGAAATTTTCAACATCCGGGGAATCGCAAGAACGTTGCCGACCTTGGAAGAAGGAGTATCCACTTTTCTTGAAAGTACCCACGTCAATGAAGTTATCCATGTGCCCATGACAAAAAAATATAATTAGTTTTCTGTTAGGTTTCTTACAACCATGTGGCTTACTAAAGGGTGTAGGTATGTCCACTTTTAGAACTTTGACTATAAAAAATTCTAGACATGGCGTCACCGGTAAACAAGTTAAAAACAAAAACCCAAAAGTATTTAATGGCTTACGTGTTCTAAAATAGAAAAAAAAAGTATTCGCGTATTTTTACATTTGTCAAACGATCACGCTTATAACTGTAGTTAAATAAGTAGCATTTTCACGTTGTAAATATTTAGAGTGATATTTCATTCTATGTTGTTACGAATTTAAAAATTTTCTATAAAAAATTACTAAACTATGTTTATATTGTTATTAAAAATGGGAAGATACAAATCAACAAAAAGATAACAACTAAAAGATGCTGTGTATCTTTTTATTGTCATAATGTACTATATCCTTAAATCTATTATACTGACCCTTGAAAGAAGACCCTACTTAAGTGGAATTGGGCAAGTACTTGTACGAACTCATAATAATAATCTCAAACTAAAGGAAATCTACAAATATTATTATAAAACTATCTTACAATTATTTTTCTTATATTTCTTTGGTATATAATTTTATTGTACAAATACGATTTATTGTATAATAATGTACTAACTAATAAAGTATGTTTTTGTATTAATTGCACTATTGTATCCCGCTATAACATTCCCAAACCAAAGATTCAATTAGCTAACGTTGTCTGTATTCTCTATCATATAAATTAAAACATAAAATAGATTTTATCGTTAACAGTGACAATAATAAATGTTTTAATTAAAAGAAACGATATGTCCAAATTGAGACAAGGTAATTTATGTGCTTCACAGCACCTGTGACAAAAGATTGGCAGTAAATCAACATAATGAAATTGAATGCAAATTAAAAACAGATATTTTAAAGCAATGCCAACTTAAGTTACATATTATAGGATTCTTGTAACAATTGACGTTATTTGGCATAATGGTTTCTAAATTCTAGTGTTTTGTTTACCAGATATTTTATTAAAACATCGATCCTGGTATCATCTATGTTAGCAATCTGCTTACAAAATATAAAGTGTACATACTTTAGTGCTTTTATGTGATTTGCGTACTTCAAAATAGTGTCTACTTGTTTCTTAAAAGCTGGTGTTGCAAGAGATCGTAAGCAGCGTTAATCACTGTTATCAAGTAACAGTGATCATATGATGAATTATAAGTCTTTTTGTGAAGGTATGAAACTTGAAAATGAATTATTACTCAGAATTAAATGTAGTAATAGTAATTTGTACTATAATTTGTAACTCCTTAAGAATAATTATTATAAAAGTAAATTAACACAAAAAATAAAATTACATAGCTCAGTAATTTGAGTCTGAATCACTTTGGACCCTCGTTAAATTAATACCAGTCGTACTGAAGTGCAAACCAAATTAAGATACATTTTGTGATTTTTACTATATGAAAAGAGATATATATATATATATAAGATATGGCATATATATGTATATGTATGACATCCCTTTTTTGTTTTTTCTTTTTATAATAGTACTAAATTTTAAAACATCGATATTTTTTTGTATTTTTTTCTATTCCGCTATGTAAAATACCTTATGACGGATCACTCTGCATATATGGGGTGAGAGGGGAACCGCCCTCCACCCCTATCTCATAAACGGGGAGTCGGATCAAAAAACTCTTCGGACAAAAAAGTTACCTCTTTTAATTTGTTAATTTTCTAGGATTTTTCCGACACGAAAATTTTGCCTCCTTATGTGAATTTTTTCGGTTTTTAAATTTCAACTCCCCCAGCCCCCCAACCCCCCGACCGGTTTCCCCCGTTCAAGAACGAACCTTTATTTTGTCCTTAAGAATGTGTACACCGAGTTTGAAAATCCTCCGTCAATATTTGCGACCTGTAGCGTGTCCCAAAGGTTTGCACTTTCACCCCCTCTCACAGCCCCCCCTTTCACTTTTCCCAAAAAAACAAGATGCTACGTTTGTCCTCCTAATTTATCCTATCCACCTGTGAAGTCAGATTTCGCCTACGATGAATTTGGACTAATGGATCATATATACATATATATATAGCGGGATTTTTTTTTTTCGATGGATTCTCAATCTCCATCGTTCATAAACGGCGTAGCGCCCTTACTCTGGGGTCTGGGTCCCGTCATCGCATCGATTGCAATAGGTAGATTCATCTATGGAATCTACCTAAAATGTCAAGAAAATTAAAGCAAATTTCGTATTTTTTCAATAGAAACTACCTATTAAAAAAATATATATGGAATGGAAGGATGCAAGGAAGTATACATTACAAATTAAGACGTTAAAATATTAGTTTTAAATCCATAGCCCAAGGCGATGCGGTCATGATGATGCGGTTTTCCGTTTGTATTAGCTTTGCTTTGTACGTTTATTAGCATAACCTAATTACGGATAACCTAATTATTAAAACCCACCCACAAATCTTACGTTATCAATATATACATTGCAACTTTAAAATATCTCTAACGACACGTTTCCAAAGGATAGGTCCATGAAGAAGAACCAGCAAGAAACTTTCTGACCTAAATCTAGATTTTCGTTTTTAATATATGCACGGGTAAGTAAAAATCTAAATCTGTACATGCTTTTTTTAACCTCACGAACGGAGTCGCGGGAAAAGGTAAAACAGAAGATGTTGTATTTTTTTAAAATAACAATATTTTTAATTCAGCAGCATTATTTAGCTTATCTATGTGGATATAGTTTTAGGTGGAAAAATTAACAAAAACAAAGTTACAAACAATAACAAAACGCTCATTGACTAGCGAATGCATTCATATTATGAAGAAGTTCGTTCAAACACATTTTCACCAAAGTATGGTTTCCCTCCGGGAATAATAGTTACAGATTGTATTCAAATTCAAATTCAAAATATTTTTGTTCAAGTAGGCATTTACACGCTCTTTTGAATCGTCTATTATTAGAATAAAAAAGGTCAGTGTAGTAAGTCCTTGAGTAAGCTATCACCGGCTAATAATAATAATAATAATAACTTAAGTTCCCCACTTTTCGATCCACTAAAAGCTCTTCAATGTCAGAAGATTTATTTAATAAGATATATATAATAATACACTACTATACTAATAATATTAATTAAATATGTTTTATGCTACTAGTACTGATATCTATATATAATATATTATGAAATATAATATAACATAAATACGATAACAAATGAACGATAACGAGGCGGTATTCAAAAGGCAATTAATGTTTTGCTCATGTTCGACGCGTCAACTATCTGTCCATCTGTTTGTAAGATGTAAATTGTATATTTCATCGCTTAGATTCAAGCTGTTTAATTAATGACTGTGAGGTAGTTAAGATGTTCTACGACTAGTTTATATAATTAACGATGATTATTTATTGATTCTTCTTAAATTTATTTATTTATTTAGCTTCACGCCAAATCCCTTGCGGGGTAGCCAGAGATGACGGAGCGCTAAACGTTACGGTCCCTGCATACCTCTTTCGCCTCGGCCACAGACATCAACCTCTTCATACATGCCCTCCGGGGGTTCCTCGTGCTTTTTACGTGACCTTCCTCCAGTATCATAGATACTGTGTTTTCGAAGGTCACTCAAGGCCTCCCCCTGTTTCTCTTACCGCTCACTTTTCCTATATAAATCTTTTTTACCATTTTTTCATCACTCATTCGTTCGTGCCCAATTCACCTGAGCATGTTCTTCTTCATTCTCACCGTGACATCTTTGCTAGTACCTGCCATTCTGTGGATCTCTTCCTTGCGGATTCGGTCAGCTAGGCTGACTCCGTATATTCTGCTAAGAGATCGCATCTCCACAGCATTCATCTTTCTTACATTTTTCTTCTGTGTTACCCACGTTTGGCTGCCGTATAACATCGTCGGTAGCAAAACCGCATTGTGTACAACCAAACGTGCAGCTATGCTGACGTTTCACCGTCTTAACAATGCAGCCAAAGCAGCGTTGACTCGGTTACAACAGCAATACGCCATTTCACTTCCATTTCGTATCTTCCGTCTCTGCTAAACATACTTCCCAAATAAACCACTTCATTCACTTGTTCTATTATCTTACCGTTCACGTTGATCTTACATGTTGTTTGTTCTTCCTTCATTTCTTTCGAATATCAGAACCTTCGTCTTATCTGCATTCAGGTTTAGACCATTATTTTCACACCCAGCTTTCAGAGTGGTGACCAATGCCTGCAAGTCGCTTTCTGATGATGCAATGAGCCCTGCATCAATTGCATATAGCAAGCAATTGACCTTAAGGTCACCGACTTTCACTCCCATGTTACTGTCTTTCACGCCTTGGAGACAGCTATCCAAATACAAATTAAATTTGATTACAATAAAGTTAAAAACTTTTTAAAACAGACCAGACTTGAAGCTGCGACATCTGAAATCTGAAAATCCTAAACAATTTTCTAATGTTGGTGTTCATAATTAATTTTACAAATATGCAACAATGCCTGAATAACGTTTGAAACTATAAATACATACATAAATGTTAAGCTTATATATTTTTAAATGAATGTAGTATTAACTATTCTTCAACTAGAGTATAATCCGTATAAAAAATTCTAACTGATATTTCTAACTTTGCAGTATAGAATAATTCTAAACTATATATGTATGATAATGCAGAAATAATAAACAAGAAGATTGGTAAAAATGAATGAATGAATATTCCTAAGTATGGATGTATGCCGTATGGTTAAATAAATGTATTTTTTTATATAAAACAGGGCAAAACAAACCTATGAAAGGTGAGCACCGCCGTACACTAACTCTGGGAACAATAAAGGAATTGCAAAGGTGGGATACGTCTTTGGAGATGGAAGTATACACCTTTTCTAAAGGTACCCATGTCGTATCGATCCGGAAAATTCACCAAAGGAAGTTCATTCCACATCTTTTTGGGACGTGGAAGAAGAGTGGAAGAAGTTCCTATAAACCCGCACGGTAGAGGATTGTCACGCATCCAGGTGGTACGGAAGGTATTACAGGCGATGAAAATAATGTACGGAGTTAAAGTGAACTGAACGTACTTCTGATTAATTACAGACGATTAAACGATTTTATAAAAATATACAATTATATATTCAATTTACAAAACCTGTTTTCAAGTTGGGGAAAATATAATCATAAGTATCTTGTAAATGAAATAAAATTTATATCTCTTTTAACGATTTTAGAACATTAAAATAAATTTGTTGAGTTAAATTGAATTAAACCAATATAATTATAAAATTTGACATAACATTGAAATGTTTTTTCAACTGAATTATGTGATTTAATAAGTTTTTATATGGTATTTTCTATGTCGCTACTAAAATTATAAACACTTATAAAAAGTAGCTTTTGTTTTTTTTCATTGAATTTTTCACTTCACTCTGAAATACTTTTAACTAAAGGAATAATTTTAGTTCGTGTAGTCAATTAATCCACATTCAGTTTGCGATTAATGGAATTGAAAAACCATCGCCGGGTAGCGTTCTATTAAGAACCATATTAACTTAATCATAATTCAAATAAAATCAAATCAAATTACAACAAATATATTTAAAAAATAATAATCAATGACAATCGTATTATACAAGGGATCATTCGTTCACAAATAATATAATAGTAGGGGACTATATTATATATAGGTAGACCTATGCATAGAAGCCCCCTAGCTATTCATAGGTAGATTTAAATGACTCTCTAAAATGAATACTGGATTAAAATTATTTTAAATTATTTTTACGTTGTCATAGTATTATTACTAGTATTATTTGAGAAGTCAGCAACAATAAATCATAATAAAATATCAAAATAAATAAAAAGTATTCATACTATATAAATGTAAAAGTATGTTTATAATCATGACCTGTTTGTTTTTAAAAAAAATATTCGAATTTTTAAATAAGACAATTGATATTATATTGATCTTAAGTAATAACGTAAGTCAATGTAACTCAAGAGTTATTTATAATATTTGTAAAGAATTTGTAAAGAATAATTTAGCTATATTGGAGACGTTGCTAAGTTTTATTTAGCAAACAAGTTAATATTTTGCTAATTTATATTGTGTTTCTCTACAGCACCTACAACAAAAAATTTACAGTAAAACAATAATATGAAAGAGTATATCAAGTACTACCAACAATTAAAGGTACAATACAACCCATTATATACAGTCATACAAACAATTAAGTACACATACTTTTTACGGTGTACCGTGAGTTTTTAAAGAAAACTTGGCTTAATTTAGTCAGTGCTCATATGGACAATCGATTGTAATTTTTTTAACATACTAAATGTCAGCCTAACAAAAAATAATATTTTTATTTTATTGTGCAATCGTATATATATGAAATTGTCACTTCTATTTTTCTATTAGAAAACAATTATAAATCTTGAATAGTACAATATTCTATAAGTATTTTTTTTCTTTTCGGAAACTCTATGTAGTTAAAATACTAATTGAAAACACTACTAAAAATCTTTCAAATATATTGATATTACAATGTTCAACTAATTTCATTTGATAATTTATATGAACTACAAATGGGATTCACTATAAGTTACAAAGTACAATGTTAAAGGCTTAGATTTTAATCCATAACCCAAGCGACGCGGTAATGGTTTTCCGATTGTGTTAGCTTCCTGTGGTTTTATTAAGGGATTAGGATTATGAGCGAAATATTCATATACTTACTGTTAAAAATTTACTGTTCGTTAAAACATGGTTTCTTAAATAAAACTTTTTTACGTGGAAGGAAAAGTCAATATTATTAATAGCGTTTTTTAATCAATTAATATTATTGTCGAGGCTCAATAACGCTGACAAATTTATAGAAACAGTTATGGGAATGTAAACGAAGTTATTATAAGGAAATACAATGAAATCTTGAAAATATATCTTGAAATAATCATTTAAATTTAATTTTGACTACTACACAAGTTAACAATGTGTACTTTGTAATCAGAAGAAATAAAATATAGTGATTATTTATTTAAATTTTTTTAATAATAATTGCAGACTTCTTTTACTTTACTTTGTAAATCTTGATCAGCCAATTGATGATAGTGTACAGAATGTGTAGAAAACAAGAAATATTATTTAGGTATGATATCGGCAATTGTTTTAAAAAACCCTTAAAAACCCGTGAACTTGCTACCTTGGTCTTTTTTTACTACCAAGGGTTGTTTAAGACTCAACACATACAAATAATAAATATCAACATTGAACTGTCATGGGATTCGTGACATTACGCTAGGGAATATTTAAAACTTTCTGGATTATGGCTTCAAATAGACTATTAAAATTTAACTGATAAGTATGTATAGTTATATTAATATAATATGTAGCCCCTGAGCCTTAAAGGCTTCATTATTGTATTTATTATTTGTTACTTATTTACATATTGTTTGTAAAATATTAAGAGGTAGATTTAAGACTACAACACTATCCTTTTATTTTTCTAAATGGATAATGTTTTGATAAATATTGTAAGTAAATAATAATTTGTTGCGTAACAAGCATTTGTTAATTACGTTACAAAAGTAAGGTAAATTTGGTCAAAATAAATAACAATTACATTTATTAATTAGTGTAATGAAAGTTAGGATTCATTAATTTCTAATGCTTTGATTTGACTAAAGTTATTAGTCAAGTCAAAGCTGTCATGTGATCATACGATATTGACAGTTTTCCGAAATCGAGTCAAACGATCAACTTACTTTTTGCCCGGTGCTCGAGTTGGACACTGATAAGAACATATTGGTGTTGTACTGTAAGTAATTATAAATGTTTACTTATCCTTTAAGAAACTTTTAGTGATTAATTCTTTGAGTTATTCTTAATAAAATATTAAGTTATTATATTCTAAGTTATTATATATATTATAATATAAATTATTATTAATAAAAGTTATTATATTTTTATTGTCTAATACTCAAAACTCTTCCGGTGTTCTGTAGAGTGGGGGTTTATTAATACAGCCGCACAATAAAGAAATGTAATAAATCGCTCTATGTCGTCAATTGAATTTTGTGAAGCATTTTCTTAGTGTTCCTAAGTTATAAGCTATTATTATAATAGTTATTAATATAATATTATTGTGAATATCATATTTCACTAATCGATAGTTTAACTCAACAGTAAATTAACACAATAGATAAATTGAATATGTAAATATAAGAATACTGTTAATGATAATACTATAATTAAATATTATTATTTTAATAGACATTGAACTGAAGCTAAATATAGTGTTTTATTCCCTTGCCAGTTGTAACAAAGTCACTTTCTAATGATTCTGTTTGCGAGATAGTTTAAAGGATTGAGAAACTGAGGTAAAGGTAAAGTTTGGAATTGATTATTGGAGTTACTGTTCGGACATTGAGGTGAAAATAAGTGACCGTGAACAAGTATATCTTAGTAGAGTAAAGTGGCGGTAAGTTATTGAACGTTTGATAAGTTTTAGGTGCCGTCGCCAGATAAGTATATTCGCCAGGTATATTGTAAGTTGTCACGTTATGAAACAATCATTGTTATATTAATAGATTTTAGTAATACTGTCATAGTTTATGAATATTTTAAGTAATGTGTAAAAATAAAACAATGTGATAAATAAATATTATTTAATTTCAGCTCGTTTCTTAATTTACTGCTTTTAATAAGAAAAAAATATAATTAATATTCGTATAAATTTAAATGTCTTACCTGGATGTAGTCGGTATTTAATTGGAAACAATTCAAGTTCATCTGATCCATCAATTACACATACAAATTGATATTTTGTAAGTCTTTATAACAATTGACAAAAAAAGACCAAATTTAAACATTGTTAGTAGAAAAATTGTCTGACTATTCGACATTATATTTACTGGATTATAGGTTCTTACAGTAATGACTTTTGAATCAATTGATATGAGAATCAAATAGAATTCTAGTAAATTCGTACGTTCAAAATATGTCTACAATAACTATATCACTACTAGTTATACAAAATTGTCACATTTACAATGATGGCACGGTACGGCAACGAACTAACTGAAAACTAGAAGTATTATTTTAATTGAGCGAAGCGAACGAAGTGAGCGCAGCTTTTTACTGGAGACTTTTATTACATTCTTTGTCACGAATTGGCTCGAAAACTACTTAACGGAAAATTATTAGGTAACGCTTTAAAAAAAAATTAAAAAAAATCACTAAAAAAAAAATTTAATATCATGTAAAAAAACTGATATCCCATTGAAGTCAATGGGAAACGATGAGTCAATACACTGGGCTCACTTCGCTCAATATGCAAACGGCACCCGAGATTTCGCGAGCGCAGTGAGTCGAAATTGAGGGTTTGTTGGCCCCTAGTACAAAAGCTGTACACAAGCTTTATGATGCCATTTTATTTTAAAGATTACACAATAAATTTTAATTATTATAAATATTATTTTTATTATTTTAATATAGAAGCTTTATCATAATTAGTTAGTTATTAAAAGCTTGTGTTTGGTTATGAGAAACAACAAATTTACAAAGTTTAACACAAAAGCATCAGGAATTGCGTAGACCATTCATATTATGAAAATGCCCTTTGAAACATATTATTATCACTTAGGTAGGGTCTCCCTCGGGAATAATAGAATCAAGAATTGAATGCTACCGCCAAGCAAAACTAACAATGCTTTTGCGCGATACAATGTAAATTCTATACGTGCTATACGTGCAGATTTAGTGATAAAATGAGAGGTTGCTTGGCACAAACTGTAAATAAATGGATACAACTCTAATAATTCAGGAGACAAAAGCCCCTGTAGGTTTAATTTAAAATCTTTAATGACATCCATATTGATGTATAAAAAGAAAAAAAAATAGTTGTCACAACCAGAGCGAAAACTGTATAGTTTTAATAATGTTAACTAACAATGTGTATTACTCATTTGTGGCTATAAAAATAACGTCCTTAGAACTTTGCGATTGTTTTTAGTTATTAAAATATCCTCGTAAATAAATTCCAACGAAGAAAATTATTGATCTCCAACATTTCATTATTGTTTCGTGATTGTAGGCATCATTTTCCTGCAAAAAACATACCGGGTAAAATAGTATTTTAATAAAAATGTGTTCTTGAAAATGTTATTGGTATGTCCAATGTTATTCGCAATTAAAGATTTCATGGACTTATTGGGGATTAAAAAATCTTAACTTATTTAAAAAGGTCTTAAATATTTCAATAAAAGCATCTCAAAGCAGTTAAAGCAAATATTCCTGAAAGCATATTTGAGTATTGGTTACGTGTAAGTAATAAACATAACCATAAACTTCATAACTATAATAACTATATGAAAAGTTGAATTAGGTAAATCGACTGGAATGAGAAAATTAAAATACAAAAAGTAGTCTGTAAAAATATGTCATTGATTATTTATTTTACATAAATTATATGTATGTAAAAATATATTTGATACTCCGACAAACTTCGGTAAGCTGAATTTTTATTATATATATATACATACATATGCCTTTTGATTCATATAATTTAATAACAATAAATTAAAATCGACCGTCTTTAATTTGTAAATGCCATGTTAATTTAAAAAAAACGTAATGATGGTTTTTAAATTTTTTGGTAAAATTCATAGACATCGAAGTGTGTTAACGTTTTATTTAACACATATGATAAGTTATTATTTCGTCAATTGTTATACCGAAGGTCGAAGCAGCTGTGGTGAGAATTTGAATATGAAATGGTATATAAAATACAATTTAAAAGTAGATTTCTTTGTTATTATGCCCTTAATGTGTTCAATCACTTCTAATTAAGGCTCACTAATAAAAATACAATACAATAAGATTACAACATAATTGATGTACAATAGTTATATCAATCACCATACAATTTATTAAACAAACAAACGGTAAATATCGAAAATAATTGTGGTTATGGTTCAATATAAAATGTATAGCGTTATGATATTTAATAGATAAAACATACTTGGCCTACATTGCTAAATATAAAATATATGTTATATACAAATGAGATTATAATGATTACTTAAAGATTAAAATAAAATAACCCTAAATCCTAAATCGCCCGAGGAGCAGAGCTTAAAACTTTTAAATCACTTTACAATTAACCTCGGTTTGACCTAAGATGAAATTAATTTGTTTTAAGCTTTATTTAAATCACCACTGTTAGTTAAAACAAAATTGTATCTATTTGTTAGACAGAGGAACAGTTAGCGGAGAGATAATTGTTTAAGATCTGATATTTATAAACTGATGCTAATCGAATAAGTGATTTGTCAGACTTCTAGAATATTTTAAACATATTCTTAAAGTCTATTATATATACTATATTAACTAATCACCATTGTACGACTATGGTTTATCGACCAATATCTATTCAAAGTTGTCCAAGCTGTGAATTTGAATGACATATGCAGGTAAAGCTTTACCAAAAATAACTTGTTTCCAGTTATTATACCTACTTGTGAGGTAAAAGATTTGCAAATGATTTACGGATTTCGTGTTTGCTTGATTTTGGCCTTGCTTCATATAACATAATCTTCTAATTAGGAGATAGTTACTGCGGTTGCTAGAGTTTCCTATGGAATTTTTAATGAATTTTATTGCTTTAATTATTTGTTCAAGTATTAAGGTTTTCATTCCAAAAAGCAATCATATTTTTATTAAATAATAAAAACAACATTGTAACGTTTTTGTCATTAATGAAATCATAAATAAACTAATAGTACCGTTATTTATTCTTATCATTAGGCGGAAAATATGTTATTATATTTTTCCGTTTCAGTTAATTAACCTCTATTGGCATTGCGGTTAATGTAGTCGGCAAATCATAGCCGAGGCAGCGCAGGAATAATTCAATCATTTATGTCGGCATGTTCATTTGTGTACGTAATCTCCAAGTCGATACCAATTTAAAGAGTAATATTGTCCTATTTATTTGTATCCAGTTTGACGACAATTTTTTTTATTTTTTTATTTTTTTTATATGCTATTTTTTATTGTTTATTGCTAAAGTATTTTAAAACGAATTGATAAATTTAATCTGACGTTAAATTACTATCTTAAACCATGTTCTCAACTCAGCGAATCAAACGTATGTAAATTCCCGAAAGGGTATAAATAATTGAATAAAATAATATCTATGATAAAATTAAAGTTCTGCTACTAAACTAATAAAGAATATCCTAGAAGATAGAAGAATGTACTGAGAATATTACAAAATTATAAACTATTACTCTATAGTAAAAATCAATGTTATATTTTGCAGAAATTATATTTTTATTACCTCTTTATTTTTTAATCAACATATGGTTAGATAAAATTTTAAACAGCTACTTGGTAGATAATTACATTAAATGTTTGATTTCAACAAACGCGTCTTCAAAAGTGCTCTTCGTGAAATTGTTAAGATTCTACTTTTATTAATAAAAGAGTAAAAGGAATAGAATGTACATGTTATAAAATCAGTTAAATCACTAAAATTGTTGTCGGATAATTAAAGTAAGAAAATTAGGATAGTTTTACAAAAATATGATATCTTTGCGGTAAAACTTAATGCTTACGATGAAACAATAAATATCCCGTGAATAATAGTTTCATTAAATATTTATTGGTTTGGATAACCCAGCGACCTAGAGTGGAACAGCGTGGTCAGTTAACCTCTGCACCTTTTTCAGGGTTATAACAGAGGTCGAACATTATTTTTACGGTGATATTTAACATTAATATAAATTATTCATTATTTCTTAGCTTTTGCTATATCTTTTTGTGAATATATGATTTAATCAGCTTAATCTCTTAATTTCAAAATTTATTGAGATTCTATAAAAATGAAGTCAATCAATTTCTATCTTTCCTGGCTGTCAATCACGGAGATATACATTTAAAACTTCGCCCTACAAACCCCTGAAAAGCTTTTAGTTCTTGTCTTCAAGGTTTTTACTTATTCATTGTGTAACTTTTACAGATATTGATTTCCTGTCAAACTCTTGCCTCAGGTGTCGTGGAACATCTGGTATCGTATTGACGCTTTATTGCCATAACAATATTGTTAATTAAAATTTGTCGAAACGTGCCTATATAAGATACTAAATTATATAAATATTCTATAATATTTTAAGAATTTTATATCTTTAAAGATACTTTTAATAAAATATATTAGCCATTTAACTCAGTACTCCACATTTAATTATTTTATATTATTTCAAACATATCAATGAATGTGATTAACAATGTATGATTAATATATTTAATTTCTATTCAAATGAAAGGTTGTAATAAAACTATTTTATAGATAATAAGGCGGCTTTTCCCCCTTTTACAGATTTATTTACTTCAGATGTTTCTTATTTTCTTACTAAATTGTTAAACATTTTTAAATTATATTATACTATCAATGTATAATTCCTTATGCTTGAGTCCTGGAATAGGTAACTACGTCATAATATAGAATGCTAAATTTATCAAGAACACTTCACCGTAAGGATAGCTTAGCTTGTAGAGTACAAGTCCTGCTATTGTTAACTGTATTTTCTTTGAATTATTATATTTTATATATTAAATTTAAATTACCATAAATTGTATTATAACTTAGTTACGTTCCTGAATTAGATATTCCGAAAAATATCTGTATATGAGATGGCATTTACTTCTAGAAATAGACAAATATTTCGTCGTCTAGACTTTTAGGTTTTTGCCCTGTTTTTAAATTTTATATTATAATTACTTATATTCTTGGAAATAAAAAAATATAATTTTCCTTTAAAATTTATTCATCATGATTATTAAATTAGGTCAAATTATTAAATAATGTTAAATAATGACTTTAACTATAAATCAATGATATGTAATTCACAAAAAAATGTACAAATAAATAAAAATTGGGAACATTCCTTTTCAGAACTATCCAATTGAGACTACCTTGTTTTATTTTCCGCTGATGTGACGCTTAGTAGACATTACTGTGTTTAGAAACATTTACATAATCCTTATTTCCTTATTAATAAAGGCATTTTTGGAACTCGAAAATCTTTTGTTTCCTTTTCACAGACGTTTGGATAATACCGTTGTATCCGATTCTGCGTTTTGTTAGACTTTTTAGTGTTGTATTATAACGAAAAGACCACTTCTTTGCTTGTTTTTTTTTATAAGTAGCTCAATAAGTTTTAAAGCAACTTTTTAATTAAAGCTCCTTACAATATTTTTCTTTAAAAAATAATATACTTTTATAATATGATACTAGCTATTTATAGAGTAAACATATATGGTTGTAAGATATTTGTATAAGCCATAATGGGAGGTGAGCATATCTATGGCCCGGTAAGAGGAGTCTATTGGGACGAGTCATTTTACCTCCTTTAGCAGGCAACGGCCAAATGTAAATTACTTCAGCAAGCAATTTAAATAGGCTAATTTATAACTATTCAAGCAACCATTCACTTTTTATCGAGCTAAGCGTAAGCGAAGCTCTTAACCGTTTGGGAATCAATTTTATGTCGCCACATCACATAAAAACTACTCAGTTGATCTTCATCAAAATTGGCATTGCTGTAGCTCTTGTTAATGGGCTTCTATAGAAAAAAACTGATTAATAAAATCTTGTTTGATCAAAAGTTGTGGTCGAAAAACTGAAATTCTAAAAACATTAATATCTATTACCGGAAAACTACGGAAGATCTAAACACTAAGAGACTGATATATTTAATATTGTTATAAATTGCCAGTTTAAGCGATAAACTAGCATTTGTACAAAATTTTCTATCGGTGACAGGGACACTAAGCTCGGCTTCAATTTACCAAGTCTATAGGGATATACAACTTTACACTATACGATTATTAAACATGCTTATGTAATTCCGTTTAAAATACATATACAATGTTAGACATATATGTGTACATAAATAAATTTAAAATGAAATACCAATCATCAATACGAAATGAACTCGAAACTGCTTGAGGGATTCGCTTAAGCAACTGAGCTACCGCAACTAATGGAAACGTTAAATTCATTAACACTAAGAAATAGTTTTTAATATGGACCCAAAAATAATTGTTTTTTGTTAATATTTCCGTTGGTCGTTACAAGGTACTAAACGACCACCATTACACGTTTGTTACGTACATAACATATTATAATAGTCGTAAATTTTGTTTAAAAAAATGTATGTCATTTGTTATATTATTTTTGATTACTTTCTAGTTTAGATCTTTTATAGTTGTGATCACTTTGCTTAACGCTGACTAGAATGTTATTATATATTATTATAGACATTACGATGAATTAGTTTACTTCATGAATGTCACCAAATATAGTAGTTTCTTAACAATAGAAAATTACTTTAAATCTTATATGGCTTTTGGATTATTGTTTATTTTATATAAAATCTTATAAAAGACTTAGGAAAAGAAATAACTACAATATAATGTAACAACAATGTACAATTCTACAATACTATCATAATAGTTCTAGACTAAAACATTCCGAGATAGAAATAATGAGGTAGCCCGTCGAAATACTCTTTCAATACAGCTTAATTGGGGCCTTCTTTTGAGAATCAGTATAATATATTTACGGATATAATACATTAAGTCGATATGAGCTTACACAATATCTTTAACTTTATCTTCCTAACCTCAAAATCAAATTGAATAATATATACCTTTGTAAGCTGATTATCCAAAACAAAGTCTTAATTTCCTTAGATATATAAGTAGAAACAGTTTTGTTTTCCTCTAAATTATTTTCTCAATTCCTTATTAGAATCCTAAGGTAACTACGAATGAGATACGTAAGCAATAAACTTTATTAATCTTATTTTCTTAATTAAAAGGATACCCGAACTATTAAAATAAAAAATAAACCTTAAAAAATATTTATAAAAATTACAAAGACGAGAATATGCAGAGTAAAATATCTTAGGCTAAGTTTTAAGTCCTGAAACGAGGAGGCGTGCTGATGGTTTTTCGATTGTATTAGACACCTGAGAGTTTATTGTCTTAAGGGGTTTAGGATGACCTAATTATTAAACTTTTGGCGAGAACTTTAACATCTTACTTAAGAACAACAAGAATTATGGTTTTAATTACATAACTTCAAATACTTTTTGCTTAGTATTAAAAGTTTATATATTTTACTTTACTTAACTTTAAACTTAACCTTACTTTACTTTACTTAACATTAAAAGTTTACTTATCAACCTTGATAGTTTATACATGTGTATGTGAAAATTTTTAAAAAAAACAGAAATCGTAATCTTACATTGATGTCACACACAGTATAAATACATTATTTTCCTTCTTCAAACAAGAAGTGTGTTTCCTCATTTTTCACTTCAGGTGTATGGACAAAAATTCTATTATTTTAACTGTGATTCAAGGAAAGATTAATAATTTCTGATATATCTTTTACAAGGTGCTGTTACGAAATCATTATTTTATAGCAGCTTACCGTTAGTAAATAAATAATGTCAATAAACAATGTCATAGTTATCATTTTGCCTCCTACCCAATCATCCATTAAAACATTTAATTTGAAATAGATGGAAATGGTTTCTAAATTCAATTTATAACAAATGGAATGTAGTGGTCATAAAAAACAGATGTGAAACGTAAATTAAGAATTGTCCATATGAACGTTTTTATAATTCATTTTGTGGGAATATATATACATATATTTATTTACGAAGAGGGCAAACGAGCTGGCGGGTCACAGATGATACGTGATCATTGCTGCACATGAACTCTTGAAACATCCGAGGATTCACAAAAGCGGTGACGGCCTTGGATGAAGGAGAAAACGCCTTTTTTGAATGTACCCATGTCGTGTCCTGACACTTTCATAAGATAATTTGACTGATTTTGTAACGTTTATATACAGCGTATAGGGATATTAATAATGATGGAATGATTCATAACGTATTCTATTAATTGATTGATAATTGATTTGCGTTCAATCAGTACTTAGTATTGATGGAAGCTATCAATACAGTTGCTGGATAAATTGTTGGATAGATTGAAGTATTATATAATTATAGTACTTATTTATTACAAATCAATTAGTAAAGAGAAAATATTATGACCTATTAACTAATTGGAAAGAGAATGTTACCTATATTTAATTATGAATGATTTGTAAAGAACTTAATCTCAATAAAAAATAATAAATTTGTTTTTTGACTTTTAAACGTTTTTCTTCTTTTGTTTTCTTATCCATATAGTGGTTTTATGATCCTTATCAAATAGTAGTATATTACAACTCTTGTTTATAATTACAGTTACAGAACCGATAATTACTTTTTAATTAAACAATTATATTTTCGATTTCTTTGGAGTTACTAATATTAAACATTTTCGTAATTCCAACTAGATATGTGTTGTTAAGACCTTCATTATTTTTAGTGAAATCCTTAAAACAGTTGCGATTAAATGAAAATATATAACTACACCATAAGCCTTGTTTAGTGCAATATTATTTTATCGTTATTTATAGTTGAAATATATACATATTTTAACTATTTAATAACGTTCTCATTCATTAGTAGTATAAATAGTTTGTTGACACACGTCGTCGCTCCAGCCGTACGTAAATATTAATGCAATACTGTATAGTACTTATGAACCAACTTAATACCAAGTAATTCAAAATTAACCTATTAATATAACTTTAACGTCAAAACCAGATGTAGGTATGTATACAATTTTACGTTACAAATAAATATGAGCTACACTCACTCAGCCATAAAAAATCTTATATGTACTCGTATTTATACTAAATGTCATAATGGATTTTTTTATTTATATTTAATTTTATTCAGTATTTTTAGAATTATTATTTAATAATGTAATTGACGCTTGTGCGACGGGTATTGAAAGAATTACGCGTACTTCAAGTAATAATAAATAAAAATACTTTTACTAATTCATTTATTATTATTATTTTTTTTTTTTTTTTTTTTTTTATATGTAAGAGGAGGGCAAACGAGCTGGCGGGTCACGGATGGACGTGATCACCGCCGCCCATGAACTCTTGCAACATCCGAGGATTTACAAGAGTGTTGCCGGCCTTGTAGGTAGGAATAAACGCCTTTTTTGAAGGTACCCATGTCATACCGATCTGGAAATACCGCCGAAGGGAGTTCGTTCCACATTCGAGTGGTACGTGGAAAAAATGTCCTTGAGAACCGCACAGTGGAGGATCGCCACGCATCCAGGTGGTAAGGATGGTATTGGAGGCGATGGCGCGCTGTGCGGTGATGAAATTCGGCGGCAGGCATCAGATCGAATAGTTCTTCGGAACACTCCCCGTTGTAAATGCGGTAGAAGACGCACAAAGAAGCCACGTCTCTACGCAATGCCAAAGAGTCCAGCCGTTCGCAGAACACCGGGTCCCCGACAATTCGAACGGCTCTCCGTTGTACGCGGTCAAATGGTAGAAGCTGATATTGGGGTGATCCGGACCAGAGATGAGAACAGTACTCCATGTGTGGCCGGACCTGTGCCCTATAGAACGCAAGTCTTTGGCCAGGTTTGAAATACTGCCTCGCTCTATTGATCACTCCCAATTTCATCGAGGCCAACTTGGCCTTGCTCTTCAGATGACCACGAAACTGACAGTCGCTCGAAATGTCGAGACCCAGTATTCTGATACTTGGATACAGCTGCCCAACGGTGTGTAAGATACAACAGAAGATCACCAGCCGATCGACCATGGCGAAAGCCATATTGCCGGTCATTGACCAACTGGTGATCCTCGAGGTAGGTTAGGAGCTGTTTATTGATAATGCTCTCCATTACTTTGGAGAGCAGAGAGGTAATGGCGATAGGTCTGTAGTTAGCTGGTTCCGAGCTATCACCTTTTTTAGGGATCGGATGGACAAGGGCACGCTTCCATGTGACCGGGACTACGCCTTTAAGGTAGGAGTACCGAAATAGACGTGTTAGCACTGGAGTCAACTCAGGGGCACACGTTCGTAGCATCAATGGAGAAATGCCATCCGGCCCACTCGACTTATGAACGTCCAAGGAAAATAGAGACTGCCTAATAGTTTTCTGCCGAAAAACTATTTCCGGCATTGAGTTCTGACACCGCGGGATGTTAGGCGGTGTCTTCCCCTGGTCGTCCAAAGTCGAGTTGGAGGCGAAAAGAGTGCCCAAGAGATCGGCTTTCTCTTTTGCCGTGTGGGCCAGAGAGTCATTTCCCATGTGCAACGGCGGTAGGGACGGCTGGCTAAAGTTTCCCAGAGTGGCCTTTGAAAGCGCCCAGAATTTGCGCGTGCCAGGCGGGTACTTTGCCAGCTGATCCCCAATTTTGACGACATGCTTGAACTTTGCTCTAGCGATTTGCCGTTTGAAGAATCTGGAGGCACGATTATATTTCCTCTTCAGAACTCTAGAGTTCGGATCCTTAGTGACTAACGCATTGACCCAAGCTTGATAAGCCTGCCGTTTGCCAGCTGCTGCAGCCCTGACAGACGCATCAAACCAAGGCCGCGATCTGCCACCAAGTGGTACCACAGAGCTTGGTACAAATAGTTCCATGCCCTGTAGTATCACATCAGCTACAGCCGCAGCGCAGTCACTAGGATCATTGGAAGGGAAACAAATCGGCCCCCATGGGTAGGATGCAAAAAAGGACCGCATTCCATCCCAATCCGCTGACTTGTAGTGCCAAACGCGTCGAGTCGCAGGTGTTGTGCGAGCCGACCGTTGAATGGGCACTACACTCCGTACCAGACAGTGATCAGAGGAACCTAAGGGAGCCTCGACAGTGATCTGGTACTTTTCTGGATGTATAGTCAGTAGAAGATCCAACAAAGAGGGCGTGTGGCTGTCCACGTCCGGTAGACAAGTGTGCGTCTTTACCAGCTGGGACAGACCATTTGCCAGAGCAAAGTCAAACACAGATCTCCCCGCGTAGTCGGTGGCACGTGACCCTAGCCAATCGGCATGGTGCGCATTAAAGTCCCCTAGGACTACGACTTCGGCGGAGGGAGTCTGTGAAAGCAGATCGTCAATCTTCGCCTGAACATGGCCCAAGAGTTGATCCGTTTCTGCATTACCACTATGGGACCTGTAGAGGCACGCGTAGACTCTGACATGGTCGTCCATGTCCACGCGTAGCTAGAGTATAGACAGGTCCCGACCTTCAAAAACCTGAAGGCGACGGTAGCAGATATCCTCCCTTACGAACACAGATACCCCGGCGTGTGGTATAAAATGGTGTTCTAGTTTATACCCGGGGTATGACAGGTACGCTGTGTCGCTAGGTTGAGATATCTGCGTCTCCGTCAGAAACAACAAGGCCCATCTGCGCCGTCTCCAGATGATAGTGGACGGCGTTCAAGTTGGAATGAAGTCCCCGGATGTTGCAAAAGTCCACATTTAGAGTGGGTCGGGGTGCCGCTGCATTGACTCGTCGTTTGCCCTCAAACAACACAAAAGGCGATACTTTGCCCGCCCCAGATACGACGGGCAGCCCAAGCAAAATCCGAGAATCATTTCCCCGATTTTGCTCGGGGAGGGGGTCCCCGGCTTCATCAAAGCCGGTACCCTCCTGGAGTATTTTTGTTTTTGGCATCGCTTTCATGTTCGGCGCGGGGGGGAGGTTGGGCTTCCGGATTCTCTCACTCACCGACGGAACATAACCAAATGAATTTGGTTTCTACACGTCGGTCTTCTGTGAGAGGGTGGTCCTTCCCCGGTCGAGCCAGCCCAATACAAGCTGTAGTCGGATAACTACAGCTAGGCTCTACCACCTTAGACTCATAATTCCTTAGACTGTGTTCTGTTATACGCAGACTGGTAAAATAACAACAAAACCTAATTTGGACAGATTTTTCAAGCTTGTAAACTCCTGTAGTTCATATGAAAGAATAATTCTATCCTACACGAGTAAAGACAATATTATATATTATCATGTTAAAAAATATTAATCCTTCATATTACAAATATTTATCTTTCTTTATCATAAAAAGTATCATGATGGTTCATGTTTGGTGGCTTGACCATTAGAGATGCTTGAGAGATTTTGGGGACACCAGGTAATATATAAATATTTGTAGTATAGTGCATACTTAAAAACAATGTAAGTGTATGATTGTTCACAGATTGAGAAAACAAGATAGTTTAAATATTATATTTTTCAAATTAAAAGAACATGAATTATACGAAATAATTTTGATTAATAAATAACATTGATTTGTTTTCTTATGTACAATGTATTATATTGCTTATATTATAGGAAAACGGTACTTATTACTGCAAAAGAATAAGTATTTTGATCACATGATAATTTACAGTAAGTTCAATCTCCAATCAGCGGAGGTGCGGCGAGAGTTTTCGATTGCAATAACTGTCTGAGAGTTGATTAATTCCAGCCTGCGGGTTTGGACAAACAGGCATAACTATTGGATTGACTAAAGAGGTTTATAAACTTTGTAATTTCTAACCTTGAGATGCAACTACAACGTCTCTCTGATGACTAATATCTTAAAAAAAAAGTAAAGACACATAATATGCAGCAACGAATTAACAAAACTTGATTATGATTAAATACGGAATATATAAGAAAAAACATTTAAACATTTTCTAAATATAACTTTATAATAGTATTACAAAATATATTATTTTTTTTTTGCTTAAACTAATTGACAAGACAAACTACTTTATTTAGTAATTATATTCATTATTATAAATTTAATTTACGTTATATGTGGAGAAAAACGATAGATATTGAACACCAATAAGTACCAGTTAGTATTTTTTCAAATTATAATGAAGTTATAAATAAAAGTTTAGTTTGTAAACGTAACAAAAAAAAGAAACTCAGAAGTATGTATGTCAAAATAATAATACAACGAAATAATATTATTTACAGTATTACTATATTTTTTGTCTTCACGCTCATTTTTCGTATAACAAATTAATTTCCCGATTAATTAAGTTAGCTCTGTCTTTAATCCTATTTAATAATTTTTACTGTTCCTTCAAAATTGTTTTCAAATTCTATTAACCGCAAAGTAAACGAGATTTGATTAAATTGAAACGGTGAACAAAATGGCGGATATTAAGATGACTGCAGTTTTGATGCTTTGCAGTGATAATTGTTATTTAGAAGGGTTGTAGAAAGCATAACTTTGTAATGGTGATTTTCGTACTCTAAAACATGTAATACAAATTCTTAAGTTTTTCATCAAACTTATTTTAAAATTATTATGATGTATTATCTTGACATTTAATTTTGATGTAAAAATCCATTCCAACAAGATACTATAATAATAATAATAATAATTTATTTCACTTCAAATAATCATAAATACACAAATAAAGAAGAATCTTCTTTTAAGGATAGTTAATTTATCCCTGTGCCAGAAGACTCTGCTCTTCCATAACAACATAATTATAGCCAACTAAATTATTAATTAAATATTACAAAAAACAAAATTATTAATTAAACATTACAATAGTCTATAAGGTGCAATGTATGTATGAGTGTGTGTTTGTGTTTTTGAATGTGAGTGTGTATGTGTAAGTGTGTATGTACGTCTGTGCATATGTGTGTGTGGTTGTAAAGATCAACTCATAAAACGTAAAAGTAACTCCACTTCTTCACATTTTAAAGAAAAAAGCCATTCTGCTACTGTTTTTTTTACAAAAGTATGTAGTCATTGGATAGATCTGCAAGTTGCGATTAACAATGTTGTAAAGATGGCTAGATAGCTTAATAAACTGATGACCGGCAAAAGATGTTCTAGTGATACTAGTAGGAGCAGCAAGATCTTTTCTTCGTTTCATAATTTGTTTATTAATAGAAGGTACTACATCAAATTTGTCGTCTTCATGTCATTTATCTGTTTTTTGCTATGTCATGGGGTAAATATGTCTTAATAAAAAATGATTCTTAATTAAACAACTAATGCACATAGCATTCGTTTCGGGTAACAAAGTTTTGAAGTCAACGTGATACAAACTGCAACATATCGCTAAAGTTTATATTTTCTAATCAAAGACTAACACAACATGCAATTTTAGGATGATTATATCAAAAGTTGTAGAAGTTACAATCATAATATTTACAACGACCAAAAAAGAAAGAACACTAATAATAAATATAAAATATATAAAATGAAAACAATATTAAAACAATGTGAAAATAAAACTTTTTGTATAGGAATAATTATAATAGGTATTATATTAGTTACGATGTAAAAACATTAAAAAATATACGCACAAAAAAAAAAGATTATGTTAAATTACATAAAACATTAAATATAAAATATTTAGAGACTAAGTGAGTACTAAAAATCCGGCAGGTTTTGCTAACCGATTATGTTGCTTTTTCAGTTCGGCGAATGGGTCGTAATAGAAACAGGTTTGCGCAATATGCTTGCTTTCTTTCTACTCCATTAATTTACCTTTAACGTGAAGCAGATTTTATACTATAAGCCTTTAAGCCCATTTCGTTTTAAGCCTATAATTTTAAGCCTATTTCTTGAAACCAGATTCTAATATCGAAGATAACAAAATTGATATTCTATAAAAATATTATATCTATATATTTCTATTATATACACTTTCTTCACATAACTGGATCCTAGTTGCGAATAGAAAATATGTATAAAAATTACAATAATATATTACCGTTTATAAATAAAGAAGGTCAAACAATATAAATAATTAAGAGTAAACAAAACGTTGCTATGGAAAGAGAGGTTTAACATCTTTCTACTATTTCGTTGTCCATTTGAATGGATTATGTAAAATAACAGTAATTAATTGCCTATAACGATAGTATGTTTAATTAGAAAAATAATATATTTGTATCATTAGGTACAATAATGAATTACATTTTATGTTTTAGTTATATTTGATTGCAACCTTTAAACAAATATAATTATTATAAATCCGGTCACAGCGCCAACAATTCTATATATTGAAATATACCTTATTAGAATTTAATGTTTTTACACATAACATCATATCATTTTTTTTTATGGAAGAGGAGGGCAAACGAGCTGGCGGGTCACAGATGAGATGAACTCTTGCAACATCCGAGGATTTACAAGTGTGTTGCCGGCCTTTTAGGTAGGAGCAGACGCCTTTTTTGAAGGTACCCATGTCGTACCGATATCATCATCTCATAGTCTCCACATAACAAATGACTAATCAAGTAGTTCAGTAGTATATAAAATACCTGACTGTCGCGCTTTATATATATATATATATTAAACACTAGCTTTTGCCCGCGACTTCGTCCGCGTTTCCGTCGTTTTTCGAAAAAAAATTAGCAGATGTCCTCCCTCATAGTTTTGACGTAACAGGCAGATTCACTTTCGTATTTTAGAAGGGCAATAGTAATATAATATGCCAATCCACAAAACTGTTGAAAAATATAAGTAACCGCAGAATATTATAATATACCCACGCTATACCCACGACTCGGTCAGCGTGTAACTCCTTGTTTTTTATTAAGATAATATATTGCTAATATTTTTAGATCAAATTAAAATGTTTCAGCGCAAAGCTTCTGGGTAGACTATGTTAAGAGTCGACCCGTCCGGCACGTGAACGTAAAGATTCCTAGAATTGCTAACCCGGGAAAGAGCGACGTATAATTGACCATGCGAGAAACAGCTAACACCGAGATCTACTCCAGCAACACGAAAAGTCTGCCCTTGAGCTTTATTGATAGTCATGGCATAGCACACCGATACTGGGAATTGCGTTCTTTTAAATTGGAATGGAAAATTATTTGGTATTATGGGAATTCTGGGAATAAAGACAGTTTCTCCTGCACCGCAACCTGTTAAAATTTGAGCCTCGATTACATTTTGTTGCAACTGGGTTACTTTTAGCCGAGTTCCATTGCAAAGTTGAGGTGGTCTTAAATTTCGGAGCAGAATTATCGGTATGCCAATTTTTAAACAAATTATATGAGAAGGTAGTCCAGGCATACTTAAAGAATTTAAAAATTCTATCGGGTAATTAGTGGCTTCTTGTTCATCAACCATTCTATTTATTGAACTATAAACTTTGCTTTCTCCCTGTATATTAGACAGTATTTTATTATTAATTTCAGATGCCTGGTCATTGCGAGGAGTCAAAATGGACCTTTCGCAAAGCCAAGAATTGTCCCTATTTAATATAATTGTTATGTCACCGTAAACCGAAGATATAAGATGTTGTTGGGATTGCACTATACAACATAACTCAGGTGTCAGAATAAGTTTTCCTTGGTGTAGTTGTGGATAGGTACCTTCACCAATCTTCAATAATGTATCAGAAAATTCACGATTATCTGCGTTGTCTCCAGTTCTCACTCGCATATTTATAGTCAAATGCACCGATTGTATATTACGCCACAAATAAGAGCTTTTCAGGCAAGCCCTAATCTCATCAGCTCGGGTTCCCCGTGGTATTACCGGTAAGGTTTGTCGGAAATCACCACAAAATAAAACCGTAATACCGCCCATTGGTCGATCATTTTGTCTTATGTCCCTTAGAGTTCTGTCTACTGCTTCTACTCCTTTTCGATGGGCCATCGTACATTCATCCCATACGATTAAATTACACTCACGCAATACCTTAGCTTTGTCGCTATTTCTTGAAATACTACAGGTTGGACTTTCCGTGCGATCTAAATTAATTGGTATTTTAAACATAGTGTGAGCAGTCTTACCTCCTGGTAGCAATGTTGCAGCTATACCTGATGAAGCCACGGCAAGAGCGATTTTACGCTGATTTCGAACATAAGCTAATATTAATTTAGTCAAAAAAGTTTTCCCAGTTCCTCCAGGTGCATCTAAAAACCATATTGTTCCTAAATTATTCTGCACACTCTCGCACACGCGATCATAGACTAAGCGTTGTTCTGCAGTCATCATTGGGACACCGTTTTCTAATGTTACCAGCAGTTCCATTGGGTTGTAACCAATCTCTGCGGAATATTCCCTATTGGTAACCTCTCCGACTGAGGTTGGCGTTGGCAAACCATATTCACAAAGTGATTTACCGCCTACTGCTGTTAAGTCTTCCTGAAGAGCTAATAAGCACTGATTTATAGCCAGATCTCGAAAATTATCATTAGTTGCGCCTTCATTATTGTGAGATAAATTCCGAAGAAAGTCTTCTGCAAATTTTTCTTTATATTTTTCCCATAATTGGACAGGATCAGATAAATTACAAAATGTGAGTAATGTTACAAATAAATGGCGTAACCGTCGTGGATTATCACTAACACAGGATTCTGCTAAAGCGTCATCCCAATGTTGATCATTTTCAAGCAAATGACGCGCTTGGCAAGCTGCATGATAAGTTGGATAAACAACATCGTCTACTTTTCTCAAATCTATAAATGATGTTGGTCCTCGCACTGTATGTAATAATAATCTCAAATAAAAACACTCTGCGTTGTTAGGATGAACAGTATACACTCTACCAAGAACATGTTCTTTGAAAATACCTGTCTCGCCATCTACAGGCCTGCCTCGGCGTCTACGGTTAAAGACACCTCGTTGTTTATCGTAGGTATAATACGATGGAACTTCTTCATACAAAAGAGACTTTGCGAAATTATCAGTTTGGCAAAGTCGAAAGAATGCCAATAAAGTTGTTTGTCTAGGGTTCTCTAATCGTTCTGTAACATTTTCGGCGTTAAAATATATACGTTGACCGCCTTCCAGATGAACATCCAGATGGGTCACAGGTGGATATCTTTCGTGAATATTAAAACTTAAGATCCGCCACACAGCTTCTGAAGAGCTGATATATCTGCCTGACTGAAATCTAGTAACTTCATCATGTTCATTTCTTAACGCAAACGTAGCTTGGTCACTGCCCTTGTTAATGTACTTACAAATATATTTAATTGACTCTACACTATTACACATTTCTACATTTATGTGAGCTTGAAATGCTCTGGACAATACAGGCGAATACGGAACGACCCACCTATTATCTAAAGTAACCTGTTGTCCAGACATTCGCTTTTCAACAGTAAAACCACCATTGTCTCTTGAACGGCGACGATATAATGGGTATCCATCATGTCCTGTTACAGTTTCATCCACTAATGCTTTTGGATACCTTTTAGTGCAACGACCGTCTTGCATGCAAGGAGCATTTGCGTTAAATGCACCACATGGACCATGTATCATATGAGTTTTAACAATGTCGTATAACAGGGGATCTGCAGTCGGATCTGGAATTTCAGCACTGATTAATCTGTCTACATCATTAGGTCGAACCTTATCTTTTAACCAAAGCAAGATATGTGCGTGAGGTAAGCCGCGTTTTTGCCACTCAACACTATACATATAACACAATACTTCTCCAAAAATGTTATCTTTGGTAAGAAGATCTATCATTGATTTTAATTTTAAATGAAACACTCTTGCAATAATATCATGGCGGTCATGCGGTGCCTGACCCTCAAGAAGCTCCCGAGTGATTTCATCCCACTTGGGATTGGTAGTTACAGTAACAAATAAGTCGGGACGTCCATATTTTCTTACGTAACAAAAAGCGTCTTGAGTACGTTCATGCATGTAGCGTGGACCACCAGTAAAAGAAGAGGGTAAAATAACTAAACGACCCATATTCACAGTATCGTTATCTTGCTGTATGGCATCGCGAAGGTGCACGTATTCTTCAGCGCGCAGCTGCCTTTGATTAGATCGTATATAAACTAATCTTTCGGTTTCAATTTTTGCGTACATGTCAACAATAAACTGATTAAATAAGCCACGAAAACGTTGAAAGTATACCAATCTATTCCGTCTCACTTGCAGGTGGTAACAATAAAATTGAAGGCATGACACCTTTTTATTATAATTAGGTGCGCCTGTGCGCGGATCGGTTTGGTATACAGCGAAATTATAACCATCTTCCCCTCGACAGTATATCATAGGATATTGCAAACTGTCGTAAGCCCTGTGGGTTTCGAAAATACGTTGCAAACGATTGTCTCTGGAACGTATAACGATATCACGCCTATCACATTCCTGGTCGACCAGTACTACAGCAACTTCATTCGTGGATGGAACGTTATGACGCCCAGGGTGTTCCTGAGTTGGACGCTTATCGGCATTTATAACAATTTTATAATTGTTATTACCATCTTGAGAAAGGGCTTCTAATGCCGATTTAAAACTGCATACGTACGAATTAACCTGATGTAACATGTTCTGAAGTTGTGAAATGAGTTCAGTATTTAAATTCGGAAAATATTGATTTCTTATATTCGACTGTTCGTTGTAATCGGATACAAAATATATTTGAAGAAATTTAGGTTGTTCTTCAGGCAAAAGGGACCCTATCAAATGGTAAACCTGACCTTGTACCTTAAAAGTAGGCATGAAAGGGCCTTCTGAGATTTGTTTAGCACCAAAGGATGTCATTTGGAATGCACTATTATAAGTGCGAATATTATCTAAAAACTGTTTGGATTGCAAATGTTCCCCTAAAAGTAGTGATTTTAAAGGTTCCGGTGGGTCTTCGAACGAAGGCAAATTTATTTTACCTCCAGAACAACAGAAACCAGCAGACTCCTTCCTCCACTTCGAAGCATTACAAAAGGAACATACTACGTTCATATCGCCTATTTCAGAAGATGATCTGTAATCAATTGTGAGGTTATAAGCAAACCCACTTTTATATTTATCGGACCACGCCACCGAATTTGTAGATTGATCTACCACGTGTATATCTAAGTCATTAAGACCATGTCGAAATCTATCTGCAGTAAGACGGGCCTCTCGCTGTTCTTCTGTTTCAAGCGACCGAATATTTTCAATTCTTAATCTTTCATTAGATAAAGTAATCAATTGTTCTTGTCTCAAAGAATTGTAATAATCGCGTCCCGACTCTAGTCGTTGTTCATGCTCATGTTCATCTTCAAGAGATCGAATCATGTTATGGTGCGCCCTATCATTTGTCAAACGGTCTTGATATTGAGTAAAAGTTTCAGATTCTCGAGACAAAATATGACGTTCGCGATCAGCTGTAAGCCGTAATTCCCTCTCAGTGAAGGTTTCGGACTCGCGAGATAAAATATGACGTTCGTGGTCAGCTGTAAGCCGTAATTCCCTCTCAGTGAAGGTTTCGGACTCGCGAGATAAAATATGACGTTCGCGGTCAGCTGTAAGCCGTAATTCCCTCTCAGTGAAGGTTTCAGACTCGCGAGATAATGTATGCCGTTCGCGGTCAGCTGTGAGTCGCAATTCTCGTTGTAAAGCAGTTTCAGCTTCTCGGGATAACGCATGTTGTTCCCGGTCAATGGAACGCCTTAGCTCTCGTTGAGAAGAGCTTTGAGAAGCCCGTGTTGTAGCTCGTCTCGCTCTTTCAGCTGCTAATCGCATCTCTCTTTCTGGAGAGCTTTCATTAGCTCGAGATGTTGAGGCACTAACTCTCATAGAGTTTAACCGATGTGCTCTTTCCTCTTCCGATTCTTGAGAACGCGTCATTCTCATTTTCCTAGCTTGACTCGAAGTTCGAGATAAAGATGGTCGTTTTTTAGGTGGCATCGTTTATTTTATTTTTAATCGACGGTAACTTAAATTCTATTTAGTTACCCAACAAAAAACTTACGTCAGAGGTCCTAACTATCGCTAAGTATATAATAAATAGAATATAAATCTAAGTGCCTATTAAAACTAAAATAATATTCTAATCGAATTATAAATATGTACGTAGGTACCTACAAATTACAAAAGAATAAAAAATGAAAATAAAGCTATACTTAATGCGTGTGCAATACTATCTACACTTACCTACTTCACTTAAAAATGAATAATAAGAAATACCTACAACTACTGTAATTAATCAAAGTACCTATGCTAATACAAAAAAAACCTTAGATGTTCTAAGTACAGCTGCTATATAATAAAAAAATATAAATCTAAGTGCCTATTTAAACTTAAATACCTAATATTCTAATAGAATTAAACTAAGAAATATGTACCTACCTACCTACAACTTAGGTACAAAAAAAAAAGAAATGAAAATAAAGCTAAAACACGTGTGCAGTATAGGTAGATAGTAGGCAATATCTACCTATACCTACTTCACTTAAAAATAAATAAAAAATACCTATGAATACTATAATTAATAAAAGTACCTACCTACGCTTTTATCTACTCAATACAAAAAAAACTAAACATAAAATGCCCAAAACTAACCTATCAGTAACTAAAAATCTAACAATAATCTAATCTATCTATCTATTATCTAATCTAAAAATCGAATCTAAATCTACTTAAAAAGAAATAAAATAGGAACTATTAATAGTTAAGAATTTAAACAAAACTAAAACTAATTTAGAAAATAACAACAAAAGAAATTAAAATAAACTATTTAAAGACAAAAAGTCGCGCTGATAAGCACGGTTTATAAAATAACAATTATTGTCTGTCAATAAAGTTCAACACTCTGAACGCATCAACAGCCAAATATTGAATGACGCTTGCGCTCGCCTCCCGCCCCTTTTATACTCTGCCGCCGCGAGCCCCGTCGAGCGCGGCAACCGTTACGCAAAAATAATCCTTATAGCTTGATTCACTATTCACGCGCGATGTCTTGTTGGCGTATTTCATGTAAGTAAGTATAAGTTTGGTGTTTCTATACCGATTTCAATGATTCTTTTTTTATTGAATTGGTGCTAATGTTTATTTTTTTTTTAATTAGGAATGATGGTGAGCATTATTGGTTTTATAAACGTAAAAGTAAACAAATATAATAAGAAATCTCCGAACTGCTAAGCTATCGAGAGTTATGCGTGTTATTGTGAGTTAACTATAAAAGGTAGATATATGCTGTCTTGGAATATTTTTCGTGTATTTTTATGTAGAATATTTCCGTTATACATAGTTTCTATGTAGCTCTAACCATTAAGGCTGCACACGCGACGGAAGCTTAAAAAATCAAGCAACTTCTCCCATTTTCTCAACATTTCCTTTCACTGCTCTGCTCCTATTCATTGTAGTGTGATGAAAAGTATACTATTACCTGCCCAGGAGTATAAAGAATAATTGTACTAAGTTTCGTTAAAATCCGTCGAGTAGTTTTTTTTTCTATAAATAACATACAAACAGACAGACAGACAGACAGACAGACAAAAATTTTTTTTAACTGCATTTTTGGCATCAGTATCGAACACTAATCACCCCCTGCTACTTATTTTGTAAATATATTTCATGTACAGAATTGACCTCTCTACAGATTTATTATAAGTATAGATTATAAAAGATGGGACCAGTTCCACTGGACTAAGTCACTCAATGGAACGGAATCTCAAACCTTTAATACCAAAGAATACACGACAAAATTATTATAGAATGTAATTGTCATCTTATTTTTTATATATTTATGTATTATACTAGACACTATTTCACCCTCTAGGAGCTTTGAAGATTTTGAGAAAATTATCTTATACTTTGTAAATTAAGAATATATATATATATATATATATATATATATATAAACTAACTTAAGCAATTTAAGGATTAAGGTAATTCTTAGAATGAGACCCTACTGAAGTGAAAATGTTATCAACTTTTCAACGATCTTTTGTGTTAAATTTTGTAACTTAGTGTTACTCTCAGTTTTACACTTATAAGCTATCTTATCGTGAACGTTTATAAGCAGTTCACGCTTCTGAAAACGAATTACTAACAGTATATATATGCATGTTATTTGAACAACTAGCATAAATAATTACATTGTATAAAATATATATTTAAAATAGTAAACAGCTAAAATCTAAATGTTAGGTTACTTTTTTCTTTGCTTATCACGCCAAACCACTAAATAAGGTTTAATGAAATTTGTTGGTTGTGTAATAACTTACGGACATACAACTCAATATTAAATAAAACCAGAAATATCTATTTTTAATATGAGAAGACATGGATATATTATTACTTCTGGTTGCGAGCGGAGAGGTGGGTGAACAGAACAGAACTTATGATTTACTATTATCAAATAAATCATTCAACTATATAGAGAAAGCATCTATTAACTACATTAATGTATGATTTAAATCAGAATTATGGCTAGTTATACATCCTGCAACTTATATATACGGTAACTTCTAAACTTACTTGATAAGAAAGTCATCGTACAAAACAGATTCTTTATATTATAATCAATACCCGATATTATGCAAGTAAAAAAATGTTTAATTTATATTAATGCATCAGTCATTGCTAGTTGAAAAGAACTAGACATAAGATTATAAAACTATTACTTAATTTATATGTTATATAAGTAAACTAACGAAAGTCACATTAAATCAGCATGGGCTCATTCAACATATTCCCTCAGGAAAACTACACACAGTATTTAGGAAAACTTCAAAAAATATATATTTTAGTTCCTATAAACTGTTAAAAAAATTGTATAATAATCAAATAACAGTAATAGGACTAAATAAGTAAAAAATAAATAAAAAATAAGGAATAAATAACAAAGACATCAAATCAGTTCCTGCAAATAAAATATGTTCAAAATCCAACACTATAAAAATATTCTTGAACATCGATAGAAAATTTACACATGGCAAAATAGCAAACAAAATATAAACACCGCCTGCATATTGGAAATCACAAACCGAGGTAAAGAAACTATAATACTGTCTCACTATATTTACATCAGCGTAACGTAATACTTCGTTACTTGTGTATTCATTATGTATTTTCGTGGTGTTCGTTAACGAACTTATATGTTCAAAAAAATAATAATTTTGTATGAATTTTCATAGTGTATATAAAATTGATATATTTTTATACGTAATAAAAAAGTACAAAAGAGAAGCAATTAAATTTAATTCTTGTTTATAGTATGTATGTGGCAATACTCGATTTAAATACAAACAAAAAATATTAACATTACAGGACAATTCATTTACTTAATGTCATGTTAATGTAATGTAATGTGTAAGTAGTTTCCTACAGTGATTAGCATTTCTTATAAAATATAGTACTAAACTACATTTATGGGTCCGCAGTGATATCTAAAATTGTTAGCAGTCAAAATTCTTACGTATATAATATTTGAACAATTGAATAACGTTGGTAACGCCTTAATTGACTATTACGATATACTTAAAAGTCGAAATAAAAAAATAAAGACATTACAAAGTTCATCGGATATGTTTATAGAATAGAGGGTTTATAAAGAATCTTCAAACACATTTACAATTCAGTAGAACTTCTTTCTGGGAATAATATAATATAATCGTATGGAATGTTGGTTAGTCCAAACTTTAAACTATTGATGAGACATTATAAATTAGAAAGACAATAACCCGTGAAGATTTAACTCGATATTTTATTATATCTATACTGCTAATTGAAGACTAACGATACTTTTCTAATTCATTATATACATTTGTTCCTGTAAGCTAACATTATTATATGTAAGCGTGTGACCCATCTGTGGCATTTAAGGTTCATAGAAGTTTGGGATTGTTTTTAAATCTATTCAATATATGTGTTTGGATCGATTAAAATTGTAGAAAAAAAAATACTGGGTATGAAAATATTTAAATATATTTACCTGAAAGTGTATTAAATATTTTTGTAATTAACCATTTTTCGACTTGTATAAAACCTTAACGACTGCAAAAAGGTCGTAAATCTCTCAGTACAAGTCTCGTCAAATCAGTTGAAGTAATCAAGAGGTTTTGGGTTTTGGTAAATTTCTCATTACTTTTTTTACCAAAGTGAGTAAAAATTAATCAAAAATATTTTATCAAATATCTACTATAATTGGCATTACAAAACGTACCATTTATTAAATAATAATTACAGTTTAACAACGTGAAATAAACAAGACGGCGTAGTGTTACTTAACACTCAATTAATATTTTGCTCGTGCTGCGTTGATTGCGTCGACTAACTAATCAATGTTTAAATATAAAATGAAAGTTTCATACTCTTCTTGAGTATACTTCTGAGGCTTGCTTGGCTTGCTTGTATTCAGAGCAACTTAAAAATTTTTGTCTCTAGAGACAGTTGGTTATGAATGAGAGATTATTATTATGAGTTTTTCAAATGTAAAACAGAACGAGAAATTTCAACCTAGAAAATATTATAAAGACTATTTATTGTTTAAATTACAAATTTTTGTGTTTTCATATGAACGATTTTTCAACATTACTATCCCATATCAATTTATATTAAATGATACGCCATTCCGACAATACGAGAGAATTCATACATTTGTTGATATTCATGCAAACAGCATTAATACAAAAGATTTGGTGTTGGTTCATCTTGAAAAAACAATAATTTTAGAGTAATTAACGTCAAATCCCTTTATAGTTTGCTATTCTAAGGTGTTGATGTGAATGCGGTTTTTAAACCGCAATCACTTACCCCTTGTTACCCCTAACTCCCAACTAACCAACCTAACCAACAAATATTAAGAAATACATGTAAAGACTTTGCTTTTAAACTTTTCTAAATAATATCTGTAAATGATACTTAATAAGAGGTATTTATTATTTTATTTATTACCAAAATAATCAAGTAGGTGTGATTTGTGTTTCCTGAATCCTTAGCTCAGAATTTTTATTAATTAATATTAGATGATGAAGAATATTATTAAAAAAATACATTTATTTAAAACATTGCTATAGAACATTATCACTTAGGAGGGAACTAAGTGTTATTATATGATACTGAGGAGAGATGAAAAGCACGTGACCAAAAGAATGCTGGGTATGGTAATGGAGGGATGGACAGGTAGAGAACGGCTGATGAAAAGATGGAGTGATTGCGTGAAAGACGATTTTGAGAAGAAGGGAGTGTGTACAGAGATGACGAGTAACAGGAGAGTATGGAAGGAAAAAAACATACTGTGCCAACCCCAAAATGGGATAAGGGCAGGAAGATGATGAGATGATGATGATGACTTGTAATTTTTGACTGTATGAATTTTATATTTATTTCTTTTACACTTTAAGTTTAAGGTATTACTTTAAAATATATTTTTAATAAAGAAAATGTATAAGGTAAAGTAAAATCTATTCAAATGTTATAATTGAACGTGAAAACCACACAAGATTAAGTTTTCACTACTTAAATAAACTGATTATTGAATCGTATTCGTAATCGTATAAATCAATTAAAATCGTAATAAATTAATGTTTAATCTAATTTTAAAAACTTCGTATTTATTTATGTGTAAAAAAACTTTAAGTGCTGTCATTGCAGTAGCAGATGTATTGCCACGATTGAGGACCACGCAGGGCTGATGAATATTAGGTACCATATCAGTTACCATATTGCAGCTACCGTGATTATAGTCATATCATAAGCTTTTCATCACCGCAGTAGAATAATGTTTCTATACTAATTCCGATCTTGTCTTGGTAAATTAAAAATAATAACAAATAGTCACAAACTGTATGTGGGTAAATTGAAAATAATAATAAATAATCTTAGCCTGTATGTAGGTAAATTGAAAATAATCAAAATTGTTTATGGGTAAATTTAAAATAATAACAAATAGTCACAAACTGTATGTGGGTGAATTGAAATAATCACAAATTGTATGTGGATGAATTTAAATTATAACAAATAATCACAAACTGTATGTGAGTAAATTTGAAATAATAACAAATAATCACAAAATTTATGTAAGTAAATTTAAAATAATCTCAAATATTATGTTGATAAATTTAAAATAATAACAAATAATCACAAACTGTTTGTGGGTAAATTCAAAAAACGAGTAATAACAAATAATCCTAAATTGTATGTGGGTAAATTTAAAATAATCACAAACTGTATGTAGGTAAATTGAAAATAATAACAAATAATCACAAACTGTATGTGAATTACGTCGGTCACAACCGGAGGATCCAAAAGAATACAAATTTATTGACTTAAAAATTAATAATTATAATTAAATTACAGACTACGTGATACTCGCTCAAAGTTGGAGACAAGAAGGAATATAATAAAATGAAATTATAATTAAAAGAATACAGAGAAATAAATGTAACAAACAAAGGTTTCAGATATTACGTTCTAGGATTTTAACATGATAAAATGCACCTGCGTCTAATCAGCGTTTTCAAGGTTCGTGAGAATATAATAAATGCGAATTTAACAATTTTATAACAAATAAGAATATAAGAAATATTAAATTAATAATAAATAGGAACATAACATGTGGGTAAATTGAAAATAATAACAAATTTGAAAATAATAACAAATAATCACAAACCTATCTAGATATTTGTCGACGGTTACCGTAGGAAACGTTAGTTCAATCGACCGATGATTACTAAAATTTGATCGTCTAAGTGCCAAATTTTTAATTTACTTTTTTATATAATTATTAAAATGAATTCAAAGTAAATTGTAGAACTTCTTAAAAATGTACTTTTTTCTTATTTTAATACTTATAACTTGACATGCTTCTGTATATTTTACAATGTTAAAACATTGTATCACTCTGTCAATAGGTTTTAAATGTTTCTGGTCGTTTCAATAAAACCCATGTATGTAGCTTTCGTGAACATTGCGTTGAAACAAACGCAATAAAGTGTAGCCATTTCCATTCCACCGCTAACGACTTCAATCAAATTTTATTATCATTTTCTTTTTTAGGAAAACAAACGTAGGGAATTTCAGAAATCCGATTGTTTTGTGAAATGGACTTATGAAAGTCCGGTATGGCCCTCGATATGGGATTGTTATTCATTAAAGTTTTTCGATATATCATATAAATAAAGAACTTACACAACAATGAACACGGCATCATATTAAGCTTGTTAAGATTGATACATTTTTAACATTATGCATTGAAATGGTTTATTAACTGTAAATATAATAACAAGGCATATTGTAATATCCCTAAATAATATTATCTGATTTAAAAAAATGAATTTATTCTAGTGGATTGAGAAATAATAATAATAAACAGGTTCACAGATTTAAATCGTATGGAATAAAACAGTCATGTCAGTCATTTTTCTCTTTAAGAAGTTTGGATAACTGGTTACAGTTATATTTATAAATCTCTGTGTGAAATTAATGGGAAACAATAAGTTCTGAATTATATTTTATTGACTTTATCTTAAAAATTACGTGTACGTTTAAATCTAAATTTAAAATATTACAAAGATTTCTAAATTGAATGATAGTAACAGGTTATAAATAGTTTCTATGATTTATTAACTATATATCTATCTATGACATATATATATTTATACATATGATCTTGTGATACGGAACTAAGGATATAAAATATCAAAGTGGTTTGATATCATGAATGCAACCAGCTTTAAAAATACTATGTACACTCAATTTACACTAATCTCTTTTAAATGATTTTCTTTGTTACAAACTGTTTCATTATTTCAGTTTTCAAGTAAACTGTTATGGAAATTAAAATGGAGGTAAAGTTCTTATTTAATATAAGTCTTGTATACTAAAATTTTGTAGTAATAATCGTGGTCACATTAATAGTGGTTTCTTAAACTACAATTTTAAAAGTCATTCCGCAACCTCAACTACGCAGTGGCTAGAGACGTTTTATTCTGAATAAAAGGTCATTAAAATGGGTCAAGCTTTTAAAATTAAAACGGTAAATGGAACATTTAAATGACATATAATATAAATAATATAATGCAATGTTATAAATGGTTTAGGTTTTACGTTTAATTATTTATTCTTAAAAACGATTTATTTACCTCAAATAAATAATTAAATTGATTTTACGTTGTAATATGTACATATATTGTCTGAATATAAAAGTCTGTTTAGTTATAATTTAGTCCGTACGAAATCTAAATTCCATAATTTTGCCAAAAACTCTATAAATAATTTTTAATTTTCAACGAACTAACACCAATTGCGACAGAACCATCAGATATAAAAGAATAAGCATAGTTACAGTTGCATTTTGCCTAGTATAGTAGATTCCAGTTCTATCTTCACGATATGTGAAATAGCTATGATAACTAATTCAATCCGAATGTTAATTAGTAACTTAACCAATCAGTTGTCTATATGACTTACTATTACAGGTACCATATGGAAGTTTTGTTATTAAACCTCCTCTAATTGAAGATTTTATTTTGTTGCTTAATTTACTATATTGATACTTTAATTTTTTTTTTCTAGTTCTAAGGTTAAGATAATAAAAAAAGCTTTATATATAAATACGAACAGGTGAAGCAGATAAGTATTACAATAAGTACTAATATATTCTCTTAGGGAATAACATTTAATAAAACTGTCTTCTCTTAAAATTTAATCTGTATATATATTGGGAAGCAGTTTTCATAGTCGTAGTAAATTACTAGTAATAATTTAATTTTTTATTTATTTATTTATAAATCCATGTACCTCATTTTTACATAGACACTTAAATTATAAATGATGTACATGGGATAGCTTATCTCTTGGAAGAGATCTCTTCCAGCCACATTTATTTAGATCTTCGTTAGTTGAAGTAATTGATTTTTCAATTATTCTTACCACCCCTAATGGGTTATTTTGTTTCCATCTTAGTAATTTGAAATACTTCTTATAATATGTTTATAAATGATATTATGATAAATCAAAATCCAATCCTGTTTTAATTAAATGTACAGTTGTCAATTTCAAAATGAGTTAGTCAGCTGCAGCTTCAATATGTGTTTCGTGGCAACTTGAGCAATTTATTAACCTATTTATTAAGCTAAAACACAAGAACGATTTAACTGGTTCTTAAAGCTCGCAATGAAATGTTGTCTTGAAATTAATTAAACTTTGTAGACTTTTCATACTTTTTAAAACAACTGTTTATATATTTTATTTTGTATGGTGATCGAATTCGGAATAATCAATACAATGCAGATAATATTTACGTAATTCACTTTTTATTTTCAATTATCTGTTTCAAGAATCTCACTACCTTTGAGATGCAGGAAATTAATAATTACAGCCTTCATTCAGTAAACACAACTATGTCGGATATATATAAATTAACCACTCGTATTTATCTTCTTATTTGGCTTGGTTCAACGCGATCATCCATCTCAGAAAAGTAATTTAACGCCTAATTGCATTTAGCGTCAAGTCTTGCTTAATTGAGCAATGTAATTAATAGCTATATTTCTTTCAAGAGAAAACCGAAATAAGAGACGAGTTTAATTAAATAATACCACTTTGAATAATATATAGTCGATAATCCTACAAATCATAACCTAGGGTATTGGGTTCGATTTCGGCGGTGAAGATATTGTACTTTAGCTTTAAGCTTATTTAAATTTTAAATAAGCTTAAAATTATTCAACTATAAATTACTAACAAATCATTTTTCTATGTAATAATAATGAACTGATCTGTTTCACTTTTTCCAGAATGTTTTGCTACCATGTAACTTATATAATAAAATAAACTCATCTATTAATATAGTTAAATTCCTTTAAATTAAGAAATTGTTAAGGTATAATCAAATAAAACATACACACACGATATGTCGACATTGCGTCATTAAATCCATTATACATATAAATTTATACATATAACATAATCACAAAACAAACCTTTTCTTTTTAGAAATTTCGTACAAAAACTTTCACTTTTCTTCTTAAATTACTTTAAGAGTTAAGAATGAGTTTCAAAGTATGACAATTTTTTCGAAAATCGAAAAGGGATTAATAATCTAAAGAAAAGAAATGGAAATATTAATTGTTATATTTTCATAATAAAATCTAGTTGAGTATAATGTATTAATTTAGTTTTTGATTGATTAAATATATTTTTAATTAATGTTGACCGATCGAAGTCTCATTTGTCATGATCCTGAAAAGTTTATTTAAAATTCATTTTCTAATGGTCAGTTCCAATCAATCATCAACCATTATGTAGTCCTCAACAAACGGTATCTCATTACTGAATCTTACATAAAAATTGTAATAAAATATTCATGTATTTTTCTCCCACCTGATCATGGCAAGAAAATGGGTTTATCGTCTACTAAATATATATTTTGGCGAGTCACAACCCTTTACCATTGAGAACGTTTAGGCTTCTACGTTTTGACAAATTAAGTACATTATTGAACTCATCTGAAATCTGTCAATGACACCAGAAATACTACTTTTTGTTAATATATAAATAATTATCCGACAATGTTTTGTGAATACATATTTTTTCTTTGTGAATTATATGTAAATTTTTGTAAAGCACCATTATATTTAAACTTCAGATTATGATTATATATAGAGTTTTTATGGTTGAATTTCTGTTAATAGAATTATTAAAGGAAATATATATATATATATATATTTACTTAGCGATTTGAAATTACTAACTTGCATATATAGATATACAAGTTAGTAATTTCAAATCGAATTAAATATTCAAATATATATATATATATATATATGTGGCTCTAATTATAAGAATCAATGATTTGTTGTAAAAAAACATGTACAAAGAAAAGATATTAGAATTCCTTTTCAGTAACATCCGATTGACCTTGTATTTTTTGTGCTGATTCGATGCTTAGTGGACATTACACCTTTAAGATACATCAATATAATCCTCATTTCGTAATACGGCGTTCTCGACTTGAAAAGCTTATATAGCCCTTCAAAGACATGTGGTTAATATAGTTTCATTCTCTTCTTCTTTTTAATTTTAATTTTTATTGTTATATTACAAAAAGTTGTCAATTCATAAATCAGTTACATTCCAACATTAATTTTGTTATTATTATTATTACTTAATATACCTATATGTTATTTTGACGATAAATTACAAATATACATTGAATTTCTTTTTAATGGTTTATGTACTTGGAAAACAAACATTTTTTTTAATAAAAATAATATTATAAATATAACATAACATAATAACAATAAAGTTCTCATCGTCGTTTCAATAGAACGACAAGGCTTTTTTACTTGTTATTTTATAAATATCTCAATAAACTTTAAGTAAATCTTGAAAACTTTTGAGCAAATCGCCGTTAGGTAATTTTAAAGAGGAGTCTCTTTAAACCGATTCATTTTATCTGCTTTAGGAACCACAGGCTAACTGTAACTGTAGCAGGCAATTTAACAACTAAATTATTATCTATTCCAGCAATTATTTTCACTTTATATTTTTATATAATAGTATTTCCTAAGTAGTATTTGACATTAATTGTCTGTACAGTAAGTTTATTCAATTCTTAATAACAATGTATATAATTTATTGTCAAACTGGATGGATTGGGAAAACATAACTTATTTTAAAATATATGTAAGAATATCTACAATATCTAAGAAATTTGGAGTTAAGGAGAAATATGTAGCAAAACCCGCCATCTTACTTTGAGACAAGAAGATATTTTGTTAATATCCTTATGCTATATAGAAACAAATTAATAGTTTAAAACCTTTAACTATATATAAGTATTTTAAAACGGACTGTAACGTTTTATTAGTCGCGGCAGTACTGCCTGTACTTAGTAATACAAACCAAGAACAAATACAAAGCTTTTTTTTAAAATTTATCAATAAAACTCCTAAAAACCACTTGTATTTATCTTCTTATTTGGCTTGGTTCAACGCGATCATCCATCTCAGAAAAGTAATTTAACGCCTAATTGCATTTAGCGTCAAGTCTTGCCTAATTGAGCAATGTAATTAATAGCTATATTTCTTTCAAGAGAAAACCGAAATAAGAGACGAATTTTAATTAAATAATACCACTTTGAATAATATATAGTCGACAATCCTACAAATCATAACCTAGGGTATTGGGTTCGATTTCGGCCGTGAAGATCAGTACTTTAGCTTTAAGCTTATTTAAATTTTAAATAAGCTTAAAATTATTAGTCTACAAATTACTAACAAATAAATTTTCTATGTAATAATAATGATCTGATCTGTTTCACTTTTTCCAGAGTGTTTTTCTACCATGTAATTTATTTAATAAAATAAACTTATATATCAATATAGTTAAATTCTATTAAATAAAAAAACGGTTAAGGTATATTCAAATAAAACATACACAGACTATATGCCGACATTGCGTTTAGTGCACTTTATTAAATACATCATAAATATAAATTTATAAATAACATAATCACAGAACCTTTTCACCTTTTCATCTTTCAAACCTTTTCTTGCAAAAAACTTTCACTTTTCTTCTTAAATTACTTTAAGAGTTAAGAAGGAGTTTCAAAGTATGACAATTTTTTCGAAGACCGAAAAGGGATCAATAATCTAAAGAAAAGAAACGGAAATATTAATTGTTATATTTTCAAAATAAAATCTAGTTGAGTATAATGTCTTTATTTAGTTTTTGATTGATTAAATATATTTTTAATTAATGTTGACCGATCGAAGTCTCATTTGTCATGATCCTGAAAAGTTTATTTAAAATTCATTTTCTAATGGTCAGTTCCAATCAATCATCAATCAATATGTAGTTCTCAACAAACGGTATCTCATTACTGAATCTTACATAAAAATTATAATAAAATATTCATGTATTTTTCTCCCACCTGATCATGGCAAGAAAATGGGTTTATCGTCTACTAAATATATATTTTGGCGAGTCACAACCCTTTACCATTGAGAACGTTTAGGCTTCTACGTTTTGACAAATTAAGTACATTATTGAACTCATCTGAAATCTGTCAATGACACCAGAAATACTGCTTTTTGTTAATATATAAATAATTATTCGACAATGTTTTGTTAATACATATTTTTTCTTTGTGAATTATATGTAAATTTTCTTGTAAAGCACCATTATATTTAAAGTTCAGATTATGATTATATAGAGTTAATATGGTTGAATTTCTGTTAATAGAATTATTACAGGAAATATATATATATTTACTTAGCGATTTGAAATTACTAACTTGTATATATGTATATTTATATGGCTCTAACTATAAGATTCAATGATTTGTTGTAAAAAACATGTACAAAGAAAAGATATTAGAATTCCTTTTCAGTAACATCCGATTGACCTTCTATTTTTTGTGCTGATTCGATACTTAGTGGACATTACACCTTTAAGATACATCAATATAATCCTCATTTCGTAATACGGCGTTCTCGACTTGAAAAGCTTATATAGCCCTTCAAAGACATGTGGTTAATATAGTTTCATTCTCTTCTCCTTTTTAATTTTAATTTTTATTGTTATATTACAAAAAGTTGTCAATTCATAAATCAGTTACATTCCAACATTAATTTTGTTATTATTATTATTACTTAATATACCTATATGTTATTTTGACGATAAATTACAAATATACATTGAATTTCTTTTTAATGGTTTATGTAATTGGAAAACAAACATTTTTTTTAATAAAAATTAAATTATAAATATAACATAATATAATAACAATAAAGTTTTCATCGTCGTTTCAATAGAACGACAAGGCTTTTTTACTTGTTATTTTATAAATATCTCAATAAACTTTAAGCAAATCTTGAAAACTTTTGAGCAAATCGCCGTTAGGTAATTTTAAAGAGGAGTCTTTTTAAACCGATTCATTTTATCCGCTCTAGGAACCAAAGGCTAACTGTAACTGTAGCAGGCAATTTAACAACTAAATTATTATCTATTCCAGCAATTATTTTCACTTTATATATTTTTATATAAAAGTATTTTCTTAGTAATATTCAACATTAATTGTCTGTACAGTAAGCTTACTCAATTATTAATAAGAATAACAATAAATTATATACAATTTATTGTCAAACTGGATGGATTGGGAAAACATAACTTATTTTAAAATATATGTAAGAAATTATTTATAATTAATATCTAAGAAATTTGGAGTTAAGGAGAAATATGTAGCAAAACCCGCCATCTTACTTTGAGACAAGATGATATTTTGTTTATATCCGTATGCTACATAGAAACAAATTAATAGTTTAAAACCTTTAACTATATATAAGTATTTTAAAACGGACTGTAACGTTTTATTAGTCGCGGTAGTACTGCCTGTACTAAGTAATACAAACAAGGATCAAATTCAAAGCTTTTCTTTTTAATTTATCAATAAAATTCCTAAAAACATTAATTTCTATTACCGGAAAACTACGGAATATCTAAACAACAAGTCACAGATGTATTTAGTATTATTATAAATTGCCAGTTTAAGCGTTAAACTAGCATTTGTATAAAGTCTCTATCCTAAACAGGGACACAAAGCTCGGCTTCAATTTATCTATTTTAAGGGGATATACAACTTTACATTATACGATTATTATCTTCTTCTTTTTGACCCGAAAAAACAATTTTTTATTAACTTTTAAAATTGCCTATTGTCATGTTAATCCTATATAAATAAATAAATAAATTACATATACACAACGTTTCATTTCATTTCGAGACTCCCGTCCTTCACCGTCGCTTCGGCAACTGAGCTCCCGTAACTGAGAGAAATGTTAAATTTATTAACATTAATAATTTTTTAATATATAATTAATTGAAATTTAGATAATATTTACCATTTACCGATATAAATTAAGCATATTGTTGAAGTATTTATTTTCTTTTTGAAAATGTGAAAGATATTTGAATTTAGAACTATAGAAACTTAAAATAATAATTAAAAAATATCAATCTTAATTATTCGTTCATTTCACACAGTATAAATAAACTATTTATGTTCCTTTGACTGAATTTATTTGGACCAATATCCTATTGCTTTAACTTAGATTTAAGTCAAGATTAACAATTTCCAAAATAAATTTTATAAGAGGCTGATATGAAGTTGTTAATATATTAAATTATTTACATATTTAAAATAATTGATTTCAAATAGTCCATATCGGAAAACCAAACTGCATGTTCACAATACAAAAAATATTTCTATGATTTTAATAATAAATTATGTTTATACTACTAAACTATTTTAATAAGATTTTATCTAAAATACGAATTTGATCACGGGATGAATAAAAATATATTTTCAATGTATAACTGGCCGAATATGGGCGGTGAAGGAAAACTTTCGGAAGCCCGGGCAGATTTACGATTACATGTATTGTACAACTGACAATTAAGCGGATAACCTATAGATAAAGGTTTCATTTCCCACCCTTTTCATTTCACCTAATTAAAATTGCAAAATGATTGATTTACATTATATTAAAATATCTTAGTTTTATAATTTATCGGTCTTAGGTCATGTTTACAGAGACCTAAATAAGATTTTGTATATTTATAGTTTTTGTATAATAATAATGTTATCATATCAGACAGAGACTTATAAGTTAACAGTATTGCAAATTGTAACTCATAGCCAGCTAAGAGAGTATAAACTTTCATTTTAGCTCAGTTTTACTATAGTTCAAGTCGCGCTTATGAATAAATAAATATGTGCAGGTAAAAAAAACAATTGCTTTATAAATCTTTAATCGAAAGAGAAGTCTAATACAGACAAACGTTGATATTTTAAATTTTTATGATTTTTTTTCACAATAGATAATGTAATTCTTACATCAGTTTTGATAGTAACGTAAATAAAAAACTTATTAATGTAATTCAAATGTGGTGATAAAAAGACAGGTTAATCAAGTTTGTTAATATTATTTCAAGTAAGGTTTAATTTTGTAAGTTAAATAATAGCGATTCATTTAGAATATTCATTTAATTTTCTAAAGTCTAACCTCCAGATGTATGTATGCTTACTTGTAAGTAAACCAGGACGTTGTTGAGTGGTACGCATAAATAACAACTATTGACAATCACGAACATCTGACATCATACTTTATGACCCGCTCTCTTGTCTTGGACGATGTTACACATTCTACTATATACTGTTTATCGCTCATAAAATCTATATAACTGAACAATGTAAATGGTGAAATACATTTTTATAAAACTACATAATATATGAATAATCTCAAAAAAGTGACAACTTTTAATAGCAGGGATTTTTTTCTTTAAGTAAATATGTTAAGGATAAAAACCTTAAAATATTTCTAGAATTATAAAATGAATAAAGAACAAAAAGTAGGTTACAATATTAAATTATGTAATATTTTCTTGTAAATAAATTCAATTTATTAAAATGCGTATTTATAATATTTACTAAAAGTTATAGAACTCTTAGAAAAAAACAAATTTCGGATGCTGAGCGAGACAGCTGAAGGTTGAATCACATTTTCAAAAGTAAAAATACTAGGATCCGCCAACCGTGCGCGGCGGGTTATTACTTAGCTGAGCCCCACTCCTTTCTTCTTTTCTTGATAACTTTAGAATGGCTAAACAGTTTTTCAATCTGTTTTCGCTATAACATCCGCGTTCGGCTCAAACATACATGAGAAATTTTTTAGCTAATTATCTCGTCGCATTCTGAAGACAACTAAACACCAAAAAGATCTCGCCAACGGTTAAGAGCTTCGCACAATCAGCTTAATAATAAGTAATTGTAGAGTATATTGGTTTATGTAATATTGAAACTATAATAGACATTTTAAAATTTTTATTAATTAATGAAAAAAAGATTTATCTACGCTGTTTATGTATATTTACACATATTTGATATATGTTTATATAATGATTGATTTTAAATGGATAGACATATTTTTTTGTCTGCCTGCAATATATACAAAAATAAATATTAAATATTAAATGCTATTTAGAAGAGCAGTTGAATAATATTGTAGTATATTAATTGTTAGTTTATGTTTTACAGTTTATCACAAAATATTTTATAATTATTATAAAAACATTAACTACAATTCGTTCTAAAATAACTATTCTACTTTTTACCATAATTATACTTTCAAATCTTTTGTTGTACTTTTCATTTCATTCATTGGATTCATGTTTGGAATTCATGTTTGGAATACGTTCGTAATTTTAAAAATATTATCGCCATCACACTTTTTATTTTCGTATAATTTAAGAGTTAAGGAGAATAACATTGAAGTGATTACTTTGGGAAGAGTGTATAATTATAAAAAAATTAATGAGTTTTTTTATATTAATTATAATTAACAACCAACTTACATACGTATCTTAAACCGTTATTTTTAAAATGAAAAACTAGTTATAGGATACCTAAAAACGTACTTACAATTAAAATATACGAAAATCAAATATGGATAATTAAAAATACATTAAAATCAAAATATCTGCATAATTATCGTAATGTAGACTTAGTAGTTATAATACTTCACGATTATGTAGTTATAACATAATATATGTACTATAAAAATATTTTTAAATTTCAAGATTTACACTATCACATATTCTGTTCTATTATCTAGAGTTACATATTTTTACCCAATGAATCGATACGCAATTCCTCTGCCATTTTCTTTGCAGGATAATACTCTAAGCCTTCTCAAACGTCAGATCCAAATTGTTTCAATATGTGACGTTAAATATATTATATTTCATATAGTAGTGTGGGAGGACATATAACAGATATAACATTCTATAAATATTGGTATTGTGTTACATAATGTTATATCATTGTTGTGTGAGAGAATCTTTGAATATAAACAAATCTTTTTGTTATTGTTAATAAAAAAAATTAAGATTTGCATATCAAGTATATATATTACAGTAAGTTTTAATACTAATATTACATTAAGTATCTACGAATACAAATGAATTGTGAAATACTATAAAGCATGTTATATAATAATAACGATAAATTATCATATAAAATGAAAACTTCGTGATGCTAAATATTATAAAAATATATATTAACATAACATTAATCAATCTTCAATGTCAATCAATGCAATTCAATGCAATATTAAACAGACTTTCTAAACTAAAAAAATAAACATTTCCCTGCAATGTGTTTTGTCATGTGAAAACATTTTTTTTAAATTTAAGCGCACAACTATTTTTATCAAGATTTTGTTTTAAAGTGTTATTTCCTGATTTCAAGACATCAGTTTCATTTATTTTAAACTTTAAACTAAATTTAACATAATATTATTAATATCAATAATAATATTTCTATTTACTTGCGAGTTGTATAACAAAAATATACATACAACAAATATCTTATTCTATGTTATAAAATATATTTATATATCCGATCAATTTCAGTTAACAGTCTTATTAAGGAGTTAGTATGTATTGGATTTGTTGGACGTTAGTTTAAGTGCTGCTTCAGCCTCTCAAGATCTCATCGCTATCTAACGGGTTATCAATTCTATTATTATTAAATTTGAGATATATAAGAGAATATTTATAGAACCTTCATTTATCTGACTTTTAATCCTACTTTTATTTCTTTATACTATACTACTAATGTTAAAGGTATGTAACAAGTTGTTCCAATAATATATTGGTATTAGTGAAAATTTAATATTCATCTGTTTCAGTCATTAATTGCATTATACTGCATTTCGCACAAAATTATGTTAATTTTCATTTAATTCATAAGTAGGTAGTTGATCATTTTATTCTTCAACAACTTAAAATGACCGAATCAAACACGTAAAATTCTTATATCTTGGAAAGTGATACGCAATGAATAAAGGAATATCGTGTTAAAATGATTTTAGTAATGTGAGTTTAAATCAATTGTAGATTCTCATCTACTTCAAGAAGTCAAACTTTCGTAATTATTTTTTTAGTTTAGAGAATGAAGCGACAAAGATAATGTGATTTACCTGGACTGCAAAATGGACATATCATTATTAGTAAAAAAAATTAACTGGAGGGAGAGCGAATGGATCGTGTGCGTGAAAAATTATATGGCAATGAAGAAAATCTCCGCTATGAAGATGATAGACAAACCTGGAAAGACTTAACATATTGCTTAGGCCACTAATAATTGGTACAAGGAAGATGGATGATAATATACTCGTAATTGTCTTAAAAAAATATTGGTGCTTAGTTTCGCAATTTAGTACGAAATTACGAAAATGTGTTTTCAAATGCACAATTTATTATATTACTTATAGGAAAATGGTAGTTATTCTTGCAATGGCATAAGTATTTTGATCACGTATTTAGATCAATTTTCAATCAGCAGAGGTGCGGCGAGGGTTTCCGATTGCATTACCCGTCCGAGAGTTAATTAATTCCAGCAAGCGGGCAGGACAGAACTATTGGAGTGGGTAAAGAAGGTTAGAAACTTTATTACTTCCAACCCTGAGATACTATTACTGTGAAATGTCTGATCAATAAGGGTTTTATTTTATTAGAAAAGTAATACACTAAAACTTAGTTTAAATAATATCATACTTAATTAAAAGTAAATTTTATGCACATAATGTGCAGCAACAAATTAACGAAACATAATGAATTAGGAATTACTACATAAAATAATTTTAAGTAGACCTTAATAATTGACTTGAAAAATATATAATTAAATTTTTTCTTAAAGTAAACTTTTATTTTTTTTATTTAAAACTTTTTAAATATTTTTTCTATTTTATTTATTATTATAAATTTAATTTAGGTTATCTTTGAAGGAAAACAACATACTTATTGAAGTACCACCTATTTTTACAACGATGGTTGAATTTCAAAGTTTATTACTTACGTTAACCTAAAAATAGAAATACAAAGAGTGTAGGACAAAATTATAATAAAAGAAAATAGTTTTATTTATACTCGTAATATTACAAAATTTTCCGTCTTTACTTATTTCAGGATTTCGTATAACAAATTAATTTCACGATGTTAATAAATTGTGGTAGACTTTATTCCTGCTCTTCATTCACAATTGTTTTCCGATTCAATTAATTGCAAAGCAAATGGGACTTGATTAACTTGAAACGGTGAACAAAATGTTGGATATTAAGATGACTTCAGTCTTAATTATTTAAAGTTATAAGCATTGTGTAGGAAAGAATCTCAAAAAGTTAAGATTGTACTGTTAATTTACTTATTAAAAAAAAATGACCCAAATTCTTGTTTTTGGTAAATTTTATTTTAAAATGGTGATGTCTTGAAATGTCAAACATTGTCTTTTTAATAATATATGGTTAAATCTTTTATCACTTTAAATTATATTTCTATTTATAACAATTATTTACTTTACAATATTATTAGGCACAATCCTCTAACGTTCTAAAATGTAATGTTTACGTGAAAATCTTTTCGTCCACGTGCGATACTGCTAATCGGAGGTAGTACGTTACATTAGTTTGTCGTCTTCTTGTCACTTATCTGTTCAATTTCCATTGCAATATGGTAAACGTTTTTGAATTGTAAACATGTTCGACACAACAAATGTTTGAAGAGTGAAGATTATTGATATTTCTTCGGTTTGAATATGAAAGACTTTACTATACATTATAAAGCTGTATGTATAATAGGTAAAAAATGATATACAGAATAAGATTCAGATTATTGTTACAATTTTAAACAAATACGTAATAATGTCCAAACAAATAAAAGTTATTTTAAAAAGTTAACTTTTTTATGTAGTGATATAGTTAATAATAAGGTAAAATAATCAGGTAAGAAACATTTTATTATGGTTAGGTATTAAAAATATATGTACAAATAAAAATATTATTGAATTCTTTATTAAAAAGCATAATTTTTGGATTAATTTATGATAGAAAAATCTTCATTTGAGAACGTTCCACACTTGCACAAAGAAAGTTTTAATGAATTTAAAATAATGATATAATTTGAAATGTCCTCTCCTGTATATGGTATATCATAAATTCAATAATAGTTTGTGTACATTTAAATCAATTTAAATAAAAATATTATTTTCACATCCTCATGTAAAAATAATTTTAGTATCAGTTCTAAAACGACATGTCCTTTTTACAAAAAAAGATCATCATAATAAGCTGCCGTGACAATATTTCAATATGTTAATGTTAACAAACCTTTTGATGAAAATGTATAATATAGGTTTATTTTCTTCAATTACGTTATATTAAAATAAAACCTAAGCAATCCTCTCCGTTCGTTCAGTTAAATAAGTCATATTCATGTTGAGGTTAATAGAATTGGAAAACCATTAAAAAGATTTAAAGACCGTGTAATTGTAATTGTGTACACTTTGTTTGTCACTAATATAATTACATATAATTATATTAGTGACAAACAAAGTGTACACAATCACATTAAATATATCCTCAAAATATTTAATAAGAATTACTTATTATTAACTAATATTATTGTAATAATGTAAGGACTACGTTTACTACATAATATTTCATAATATATTAAATTTTTTCGTTTCGGGATTAATTCGAGATGATTTTTTGTTCTGTTTGCTTTTGGCTTTGTTACATATTGCATAACTGTCCAATAAGAATATAGGTTAATTTCTACCTTCAATTTGTATCAAGTGTTAATTCCAACTATTTACTAGTATATATATTTTTAAAGAGAAAACCTAAATGGAATGTTGATAACAAAATCAAAAAGCATAAATACTTTAGTTTTAATTTTGGTAATCTAGTTTTACCGCTTTTAATGTCAGAAGGCGTGACTCTTTTTTAAGACCGTCTATACAAATTGTAAGCTCGCTATTATTGGCACTGCTGAACATAACCTTGCTCTAGGATAGATACATTTTCAAATTTTTCTAAATTATATTTCAGATGAATTTTTGATGTATATTTTTTAGAAGAAACTGTAAACATTTAAAAAAAAGAAGTTATTATGTTTTTTTTTGTCATTTAAGAAGCTGTAAATGCAAATGGTATAATTTTTAGTATATAGCCAGAACATATCTTAATACATAAATCATTTTATGCCATTTCATTTAATTAAGCTCTACATGGCGTTGCGGTTGATGGTGTCGGAAAATCACAGCCGAGGTAACGTAGAAATGATTCAATTACTTATATCGGGATATCAATTTGGAAATACGAAATCCCAATTAAAGAAATGGTGCATTTAATATTGTTAATATTGTTGTATTTATTAAAATTGACTTCTTTATTTTTTTTTATATGTTGATAATGTTTTCGGAAAAAACATAACTTATGAATTGTTGTAGCTGAGTCAGTATACCGTTTTTGTCACAATAGAAAAAAAATCGAATTTGTGCTCGCTTTTTCTAATTATGAATTAAATTATTTTCAAAACACAATATAACGATTTCAGAAAATACAAAACCGTAAAATAACTTTCAATTTTATTTTACACCTTTGTATAATGTTTTACATCGAATAAAAATAAAAAACACACATCTTCCCAAAATAATTCGTCCCGTTTTCCTGTATTACATTTTTTAAAAAAAGACAGTGAAATGCAATCAAGAATGGCAAAAAAACATTTTTAATGAAAAAAACATTTTTAATAAACACAACATATTTTATTGTACTATATAAATTTTACATTGTTGCTTTTTACGACGTAATAATATTCGTACCATCAGGTTAAATAATAATGGAGAATAACTGAGAATGTTATTTAATAAAAACTTCTTTATCAATTCAATTAGAATCACTATGAGTAGTACAACCTGGTTGTACGCTGAATCTCGTATAAGGGTTCGCTTGGCTGCAGTAGTCGCTCATAGAAGATCGGTTTCTAAAAGCCTTATAGCTGCTTACCTTAAGGTTTTTATCATTTCATTTCATTTTAAATCAAAATGACAAAGTTGTGAAATTAATAATTTAAATATAGTTTACCATTACATTTATTTAATTACCATTAGTTTACCATTAACGTACCATATTCAACCGACAACAAGTCGCTTAAAGTCGCAATAAAAGAAATTTTAACAAATAAATTTTATATATACTTTTTTTTTCTTTGTAAAAATAAATATATAATAAAGAAATATAGTAAAAACATTATCATATTATTATAAAGTAACAAATGTTATTCATTAAACGGCTAAGCAATTATAGACAATTCTATCAACGCTTGGAATAAATATATAAAATAAAGTGTTTGGTCTACAAATACATCAGTAATTTGAGTCTGAATCACTTTGGACCCTCGTCAAATTAATGCCAGTCATGCTGGAGTGTGAACTAAATTAAGATACAATGTGTTTTTTTCTGTACGAAAAATATGTATGAGATTTCCCTTTTTATCTTTCTATAGGAAAAATAATAATAAATCTTAAATAATACGTTTAAAAGATCGATATTTTTTTTTTCGATTATTGTTTTACGAACTTTATATTTTAATTAAAAATATGATAAAAATCTCTTAAGAAAGTGAAACAGCAATTTCATTATTTCTTAATGATTTATTTTAATAATTTCTAAAATAGACCTTAAACAAGAAAAATATATTTTATATATTTTTTTTCTATTCGGTAACTTTGTGAATTTTGTATACGAAATTCAAATATAATAAAAAATTTCAAGATAAGAATTTCTAAAATATTATATTTAACAAAAAAGGGATTGAAATATAAATGAAATGTTAAATTATTGATTTTTAATTCAATACCCAAGGCGATGCGGAGATTTTTTTCGGTTTAAATTAACTCTCTGTGCATTTAGCATTAGGGGAAAAAGAAAACCTTATTATTAAAACCCTTCTATATTTTATTTTATTAGGTTATCCTTAACTCAAATCTTATATTATCTAACTATAAAGAAAACTACAACTAAAAATATAAATGTGGTAGATTTAGAATCGTCTGAGATTACGATGACAAATATTTTATCAATACAACTTAAGTGGAGTTTTCCTTTAAGTATTATATTCACAAATATTGTAAATTACGTGGATATAAACTCGAAAATACATCTCGAAACGTATATTTTATATTTCACTATGAATTTATTTTTATATTTTCGGTTACTTACTATCTTAAAAATTGTCAATAATTATGCCTATTTGATAATATAAATAATAATCGTGTAGCTGTTGGTGAACGTTTTTAAACTGAACTGAACTTTTGTTGGATATAGGACAATAATAAAATATAAATAGTCTGTGTAATAACTGCGCTTCACTGGCTGAACTGAACTGAGCTTAAAACTGCTTCGGAATGTTATTTATGGTTAAATTATATAAAAAAAATTATTTCAATTCACCTTGTCTCTTTCATCTCACATACTCTTTTATTATTAACGAGTTTTATTGTATGGATAGGGATTGAGATGACGATATGAGATAAAAAGAGTTAAAGCTTGCATATGACGTACACATACGGAGTAAAGTCAAGTTCTTTTTTCAAATAGGGATGCATTGCACAAGGATAGGTCCGTGCAAAACAATCACTAAGAAGTTTTCTGGACTAAATATAGACTTTAGTTTTTAATGTGTACGTGTAATGCGATATCGAGAACATATAATTTACAGTCTAAACGAGTGCACACTTCTGTCAATTGCTCGAATAAATTCACGGGAAAAGCAAGTAATAAATATATTTTTTAAACAACAAAAAGATTTTAATGCATTCATTAATTCTACCACATAGATGTAGAAAACAAAAAATAACAGTAGCAAAGTATATAATAGCGAAGACTATTTACATTACGAAGAAGCTCGTTTAAACGCATTTTTACTTAAGTACTGTTTTCCTCCGGAAATAATAGACGAATTAAATGCTACCTTCAAATCAAATCGTTCAAGCAATACGATGTAAATTTAATATGTGTAGGTTTAATGATAGAATAAAACATTGGTTTGCATACATACAAATAAGTGATAAAAATTTTAAGGATTAATTCAATATGTTTATGTTACTAATACTGATATTTATATATAATACTTTATAACACCTTTAAAATGAAATAATTTAGGAATTTATCAATGAACGTCTATTTCGGTTGAGGATACGATTTCGAGTATTGTTATCGTGTTTATAACAGATCCTTTAATTTAAATAGATTTTGCTATAATAGCAAGCTTCAATTTCAACATGTTTTCGTCGATCGTGAGTGCTGTGAGTATAATGGGCTAAATATTTATTTTATGTAGATTCTTTTCCAAAATTTATTCATAATAAGATATAAAAAGTATTAAAGAACTAATAATATAATTTCCTCAAATATAACATAACAGAATTAAGATAACCAATAAATAAATATAAAATGTTAAAACTATTAACACATACCTGAGACTGACCTAACAAGCTGCGACCACTGAGATACGAAAATCGTAATAAATTTTTCCAATTTTGCAGTTCTTTATTATTTTGAAAATATTTCTCAACCTTACACAATGATTAAAATTATAAATACATTGATCAATATTCAGCTTATACATATTTTAAACAAATATAGAATGTAGTATTCAACAACAAGGGCATAATTCTTACAAAAACCTGACTTATGTTTCTTACTTAGGTTTGGATTTTATAACTAGTTCATAAAGTTTTTAAAAATCTTTCAAGTCGACAATTTGTCGACGGACGACTTGCCAAAATTCTATCGAACATACCAAATTAAATGTAATTTTCAAACCATTACTGGTTTACGATTATTATGTTAGGATTGTATTAAACATTCGAATAAAAAAATGTGTTTAGTTGATTTAAATTGAGCTAAACTAATAAGATAATATTATTTATCATTTAAATATTTTCTCTACTGAATTATGTGATGAAATTAGTTTTATATGGTATTTTCTGTCGTTACTAAAATTATAAATCACTCATAAAAGGCCTAGCTTCTATTTATTAATTGAGTCTTCAGTAATTCTGAATGCAATACTCTAAATTATTTTTAAATGAAACAATAATTTTTGTTCTTTTAGTTAGTTAAGTCACACCCACTCTGCGGTTAATGGAATTGAAAAACTTTCGCAAGGTTTTAAAGATCGATTTAACTCAATCATAATTGTGTTAAGATAGCAATTTGTTGAACGTAGTCCTTATATATCAGCGAAACACAAAATATTATATGATTTATATATACTACTAGCTGATTCCCGCCCGCTTCGCTGGGCTCACTATTAATGTGGATGTGAACTTAGGTTGCTATGGTAACCGTTGTCATAGTATCCGTTGTCATGGTAACTTTGGCTATGGTAAACCTTGGTATGGTAACCGTTACTATGGTAACTGTTGCTATAGTAAATCTTACCCCTGCGTTAGTGTATAGCTCCTTCATGTTTGAAATCAGGCGAAATGCTAAAAGTTGAAATCCGTTGGGATAGGAATATCGTAAAATCCGTTCTTAGTGGACGTCTACGTCACAAAAGAAGTAGCTATGTCAAATTTTAAATTAATTGGATAGATAGTTAGAAAATTTCGTGATGAGTCAGTGAGTGGTAAATCGCATATACAGGAATATATATAGATAAATATCAATAGCATTGAACACCTGTCACGGGATTTCTGACGCTTCGCTAAAAAATCTTTAATACGTTCTACAATAAGACTTAAATTTTATTGAAATATCTCTAACAAGTATGTAGTTTTCTTAATTTTTAGTCTTACCTATAAACCTATTATAGGTAAGTGTATGCATGTCATAAATTACTTAAGTTCTGGTATTAATATTACACATCAGTCTAACACGTAAAACGTTATCATGTTCTTATTAAAATACTATGAACTAGCTTTATTTCAGGATAAATCTTATCCTACGGATAAACCGTATAAAGTTATTTATGTTGTTAGCGTTTTTTATTGTACATATATCATAACAATAATTATATAACTATTAACGATAAATTCTTAGAAGTTTTCAAATTCGGCTATTCACTGCAAGAAACTAAACTTTTTGTTGACAAAGAAGTGAGAGTAAAGTTTTATGTGCGGAGAGAACTGTTTTGGAATATTGTTAGAGAAAATTATTTACTTTTTATAGTAAAAACTAAAATTAAATTCAAGTAAAGCATACTTCCAAATAGGCTAGAATAATTAACAATATCACTGCTAGTGGTATAAGATTTTCACATTTGCCAGCATGGGGACGGAAACGGGGAAGGTAAGTTAAATAAAATCTGTATTATTTTTATACAGAATCACTAATTTACTTAATTTTATGGTTATGAAAAATAACAAAGTTAGAAAGTTTTACACAAAAGCACATTGAATAGCGGACACCATTCATATTATGAAGATGCTCTTTCAAACACATTTTCTTAAGTAGGGTCTCCCTCTGTGAATAATAGAATGACGAGTTGAATGCTATCGCCAAACAAATCTAACAATAGAATGTAGTTTCCATACGTACAGATTTCAAGATAAAATGAAAGAATGAATAGTTTTTGAAATCACAGTGAAAAATTTATACATTTAATGTAAACTAACAATGTATATATATATTACTCATTTATGGATATAAAGGTAACGTCCTTAGAAATTTGCGATTGCTTTTAAAGTTACCTAAACACCCCCGTAAGAAATTTCGACGAAGAAATTTACTAATCTCCAGCATTTAATTATTTGTATTTGATTGTAAGCATCATTTTCTACGAAAAAAAATACCGGGAGCAAAAATTATTTTAATTCAAAATGTGTTTTTGATGTTGAATTAGTGAAATTTATTAGAACGGGAAATATGGTTTAATATGAAATATAATTATATACGATACACCGTTATGATATTTAATAGATAAATGATATTTAGTCTATATTAGATTCAGCTAATCCATCAATATTTGTGAAATGTCAAATTTATTTTATATCCAAATTAAATTACTTGTAGGTTAAAATAAAATAACCTTGCATCCTAAATCGCCCGAGGAGCAGAGATTAAAACTTTTAAATCACTTTACAATTAACCCCGGTTTGACCTTAGGTTAAAATAATTTGTTTTAAGCTTTATTCTCAGAATTATTTATTATTATGTAAACTACCTTTATCATCATTCAATTATTCATTTCAATTATAAAACATAAAAATATATATGTTTTAATTTTAGACAAATCTATGACTTTTTACCAAATGATTGTCATTTTTATATTAATAAGAAAATAATGAATTTAAGTATAACAATATTTTATTAAACTTTTTGGTACGTTAACTACATTGTACATATAGCATAAATTTCTTAAATATCAATACGCTGATAAATAAATAATCTGCCTTATTTTGCATCTTCGTCATTAAAAGTTTTGAAATACTTTTACGAAACAAAGAGAAATGATCATGTTTTTTCAATCAACTTTAAATATAAATATAAAAGAATTATTTTTTGGAAAGCGTTACTCGTACGTGCCACTCAAATTTTTTACTTACTCCAATTTGGCAAGACCTTGGTCGACAAATTATTGTCATTGAAAAGAGATCAGTTTGAAAATTTAACATAGACTTGAATAATATTTTAAAAATATTATAGAAATCATACCAAACGTCTATGATTAGCTATAGCTAATGAACTATATATAGTTCATAAATAGTGATATTTATCTAGCCTTAAATCTCTTCGCTAATTGTTCCTCTATCTAATAAGTGAATACATTTTTATTTTGATTGACAATAATTATAGGATAAGATTATTTTTAAACTAACTGTAGGACAAATATTTATTTATTTTTCGAGAACATATTTTTGCATAAAGTTTTTAGGCACATTTTTTTCCTGATATTAAAAGCATTTTTCTAGAAAAATAAAAATCAAATTAACAACCTAGGAATTATTATTTTTAATACTAATGCATAAATGTATCTCAGTAATGTATCTTAATAACATTTTTTAACAGTTTAATTAATTAAGCTTTGTTCGCGTTGCGGTCAATAAATTAAAAAAATCATAGCGATTGTATTATTTAAGTTACTAAGTGAAATATTAAATGCTTAGTTGTTATTACATTAACCAACACGAAGCGGAGATGGTTTTTCCGATTGTTTTATGGCCTTGTGTATATATTAGAGCTAAGGTTAACATAATTATTAAAATCCTCGATAAATCTACCTGTTTTTAAAACATTGATTCTGAAAGTTAAACTTTCTATACGAATGAAAAGAGTTATAACACGTTGTTATAGCACGTTACTTAGAAACTTTATTTCTGTACTAATTTAAATATTTTCATCACACATCATCTTATTTTTATAAAGTTTTTTTTATTGCTAAAATATTTAAATGCAGGTTGTTAAGTATAATCTTGTGTTAAATTACTTTCCTACAATGGATGATATAATTTTGCGGAGTGTTGTACTGTGACTTTTGTCAACACCACATCTTTTTAAATTTTAATATATTTAAATCGGTCCAGTGTAGGCAGCTGAATGGATTTACAGATAAATAATTTAAAAACCTTTGTCTTGAATTCTGCGTCATGAACTGAATACGTAGCAATTAATGTAGAATTATTAAATTCATAGATTTGATTACAGTTTTAATCATAATTTCATAATTCAATTGAAGTCGGCATAAATTAATGTTTGGACTAATTCGTCACTTTAATTTGAAAATCATTATTTAGTTCTATTAAAACATTAATGAGTTTTATAAATTAATTTAGTTTGTATGCCTTGTTTATATTTACCAGAATTTTAAAATATATGTATGTATATACATATATATGTTTTTACTTACAATAGCATATATAGATTTCATATTTTATTCTTATGATATAAGTGTGCGGCCTAACTTTTTTTAAATTATTGATTACTTATTATAATTCTTTTGTTATCTGTCAAAAAGCAAAAAAAAACAATTGGATTGTAATAACTGCTGCAAAATAATACATCAAGAGCTACAGTACATTTTGGTAAATAGAAATAGGGAATTAAAACGACGTTTACACCATTATGAGTACGAGTAACAATAACGAAAACAGCAATTTCAACGTCAGTGTTTTCAAAACGAAAGAATACAAACAACTGGAAACTAAAATGTATAAAAATACATCATCCACGTCTTATCTACTGGTATGGGTGTCAGACTTGGAATAAATTTAAATTATAATAGTAATAAACGTTTGGTGTTGACTGTTAATGGTATCTGATTCTATCTGCAACTCGTAAAGACATTAATGGCCATTTTGATATTTTAAATGTCTCTAACAGAGAATAACATACCCCAAAAATGCTTTCCCTACTCTCCCAGAATATTTTGTAATTAAAATAAAAATGATGAACTATCCTTGTTTAGGTATCGGATGGGCAAAGGCACGATACTATTAGACTGGAGCTACGCCATTAAGGTAGGAGTACCGAAATAGACGTGTTGGCACTGGAGTCAACTCAGGGGCACATGTTCGTAGCACAATTGGAGAAATATTATCTGGCCCACTCTGTTTATGAACACCCAAGACAAGAGAGACTTTCGGATGGTTTTTTGCCGAAAAACTATTTCGGACATTAAACTCTGACACCGTGGGATGATAGGCGGTGTCTTCTACTGGTCGAATCGAGTTTGAGGCAAAAGAATGCCCAAGAGATCGGTTTTCTCTTTTGCTGTGTGAGCCAGAGAGTCAATCAATATTTTTATCTTTCGAAACAATATGTATTTGTAGGGTTGTTGGAAAACGAGAGCGGTATTACAAAATGTTCTTTACAAAAGTGTAAAGGAAGTTAACAATATAATTTAGACAACTAAATCCAATATGAAGAGGCAGTTCGATGCTATATTAAAACATGACTACTTCCATATCGTTTTATATATTAAAATAAAACAATTATGTAATAATTATTTCATTTTATTTATACTCTTTATGTAAGAAAATCATATAAATGATATTAGTTGTGAGATATGTAATTTGTAGGACGCCTATAATGATGATGATGATATATGATTTTGGTATATATATATATGGGTGGTAGTAGTATCTCATACATTTATATTACGCCATAAAAAAGTAGAAAAAGTAATGTAAGATTAATTAATGTAATAATGTAATTGTATGCTTGTACAAAAGTAAATGAAAATAAAATAGTTTTCTTTTTTCCACTTCATTTGTGAATATATGTATAAACATATTTTTACACATTTACACATTTTATTTTTATAAATTGATTATACTAAATTCTATTAGTGATCAGAATGAAAGTGTTTAGTCTAAAATCGATAGTGGTAAATGAACTTTGAATCACTTGTACCCTCGTCAAGTTGATGTCAGCCATCCGGGACTTAAAAATAGGATATAATAGAATGCTATTTTTATTGTATTGAAGCAATAAAGACAAAGTGATATTGCAATTATTGTTTGATTAGATTTGAGAAAAGGAAAACGTTACTCCATTTTTATTTAATTCATATTACACTGTAAACTTTTAAAATTTAAACCTGTGAAAAACATTAAGTTATATCTATTTTTAAACGATTTTATACCCTTGTGTATAATGTTTTTAACTAAATAATTATTTTTTATTTTAACCAACAAAATATTTCGGTTCTTTTGCAGAAATGGTAAAAGTGGAAAAATCATTTTTAATTTTTACTTTGGTTGAATAAATACTTTTCTGGATCTGTTCGTTGAAGAAAACATTTAAAGTGATCAACACTCAATAGATCAATATAGCTAAAAATGCTCAGCAAACATTTCATATCTGCATCAGCCCATACTGGTAGTTAACTTTTACTTTTGCCTGATAGTATAGGATCATTTGAGCAACAAAGTTCTTATATAAATAGGTATATTAACTTAAAGAGCAAATTGACACAAATAATGTATTCTATATAAAATATAATTGACTCACAAAGCATAACGTAAATAAATAAAGATATATTTACAACACATTAGTAAATCTGTGCCAAGGACTTTTAAAATTAATTAACGAAAGACATTGAAACACACTAACATTGTAGCCAAGGATTAGAACAATGACTCTTTGTCAACTTGGCAGAGACAAATAGTTCGAGAAACATAAAAGAATCCAGAACTCGAACGGAATACAATAAAATCACCAATCGTTTTAAATTATTACGCCTATTTTCAATAAACGAAATCAAAATATACTCTGTGTATACTATCTCAGTGTATTACTATTTATCTGGACTGAGAAGTAAAACATACCGTGGTTCGTGGTTTTATTGATTATTACAGATACATGTAATATCTCCTTTTCTTAAATCTAGTGAAACTCGAATAAATCTCCGTGAAAAAGTAATTAATATAGTAAGTTTTAAAACTACATTATATTAACTGGACTTAAAGTAGATCAGGTTGGTCGTTGGCTGGAGTCAGCATCGGAAAGGAAAATTTTTGTTTTTGTTTTTACTTTATATTAATGACTTGCCCCTTTTTGTTGAGGGTCTGTGTGATATTGTGCTCTTTGCTGATGACACCTCGCTTATTTTTACAGTTGAGCGTGATAGGATTAATTATGACGAAGTAAACAGTACTTTTTCACGAGTCCTTCATTGGTTCGAAATTAATAATTTAGTGTCAAATGCTAAGAAAACTAAATACATAGAGTTTACACTTCCTAATGTAAATAGTAAAAATTTTAACTTGCTCCTTAACAATAAAGTGTTAGAATTGATTGACTCAACAAAATTCTTAGGTATAACATTAGATAAAAAGCTCCAGTGGAACCCCCATTTCTCAACACTCGCAGTCAAACTCAGCTCCGCCGTCTTTGCAATTAGAAAAGTTAGACAATTAACGAACATTAATACGGCTCGACTTGTTTATTTTAGTTATTTTTTTTTTATCCTACGGTATATTAATAAGGGGGCAGTGCTTCTGAAATCAATTCTATATTTATTTTACAAAAAAGAGCTGTGCGGGCTATTTATAACTTAAAAGCTAGAGATTCTCTGAGAGATGTTTTTAAAGAAATAGGTATTCTTACAGTCGCTTCCCAATACATATTTAATAACATTTTATATATACGTCAAAATTTAAATAGTTATATAAAAAACAGTGACAGACACGCGATAAATACGAGAAATAAATACAAACTCGTAACGCCAAAGTTTCGGCTTCAAAAAGTTAATAAATCCTTCATGGGTTTGAGTATACGCATATATAATAAAGTTCCACAAGATATCTTAGACCTTCCATTTCTTAGTTTTAAATCTAAAATCAAAAGTTTATTAATAAATAAAGCTTATTATAACGTTCAAGAGTTTTTAGTGGATCGAAATATGTGGAACTTAAGTTGTTGAATCATTTGCAGGATTTATATTATATTATAATATACATCACCTATTGTTATATTTCTTTTGAAAAGAGCAACTGTTGAGTTTCTGGCCGGCTCTTCTGAACAGAGCAGCATTCCGAGCCGGTGGTAGCTTGCTTACGGACGGACTACACTGACCTTTTTTTGTATTGTAATAATTGACGATTCAAAAGTGCGTGTAAATGCCTACTTGAATAAAGATATTTTGAATTTGAATTTGAATTTGAATTGAAAAGCGAATTGGAGGAGAGATCTGACAGCTCAACATCGGAAACGGACGACATTTAAGAGAGAGATATTAGTTTCATTTAAAGCCAAATCCAACAAAGTTGTATTTTTATTGTCAACTATTCATGATCAACCTATTATTAATGAAACGACATGAAAACCAGAATATATATTTACATAATAATACATTTTTATAAGAGCATAAAAGGTGCAGTGGACACTGTCGATCAAATGTGTGCATATATAAGCTCTAAACGGGAAACCAAAACATGGCCGAAGTATCTTTTATAACATTCTCAATATATGTTCTGTTCATTCTTACGCTATTGATGTCTGTAACAACATGAGAAATAAGAAAAAGCCAATGAGTTGGCGCGATTTTGTAATGAAGTTAGGAGATCAGCTAATGGAACCCTGGCTTCGGCAACGATAACAGATCGTGAGTTTGAAGCTCCTGTTCCTTCTAGGTCAAACGCGCTTAAAATTTGCTACCTATGTCCTTCAAAGGCCCGGAGAATGACCAAGCACCGTTGCACCATATATAGAAAAGCTGTTTGTGGTCCACATAATGTTGCTATGTGTGGTCACTGTGTAAAGGCCGGCAACGCTTTTGTGAATCCTCGGATGTTGCAAGAGTTCATGGGCGGCGGTGATCACATATCAATTGTGACCCGCAAGCTCGTTTGCCCTCCCATAACATAAAAAATACTTAATTTGTTCATTATAATCTTTACTTTTGTGCCATGAAATAAATTCCTATTTTAATTAAATATTTTTTATTATATTTCATTGTTTTACTCCGTAGTCAGTTAGACGAAGGTGTAGTAATAATGTAACAATGAAAACAGTTTAGTTATCTAGGGTTAATGCTTTTGATTTGAATTTAACGATCTAATACATGATACGATTTAGATTTAGGTGACTAAGTCGCTGCCTACAGCCACATAACTATAAAATTATATAAAAAAGCGTACTTATATTTATAACAACATTCACCAACAGTCAAAAATCTTTCTTTAAATTAAAAGCGACTAATAATTTAAACAGTTTAATGAAAAAGATGCTACAAAATATTAATCCAATTTATTTTCATTGTTCATCCTTTTATTTCCGAAAAGCAATTTTATATAGCTTGTACTAGGAGGCGATGTCTCGTGTTCGTTGGTTGCCCAAAATTGGAACACTTTAGGAATACAGATTGCAATTTTACCTTAGTGACTTAATAGTGTTCTGGATTCTATTACTTTACTATATTTCATGACAAAATGTGCATATCCTTGATATCAATATTATATAAACAATAAATAAATATGATTTTACTTAACTTTTATATGTTGATAAATAGTTAGATTTATGATAAGTCATAAACAAAATATAGGAAAAAATAAAGTAATAATGTCAGTAAGTACTTTTATTTGTCAGTGGTTAGACACATTTTGCTAATATTTTACTAAACACTTTCCTGTCTGTTAGGATAAGTTGTCCTTTTGAGGGTAAATCAAGGTATTATTATAATTAATATTACGTTTTTAAATATAAAAATAATAATAAAAAAAGTGGACGAGCTCTATAAATTATTTATATGTTTACTAATACTTTGCCGTGGTGAGAAACCGTTTAATATTTAAACTTTATTTGAACCATTTTTAAATTGTACTACCATTATTTTTTCAACGACATTTAAAAAACTCTTAAAATAAATTGAGAGTCGACAGCTCGTTGACAATTGTTTTCTTTCGCAGAGAAAATAAACAAAATTCTTGTCATTACTCCAGTTTATTGCGACGCTTGGCGGATATTTAGGTTTGGCGTTTAAATTAAAGTTTTCATAAGAAACACTGCATTAATAACAATGTTCTTTACCACAACATGTTATTGTATCACATTATCTTTAGCCATTTTAATAAAACCATGTAGCTAAAAATAAATTATAGCCATTTTTATTCCACTACAAACGAATTCAATCAAATTTTGTTTGTATTTTCTTTTTTTGGAAAACAAACATAGGTAATTTGAGACATCCAATTATTTTGTGAAATGCCAATATGAGAATCCGGTGAAGCCGGTGATCCAGTTATTATGGATATATTACAATCAATTTTTATTATCACTGTGTCATATATAACTTAACATTAAATCACTGAAATAAAATTATGTTAAATGGAGACTGAAGAAAGACTAAACACTATGTTTTGGAAATTCAGAGTCCGGTTTTCAGGCAAAGAAAAATCAAACCAAGCCTTGGTCAGTAACATACATGTAAATAATAGATTACTTAATGCTCTTATTCCTGACAAAGTATTTAATATAATAAAACTGAAACAATGCAACAAAAAACTTCCAAGATACTTATTAAAATAACAACAGATCAAACTCTTTTAAAAAGGTGATCTCATTTATGTCAACAAAATATATGACCTAGTTTTTGTCTGGATTAAAATTACATAAGCAGGCATTAATCAGTGATATCAATTCTTTTATACAAATAATATACTACATAAAACATAACTGCAATATGATGCAAAGTCCTAATTTTCTAACTGAAATGTTTGTTGACGGTTACCATGGCAAGGTAGGTCAGTGCAATCGACCTATGCAGTATGAAATAGTTAAGATAACCTATAAGCTTATAGCAATGAAAATGCATTTAATATTTACACTACCTTGTAAATATTAAATGCATTTTCATTAATTATTCATTATTAAAATTTTTGTACTGGAAATTGTTATTAAACTAACAAAATGTAATACAATAATAGTAGGTATTCCCTTGTTTTGAAAATAATAGGTATTTGCGGTTATTTAGGGGTATTTCAAAATGATAGTGTTAAGGAAGTTTTAAGCTAACCAACTAAATGCAGCCAATATCTAGAAAATTGAAATTGAAATTCCAACATAATGGCACCTTGATGCTATAGTGTAATAGTGACTTGTTGTACTTACATAGTGCCTATGATTGTTTAATTATAATTTTTCTTTATACAATATATGAAAGAAGATAGTTGTTAATCAATCCTGTACATTTCAACAAACCGGTTTATGAAAGATCAGCGAATAAGTGATACTACAACGGTTGCTTTAAATAATAAATTCTTTCTTTTGTTTTTGCCTTTTAATGGTATCAGATTTATTATTTTCAAGTCATGAAGACGAAGCTCACAGTCGTTTTTATATTATTAGTGTCTCCAACAGATAATGCTATAAACCGAGAAATGGTCTCCTCACTCACCCGAAGTGTATTCTAATGAGACTTTTTTGAAAGTATAAGCATACAAAAAATGTTATCCTAAATTGACATTACATATATTACTATACTTTAAATATTTTTTTGTAGTTTTTTTTAATAAAAATATTGTAAGTCTAACCATCACTGACTATTTTCTGTAAAAACATACTATATTTGAATAACAGAAAACCAGGATAATAAAACATACTCGTTTTGTTAAATAAATTTTGCCTGTGTTTATTTTTATGCGAACGAACTTTGAATTAAACAAACGTATGTATTTCATTTATCGTTTCTACTATTTTTTTTTCAATAAATGTCAATCGTATTGTAGCTCGGGTAAGTCAACGTACATCTTATAAATATACAACGTTTTAAAGAAGTATTTACCATTTTCTCAATGTATAATGATTAATTTCTGATCAGTGTGTATAAGTAGTTTGAGATTTGTCATGTCTCAGTCTCTAAGTTATAAACGTTTAAAAGGTAGAGTTGAATGGTGACCTCAATTCTTACCTAGATGTTTGTCGACGGTTACCATAGCAGAGGTTAGTGCAATTGCCCGATGCTAACTAAAATTCTACTATTTTTAAGTGACATAAATCTTAAATTTTGTATTTAATTAGTAGGATGAATTCAAAGTAAATTGTACAAGTCTACTTCTGTTGTTTAATTTAATAACGATTACATTGTATATTTACCCTATAAAATCATATCATTTTGAAAACATTGTGTCACATTGTCAGAAGGATTTAAATGTTTGCTGATCGTTTTAATAAAAGCCATGTAGCTTTCATTAACGTTTCGTTGAAACAAACGCAATAAAGTGTAGCCATTTCCATTCCACCGCTAACGACTTCAATCAAATTATATTACTATTTTCTTTTTTAGTAAAACAAACGTAGGTAATTCGATAAATTCAATTAATCATTTGCAAAGACTTTTGGAATATTTAGCTTTCATTTTACAAACAAAGAAAAGCCAAACGAAGTCTTAATATGTGTTACCACATATCTTAAAATATTATATATACAACACTTTTAAATGATTACTTAAAGCCCTTAATCAATTATAAATCTTTTCAGCAATTATACATATAACATAAAAGGTAAATGCGATATTGTGCAAACCCCGATGCTCTAAATATTATTTCTTATTAGATCATACTATGATTCTATAATAATAATTCCCTTCTATAACAATATACGAAAACGTGTTTTATTTAAATCCATCCAGCATATTCATTTATGCACAGGATTTTAGAAAAAAAAAGACAAAATTTTAGGTTACAAATTTAGTACAAAAGTAATGCAGCACAATGTATTTTTTAAACTAAATTATATCAGCAAACAGAATGAAAGTGTTATGTTAAAAACCGATAGCGGTAAATCGTCTCTGAATTACTTATACCCTCGTCAAATTGATGTCAGCCATCCGGGAGTTGGTATAGGTTAAGAAAGAATGCTATTTTTATTGTATTGTATCCAAGCAATAAATACAGGGTGATATTTCTCTTTGTTATTTGATCAGAAACAGAAAATGACGCTCCATTTCAATACCAACGATATTGCAATATAAATATGTATTTTTATTATTTTTTTGGGGTGATGGAAACAAAAAAAATCGTTTCATTGGAATATGTATTTTGGTTCAAATTGTATAACAATTTAGAATTTATAAAGACCTCTCGACTTTTATTCAATAATCGTATTGGCGACATACTTTTTATTTTTAAATCAAATTGATTAGAAATACAATAAAAGGTAAGATACCACTATACAGGACAGTCCTTCAAGGCGGTATGTAATCTTATTTTTGAGCAGTCGCCATGGCTTTAAGTTGTAATCAGCGACCGAACAAAAATATTTGTGTGATGACACTTGTTTGATTCAATCCGGAGAAGGAAACACTGAAATTGGTTAAACCTCAATCGATCACACTGATAACAAAATGTATCGTATACACTGTTTTACACCAAAGGGTAACTTGGAGAGATCTTTAAAAGAGATAAGTAATCCTTTGTACTACATTGTTTATTATTTTCTTTATTTGTCAATTTTAGTTTACGTAAACAAATAAAATAAAGTACTGCAACTATTCGATTACTAGAAGGAAAGCCTGTGTCCAGCTCTAGGACAAGGTCTATCTATACCTTGTTCTAGAGCTGGACATTGGTTGTAGCCTTTGCTAATGGTATGCTTTTACTATTACTTTTACCTGGAAGGAATAGAAGATTGCTCAACAAAATTCTTATACAAGTAGGTATATTCATTTGATGAAGAAATGGACAATATAGTTAATAATTTGTAATATATTTTTATATATGTCATAATGTTGTTATAAAAATACACCGCAGAAAGATATAATAAATGTATGTAATTTAAAGCTTATTATTATATTTAGCTGAATTATTTTTTTCTTTCAGTCTATTAATTAAAGCCTTTGATACATGCTAACATTGTTCCTAAGGATTATACAAAAGGCCCTCTCTCAACTTGGCAGAGACAAATTATTCTAGGAACATAAAAGAACCCAGAACTCGAATGGAAAGCAATGGAATTGTTTTTCAATTGAAGTGTGTTAAAATACCTTTTAAAAATCGCTGATAGCAACAGGTCATAAATTGTTTCTATGATATGTGGCGCTGTGAACAAACGATACGAAATACGGAAATTTAAACATCAAACTTAATCGAAATCCAAAATACGTGGCTTCATTTCTATTAGCTATAAATTTCGTATCTAACCGAGACTTAATGGTTGAATTGAAAATATTTTACCGTCTCAATTTATACTAATCTCTTTTAAATGTTTTCATTTTGTTCGGTGTCATTACTTCCGTTATAAAGAAAATATTGTACTAGTTACAACGGAGGTACAGAACTTATTTTATATATGCTCTTAATATTGAATATTTATAGATGATAATCGTTGTCACATTAATAGTAGTTACCTATAAACATACAATTTTAAAATACATTCGACAACCTAAACTATGGAGTGACTAGAGAGAACGAAAGGTCATTCAAATGAGTCAAACCTTCATGTCTAAATCGGTAAAAAGGAAATTTTAATCTCTTATAATACAAATAATTTAATGTAACCAAGCAATATTATAAATGGTTCAGTTTAATTATTGGTATTAAAGAATGATTTAATTGTCTCGTACAAGTACTGAAATAATTTCTACACTACAAATACAAATACTGTTAATACAAGCAGCCTGTTATTTAGTTTATATATTAGTAATTTGAAAGTAATTTGATCGTTTTGGATAATAGGTAATATGTGAATTCGTTATAGGGATGAGCAAAATGAATTGTCTTCAATCAGTTAAATAGAAATAAAATCATAATGACGTAAACAACTATGTATAATTGGTTCATAATTAAAAATGTTGACCCAGATTTCATATTTTGTAACATAAATCCAATCATCCTGTTTTAATTAAAGGTACATTTGGTTGCAGCTTCTATCTATCTATATTTTGTGGTAATTTGAGCAGTTTATTAACTTTATATAAGTTTAAACAGTTTTATTTGCAACAAGAATCTGATGTTTATATTCGTAAATGCAATGTAGGCCTTATTCAAATAAAAAAACCAACCAAGTATAAAACATGTTATATATAGTAACAACTTTTTTTTGGAAACCTATTTCTTACCATTTTTAAATTTAAGGCTTATTTAGTAAACTTTAAACTACTGTGAAAATATTGACCTCGATCCAATATCAGTACTTCTTGCTAAATTTAATAATCTTTCACCCATTTTATTACTTGTAACATAGTACGGTATAAACTGTGATGGTAAAGTTTATATAACATATGTAAGTTGTAGATTTATGAAGCACCAAAATTTCGAGTTTGGTTTTGAAATATTTATTATTCAGAATTCTTCTCTACAAGGAAAAAAAATACCAAGCAGTTGTATTTAAAAGAGCTAATATTAAACCTATCTTCACTCAGACGTCAATTTCACAAAATCTGTTAGATAGTTTCGAAGATAATATATATAAACTTACAGAACTTAAAGTTTATAATAATATTAGTATTGATGCTAACGCGTAAAATCACAAGTGGCTTAAATTAAATAATTAGTTAAAAACAAAACAATCAATAAATAAAAGATAAGTGTTAAATTAATATTAATTAATATATTTAAAACGGGAGACTTAACGGTCAACGTTAATATAGATAAATGAAATTGATAATCGAAAGATCACTTGAAATTATTAAAACTTTCACAAACAGACCTATTTGACACTTTTAAAATAATATTTTTTTATGGTATAACCTTGTATAACATGTTGCAGTTCCCATTTTTGAACACTATTTCTTAATTTTTGTAATTTTATTTTTATGGTTACTACATTACATCTGTTTTATCATTTTTCTTTTGTCAAAAGCTCGTTCTTTAATGTTTGTAAATATTTTTGTTGCATAGACATTTGATCTCAAAATTATGAATATCTTTAGTGTTCACCAATGTACGATTACTTGTAAGTAAATTGCTGTATCTTTAGAATCAAGATTATGATTTTTATTTGGAATAAGAGTATCCAAGCGAAAATAATTTTTGGTTAGGACGGTTTTCATAAACTTTCGTAGTGATTTTTGTTACCTTCGTCATATCATGTTCATGTTGGTATACCACCACATATAATATTCTTTTGGTGGTTGCAGCGATCTTGTATTTCTAGAATAATGTTATCATAGTTAAGCGGGATGGATTTAGCGACGAGAAAAGAACGCATACTAACGTGTGACCATTACTTTCGAGTTGGATAATTTTTTCTTACGTTATTGAATCTATTTTCCAATTCGCTTTATATGCTCTTTAGTAGTAAAGCATTCATTTCCTGTATTTATTCCTTAATCTACGAAGTTTTTTGGAATATTTTGTTATTATTACGATTGCATCTCATTTAGTAAAGCAATACTACTTAAACTAATATACATTCGATAATCCAACAAAATTTTAAGAATCGTAATTAGTTTTTTGTAATAATTTAATCTATAATACTCGTATGAGGGGTGTTCTGATTCAATGTTTATTTAGGACTTCGTTAGTTAACCAATTCTTGTTCGAAATATAATTGGGTTTGATCCCAGCAGTGAACATATTATATGCTTATTCAAATAATAATTTTTAAAAAATATTTATAAATGTGGGCAACGACGCGATACCTACTTTGGCAGAGCGATGGGACGATATAACAGAGGTCGTAAGTTCGAATCTTGTCCGTATTGATGTATTTTTTATACTTTGTTTTTATATGTTGTCCTTCATAGGTTTTTATGCTTACTAAGTTAAAAACAATGATGTGTTATAGCGTTAGACCTCCTATGATATTTAATTCGCCAAACTTTAGTTAAGCAACATCTGTATTTAAAATTGAAGGTGTATTATACCGAAGTCAATACTTTGAATGATACAATATCATGTTATAACTTAATATGAATTTTAATCAAGATTTTTTGCTATTATGTTCTTTCGTACGTTGCTAAGAGTAATTGCATTCGGCGAACATATTTCGTAGATTTCATATAAAAAATTGTATACATTATATATTAAGGTATAATGGTTTTGATTGTTGATTTTAATATTATTTACTTATAAAATAGAAAAATATTTATCTTCACTAAATTAGAGAATTTCATATTATTCAGTCAAAGAGGATATAGGTTTTTTTAATACATTAAAAGGTGATGAATGGCTATAAAATTAAAATATTATATAAAAGTTTAATTAAAATGTCAGCTTTATTTTAAGAACCACTTATACGAATCTACGGTGCACAAAGTCAATGTAATTAAGTCATAGATATTCTCGGATTTCATCTGGTAATTCCAGCTTCGATATCAAACAGTTTGTACAAATTTAGAAAGTTTAATGATGATAGAACTAGAAATTAGCACATTTCATCTTATTGTAGATTATTAAATAGACATATATATTAACAGATATATAGTACCAGACAACAAGTATAATACAATACTTTAATCATTGTTAAACACTATGTAACTTCAAACCGAAAAAAAATATCTAACTATAGAGCAATTTTCGTGTAGAGTTTTTATAGTTCGTCTTTTCTTAACATAAAATTTTTAGAAGATTTATCATTTTGTGATAGAATGTTCTAATCAAATTAAAAATGATATCGTCTACGTCTAAGTATCTAAACCAAAACAATGTATGTTAAGGTATAGATTGTTGAAGTAATCAAATAAAATCTGGTTAGTATCATTTATTGTGTATTACGAGATTTTTTTTTGCGTTTCTTTATCTACACTCAGACGTCCTATATAACAAAATTTTATTTTTAATATTGCATTGGTTAAATTTAACATTTTATTATTAATATATGTAATATGGTTGATTCATCTATTTTGTATTTTGTTGATTTCATTATTCTCCAAACTCATAGAACTCTATTTACTAACGAAATTTAAAAAAAAAACCATACAAGACGATTCCCATACAGATCGTTGTGAGTAATCATGGTAATCAATGGATGTTTCTATTTTACTAAACTAATACAATGTATTCCTATTTTTTAATGGTCCCTTTTAGTTATAGAAATTTAAAGGAAAAACAATAAAATGATTACAACCATTTTTCACGAATAGACAATGAAAGTTCTTTTTTAAATTTTAATACCGGTCAAATGACACAATGCACTGAAGTCATGACCCAAATTTTGTTAACTTCCATTGCCAAATTTAGTTTACTTCCTGCCTGCAAAATTTATTCTTATTTATTGTATACCATTTCTATATATCGATTTTCCATCAAACTGTCGCCTCAAGTGTCGTGGAATACATTGTTAATCTTTAAACTAAATTGAATTACGTAAGCATGTTATGTAATAATCGTATAGTGTAAAGTTGTATATCCCCTTAAAGTTGGTAAATTGAAACCGAGCTTTGTGTCCCTGTCCGGGATAGAAACTTTGTAGAAATGCTAGTTCACTTAAACGGGCAATTTATAACAGTATCAAATACATTAGTGACTTGCAATTTACCTATTTCATAGACCCTAAAATATTTTAGTAAAGAAGAAAAGCTTTTATTATAAGAAATAAAGCTTTTATTATAAACAAGAACATGTTTCTGTGATTTTTGAAGTGAAACTTCTTTAGATTTGTATAATTTGTTACATAGAATCATTGTGATTTAAAGCTTCAAATCTATTCAATGATTCTATGTAACGAATGATGTAACAAAAAATTTAAACAAACACATACATATGTAGGAGAGAATGAGATGGAAGATATATTGTACATTAATGTAACAGTGCCATACATTGGTTTTAAAATTAATTAATTAATTAATTTTAAGAACATTAATCTTTAAATTAAAATGAGACATATACAAAGGTTGTTTTTTTTTAAACAAACTATAGATGGCATTGATACTTTTTTTTAATTATTAGTTGTGGTAAGTTTTCAATATAATATAATTTATATAAAAATACAAAAAAAATACTTTCAAGTATGAAATAATTTTTAAGGTAAAAAATAATAAACCTTAAATTTATCCTAATACTCTTATTATATCCATCTCAATCTCTCCTAGGACTGATTTTAGAAGTTTCACTTCTGCCGTGTGTGAATTGCACACACGTATGAAACGATTGATTTATTAAACGATTTTTTTATGTTCATAAACCTTAAAGAGATTGATTTATGATTTATAAAACGCACTAAATAATAATTGTAATTAAGATTACATAATATCTAAGAAATAACTACAATCGGATATCATGATAGTAGTATGTTTACCAAACACCGAGATAAACATTATGATCTAGGTCATTTAAAGATTTCTTCAACTCTATTTAAGTGGAGTCATCTTTTGACAGTATAGTTACATTAAGTCGATGTAAACTTATATAACATCTTGAATTGTTTCTTCTTAATCTCATTATCAAATTGAAAAATATATACTTTTTCAATCTGATTATTCAATACAAAATCTACTTGAGTTTCCTAAGATATATGAGGGGAAATAGTTGTTTTTTATTCTTAATTATTTGCATCATTCCTTAAGATTCCTTTTGCAAGCTACATAGACATTAAAATGTAATATACAGACTAAAATATTGTAGGCTTAGTATTAAACTTGAAACGAGTTTAAATTTAATATCGGTTTTATTATCACTATGATTTAGGTAATCTGAATCCTCTCAGGCTGTGAATGGAAAGCTTTTAGAACTTCGATTTTAGTATTTTTTATATAAGGACCATAAATTTTGAACCACAATACTGTTTAACTTATTGATTTCTTTTTCCTATAACAATAGCAACTTAAAACAATAAATACACTTCTTTGAAACTTCTTCAAACTAGAAATGTGTGTTTATTCTTGTATTTTTTACTACTACCTTTTTAACTGTGTTAATTAAGTAAAAATTATTCTTCAATATAATGTTCCAAAAAATTATTTACAAAACTGCTGAAAATCTTTTTTTATATTTATTTTTAATACATTTTTTTAGCCTCAAATACAAATTTAATGGATGTAACTAAAAAATAATAGTTTAGTATATAATTTTCTCATCTATTAACACCTCTACTGCTACAATTCCAAAAAAATATAGAATTTAAGTTCCAAAAATGATCCTTTCTAAGCGGATGCTGACAAATAAATATATTTTTAAAATAACAGCTTGACAGTTGACCGATTCAACGATTGTATAATTACACTAACTGATTCCCGACGCACTATTGATTGGAATGTGAACTTAGACTTCTTGTATTGACAAAATGTTTAATTTCTATTTTATATTTAACTAGCAGACCCGGTCACGCGTTGCTGTGACTATTGTTTTTGATATATTACATTGTAGTAAACTATTTAAGGGGTAACGTTCAGAGTACTTCTGTCATGAAAATCATAATGTTTTCTTACAGTCGATATTAAGCAAAAATAGAAACAAAATTATTTTTTAAATTTAATCCAAATTTATAACACTATTTGTAAATTACAAAGTTTTTAGTAAATAACTTGGAACACTAAACTTACGAATGAGGTAGGTAGGGTAGATACATCATTCGTAATTATTCAATCCAGTCAACAGATACCGCCATCTTTTAGAATTGTTAGGAGCTAACTGCAAAATAATAAACAAATAAAATAATATTGCGACTATGAATTGAGTTGAAAATTATTATATATCTTTTAAGTTAGGTCAAACTGTACGTGGTGTGTAAATTTATTAAAATCGGTTAAGTAGTTTAGGAGTCCATCGCGGACAAACAACGTGACACGTGATTTATACATATTAAGATTTCTGGTTTATCTTTTTTATCATTTAATATTTTAAATAATATGATAAATAAATCGTAAAATTATCCTTTTTTTAATATGTTACTTTTTCATTTTAATAAGATGAAATAAAGAATAATGAAATAAAACGTATATAAGTATTTTCAGTCATCGTATTAATAACAAAAACCTTTTTTATTTTTATTGTAGTGCTTTATGATACACAATGTTTTTTGTTTGATTACCTGGTGAATACAAACAAATCTGATGGTTTTCCAACATGGGAACAGGCAACATACAATTGACCCCTGGGACTTATTTATGGTCATAGCAAAAGCAAGCCGCACTGGAAACTGTCAGTCGGAATCATTGCGATGCGTGGTATCAACAAGTCTTCTCCTTTATACTTTCCTTTCAATATAGTTGCTTCTATCACGTTGTTCAATAATTTTTTTATCGCTAACCGTGTGCCGTTGCAAAGACGTGATTGGTTGATATTTCTCAACATTATAACTACCGATAATTAAAGGTTTAATTGAAGATTCTGAGGTGGCAATCCTGGTAAATCCAGCGAATTTAAAAATTCAGGCGGATAGTTGACGACATCATCTTGATTAGTAGCCGAATCAACTGATATACCCTCTATTCGCCTGTAATTTGTTCTTGAATTTTGAAATTTAATTCATTTACATCTATGTTTTTTGCAGCCAATATAGCCCTTTCGCTCAACCAAACATGGTTTCTGTAATTTTGAGCAACATCTGGAAACACCTTTTGAATAAGTTCATCTTTTGATCTAGTTAACTGACAAAAACTTTGAGGAAAGTTAATGCAACCAGTCAAGGTGTCTATAGGAAATTTGCCATTACCAATGTGAATGAGTTGTTTATAGAATATGTCTCCAGATTTGTCATTTTGCAACTTGACACGCATATTCTTGCTTAAGTGTAATACCGTCACATGTTTCCACAAATTGGAGGTCTTTAAACATGCATTAAGTTCATCAACTGGCGTTGATCGTGGAATCACTGGCAATTTTTGACGAAAATCTCCTGCTTATATAATCATTGCACCACCAAATGGGTTATGATTGCTCCGTAGATCTTGTAAGGTTCTATCTAACGCCTCAAAAGATTTTTTATGTGCCATCATGCATCATCATCCCAAACAATCGATTCACATTGCTGCAAAACCTTTGCCATTGCAGAGTTCTTCGAAATGTTGCAGGTTGTGGTTTTGTTGCTTTGCATGTGTAATGGCAATTTTAGTGCTGAATGAGCTGTTCTACCACTTTCAAGCAAAGTTGATGCGATTCCCCACGAAGCGAGTGCAAGTGCAATTTTATTTTGTGAGCGAATTGTTGCTAATACCAATGAAATCAAAAAAGTTTTTCCTGTACCACCAGGTGCATCTAAGAAGTAAATCCCTCCTCTTTTATCATTTATTACTTTCATAAGTGCATCAAATACATACTTCTGTTGTTCATTCAATAGTGGAAGATTTGTTTGAATTAATTCTTTCAAAGTGTTGAGATCATACAGTTTTTCTCGGTGCAACTCTTGGTTAAAAGCATCCTGCTTTGGACGATTGGGCGCGGCCAGGCCTAATTGAAATAATAGTTTGTTTGACATCATCAAGCACATGTCCTCAATTGAAATCAATACTTCATTGTAAATTTCTTCGCTTATTTGTATATTTGGATTTCCCCTTCTAATCCGTATTTGATACAAAATATCATCACACATATTATCTTTGTACTTGATCTACAAATCCTTTGGGTTTAATGGGAAGCATGTAGATATGATTATAAAAAACAATGTTCGTATTTGATGAGCTTGTGATGTTATTACAGCATCATTGAGAGTTTGATCCCAATGAGCATTTTTCTAGCAATCGCAAACGTTGGCAAGCGTTTTTGTATCATCCACACAAATCACGATCAACAGTTCGTACATGTTGGAATGATGTTGGGCCACGTACATTGTCTAATAGCAGTCGTGAATAAAAACTTTCATCATTGCTTTGATGTACTGAATAAATTCGACCAATCGCATCGGTAGAATATACATCTGGGTATCCTGAAACTGGTTTTCCTTGATTCCGTGGTTTAAATCTCCTTAAGGATTGATTCCAAGTATAATATTTTGGCATTTCAGAATATAACAATGTTTGAGCAAAAGCATCGTTTTGGCACGTCAAAAAAAACTGGTTAATGTAATAGATGGTGGCTGTACAGCTCTTCGCCAAACTGCTTCATTACTACTAACATAGCGACCCATTTGGTATTTGGTAACTTCATCATTGGAATTCTCTGCATTAATACCAATCACAGCCATATCACTCCCTTTGGTTACATATTTACAAATGTATTTAATAGATTTTACTGAATGACAAGATTCAACGTTGATGTGCGCTTTGAAGGTCTTTGATAAAAAGGGTGAATATGGAACAATCCAGCGATTATCTATTTCAATATCTTGTTGATTTAATTTGACAATTATTGATCTTCCATTTTCTGCTGTCGATCGGCGACGATACAAAGGATAACCGTCAATACCAGTGATTGTTTCAGATATTAATGTCCGTGGATATCGTTTTGATCATTTACCATCCATCATACATGGTAAATTTTAATTAAGAGTTCCACAGGGACCATGTACCATGTTTTTGATAACCACCTCATGCAATCCAGGATCTACTTCTACATTAGGGATTTCAGCTGGTATTACTGCATCAACTGCATTTGACTTTATCTTGTCAACTAACCAAATCAAAATATGTGCATGTGGCAATCCCCGTTTCTGCCACTCCACAGAATGCATCCAGCGGCGTGTCTCTCCAAACACATAATGTTTCACAATGAAATCCATTAAAGATTTCAACTTTTGTATAAAGACTCTGGCTGTGTCTATTTCTATCCAGTGTGGATTGCATGTAAATGTGATGAACAAATCTGCTGTACCATAATGAAAAACATATGACATGGCATTTTGAGCATATTCATGCATATGTCGAGGGCTTACGATGTATGTTGCTGGAAGAATAGTTATTCGACTAAGATTCTGTGCACTACCATCAGTATTAATCTGAGTTTTGTCTGATTCAACCTGATGACTGTTAATCTCTCCGTTTCAATTTTAACATACATGTCTACAACATACTTGTGATATAATCGCCGACGTTTGAGTAAGTGATTGTCATCATTAGGCGGTAGGAATAATAGTTCATTGAACTGACTTTTTTGTTGGTTTTAGAACCTGAAAATAGATTTTTGTTTTCATAACATTGAAAATTAAAAAATAATAATATAGTGACTGATAATATATCTCCTTGCTAAACTAATATTTTTTATTATATGTAATGGAAATCCCATTACATATTATAAAAAATATTATATATCATCTTATCAATATATCATCTTGTTTGAGAAATCATAGCCATCTTCACCTTGCCAAAATATAATGGGATATTGCAATGCGTCATATGAGCGGTGTGTTTCCTTTATACGTTGTAATTGATCATTCCGACGATGTAAAACAATATCAATGGATTCCAAGTTTTCTCCAACTACAACGATGGCAACTTCATCAATAGTTGGTGCATTAAAACGTCTTGCATGTTGGCCAACAGGTGTTTTATCAGCTCTGATTATATTTTGTGATTATCAGATGGCATCCGATCCAGTGCAGTTTTAAACAACATAATCAATTGATTGTACTCATGAAATAAAGTTTGTAATTGTTCTACAATAGGCCTCTTTACTGAATTGTTATTTGAACAACGCATATCAATTTCTTGTGGTGAATTGCCAATGAAATAAATTTGCAGGAATTTGTAATTGCTATCTGACACTGGTAACAGTGAACCTGCGCTATGATATAGTTGGCCGTGTATCTGTAAATTAAAAAAAATGATTTTTGTCAAATATAAATAATATTTGTTCGTAAAAAGTATATCTGTCTCCTAATTTGAATCCCCAATTTATAATTGATATGCTTAGGTATGTCAATATGTAATAATTAGTTGTAACTAATATCCATCATCAAATAATTATATTGTGTTTCAAAATAATAAAAGTATTGCTAATACTGAATCGCCAAATAATATTATGACTAAGTAATATATTTCTTGGGGATTAAGGAACTGAAGGTTAATGACACACCTTTACTTAATTAACAGGAAATTTTGTTCACTAAAATAATAATGATTAACTGCTATAATACCTATCTTAAAATTTGGCATGAAATTTTCCCGAACTACGTTTGTTGCCCCAAATGACGTCATTTGAAAGCAATTGTTATATTGTTGGATATTTAACAAAAAGTATATGGAATCTGGTTCTATTCCTAAAACCAATGAGTACAATGGCTCTGGTGGTAAATCCAATGGTATCAATTTCACTTTCCCATTTGCGCAACACAATCCATTGGCTTCATTTGCCTTACAATGAGAGCAAACCAAGTTCATAGATCCAGTAGTAACACATTGGTGGTTACTGTAGTCAATTGACAAATCATAATTGAAAGCAGCTCAATTCAAACTTTCGGGATTATTGGTTGAATCTCTCGCTCTCGCTTCCCGCGTTCGTGATATACGAATTCTTTCACGTTCTTTTCGGTTGTCACGTTCTTGTGCAGTATGATAAGATCGGTAATTAGTTTGGTTTGTAGCATTTCGGGTTCTTCTACCTAAATTACTTCGTCTTATAGGAGGCATATCGAATTTACTCACCTAAATTATGTCACATGCAATAATTATTAATCACAGATATTAAAACACTTTGCACAAAACACGATATAAAACAATCAAAATTAATTATTAAATATTATAAACGCTTTTTAACGCGGTTTGTTTGACAGATGCAATGACGTGAAAACTGATGACAATTTATGTCGCATTCCAAAACTAAAACAAAAGAAAGAATATTCCTAGGCCAATCAAATCTATAGCTCTTAAATTTTTTGACTTTTCAATTTGGTCGGGTTCACGATATTATCACTTTTGCTTGAACCTGCACATATTTGATTGAATTTGAACTTTGTGCAGAGACAATAAAGTGCGAATTGACTCTTCGACGTTAGCAACTCACCTACATTGTATAGACAAAAATGAGTGCTTGTAATTTAATATGAACTTTATTGTATAGCAATACAGTTCAAATTGACTCTAAATTTAGTTAGAAAATATTTGTATAGGAAAAAGAAAAGGGCTCTTTTAGGGTTTTCCTGGAAATTATTCGATTTTTTCTCGCCGTAAGAACCATCCTTGGGCTTCAAGGAATATTTAAAAAAAAGAATTGTTAAGTTTGCTCCATGCGTTATTGAGTTGTGCGCTTACCAACACATTTTGCGATTCATTTTTATATAATAGATTATAATGTTTAAAATTTTAAATAGTGAAACATAATACCAGTCAGTGAATACACAGATTTCTACATTACCTTTGACGTACTGTGCATTGGGATGCGTTCCCGTTATGTAATGTGGCGGGATCGCTAACAGGCCTACACCACGAAAAAATTTTCAGCATAAAACTAAGGACAATATTTTTTTTTATATATATATATATTTTAATATATCAAATTCAATTTCGTAATAAATAGTATTATTACGTCCTTGATTTTTTATTTATGACAACCCCTCCCAAACCTCATCATGTCATGGTAATTATGGCGTTAAGTGTATAACTCCCAGAGGTATATAAAGCCTTGCAAGCTTTATATAATTATAAGGAAGCTGTGTATATACAAAACGTAGCTATGCACAGTAGCTGTAAACAACCTTTGCACGCAGAATAATAAAAGCGTTCCAACTTTGTTTTCAGTAGAAAAGAAACAAAAACTCTTATATTATATCAATATTTGTTACTACTAATACTTCGTCGTCATATCGGATTTGAGAAATACTAAATTATACTTATGTTTGAACTCTATAAAATTTTTTAATACTTTTATAACTATTCTCTAAACTTCCGTCTCAAACTCCTTCGGTCTTATAATTATTCAGCGCCATTCCAGCATCATTATTTTTTCCGCGACTAGTTAGTTTAGTTTTATAGTTTTAGTTGAATTTATAGTTTTTATCTTCCTTCTTTATTTCTTATTTGTTTAATTCACACGCTATATTCATTTATCATCCTTTTAAATAATGGCAAAATCTTTTCCACTTCCACTCACGATTCAAAAGTATGGTAATACATTTTATTTATTGTGGAACTAACGTTATATAATATGACAAAGTTCCTGCATGTTTGGTAGATCGACTACTAGAAATGATAAATCGATTTTGGGGCGTCAGGTGTTGGTCATGGCTGAAAATTAATAATACTTAAAAATTGTAAACAATCATGATTGATCATAGATTTTATAAAAAGATAGTAAAATAAAGAATAAATTTACATATACATATTTAAATAAATGAGTTAATGGGCATTCGTAATTTAGAGAATTTTATTAAAATTAGAAATCTGTTACAACACACATTAAGGTGAACAAATAAGCTAAACCTGATTGGTCAAAAAGTTAGCAATGTTACAAAAATAGTGTTATAAATTCTTTAAAGTTTTAAAATTTTAAATATATATTTATAATTAATGTTTCATATATTTATTTTAACTTTCTGAGCAGTTTTTACACGTTTAATAATGCTTTATCAAATCCGCAGTGGCCTAATAATCGATAAAGAATATTAGAGGGAAATTTTATTTATATACTAGCTCTTACTTCGCACAAATCAATTCTATTATTACTTAATTTTAGGTCTAAAAGAGATACTTTATAGAATATATATTGATCAAACTTTAAAATCTAATTTAGTTTCTTCATCTCATGTCAATTTTAAAGATATCAAAGAACTTGTTTTCTGTAATAAAATAGTTTTGTTGAAAAACGAATAAAAAAAATCTTTTTATAAAAACTATATCTATGTCTACGGGAGAGGAGAGGGGTTAGAGGAAATAGCTGGCAATTTTTATTTCAATAAAAATTCTTTTGACACAAAAAATATTTATTTCATTTTTATTTATGGCAAGGTAGTTTAATATTTTTATTCCCCACCAACCTTTCTTTTTTTATCATCTGGAACTCTTTATGAGTACACGCCGCATTCCAGGGGAGGAAGGCGGCTGTTATTTCCAATCCACTAAACCAGACGGCTGCCTTCGCCGTCATAGTGGGATACTACGGGAACGCTTGCGCATACGGACACCACGAAGCGGGCACCCCGCAACGAGAGCCACAAGACAACAGAGCAGGCTTATTGTAACGAGAGGGTCCCCTCCTTCCACAACCGTGACGTTACGCTCAACGAAGATCAATCCGGTCACCGTCTGTTGCTTGGAGAAACTCCCGAACCGCTCCTTACAGAGCGACTCGACAGGAAAAACCCCAAACTGTAATCTTCCCCTAAGCCCAGCAATCATGAAGCTACTCCCAGTTCAACTCTGCAATCAGAGACTTACCCGAAACAATCCCAAAATTATCCTCCGGAAAAGGGAGCATGTGCCCTCCCACCGAATTGCCCAGACCCACTTTTCAAGGGTTGCGGTTGAAAGAAAGGGACCCGAGCCCGCCGCCGCGGACGGACAACCCCTGAGGGTAGACCGAATGCATAGTATGAGCGAAAAATAATATGACAAAGAATAAAGTCTCTCCTAAAATGACGTCTGACGAGTCTCCTCTAAAATTGATAAACTGAAGAAATGGACATAATATTATATTAAGAAAAATAATTAGGACAAGGGAGGTGATAGTGAGGATGATGTTTCTGTCTGTTGATACTAAGATAATATTAAAATATTCTTGCTTCATTAATACAGCTTTCTTTTTTTAGTTCTTCATATAGCACGATATATGAACATTTCAAGAAAAACAAACATGATATAAAATATACGAAATTAACTTTGTTTCAAATATAATATGCAAATTTAATATATTACTTGTTTAAAATGGTGCTTATTATTGCAATGACATAAGTATTTTGTTCACGTAAAATTTTATACTTAGTTCAATCTCCAATCAACAGAGGTGGGATAGAGGCTTCCAATTAAATGTTTGTCTGAGAGTTGATTAACTTGATCGGGAACGAAAGAACTATTGGAATGAGATAAGAAGGTCCGGAATTTTATCATTTTCTACCCTGAGATATTACTACAACAAAAATATCTAATCAATATTTTTTTTTTATTAGAAAAATATACACCAAAACTTATTTTTTAATAATACACAACAATGAATAAAAACAAATAAAAATAAGTAGAACTTTAAGATTATAATATTTTTTCATAAAGTAATTTATTTAGATATTAAATTTTTATATTTAGTCATTTTATTTGTTAATAAATATTTAACTTTATCTGAGATTGAAAACGATAGACATTGAATACCAAAAAGTACAACCTATTTCTTTTATAAAGAAGTTTATCTGAATTGAAAAGTTGATTACTTACGTTTACAAAAAATAAATAAAAAATGTTTATTTAGGTTAAAATTACGAAACAAGCAAATAGAATTATTTATAATATTACTATATTTTCCGTCTTCACTAATTACGAGATTTTATAGAACAAATAATTTCCCGTTGTTAGTATAAATCACTTAAATCTGTCTTTACGTCTGCTCTTATAATTGTTTTGCAATTCCATTAACCGCCAAGCAAATGGAAATGACGGATATTAAGATGACTTCAGTCTTAACGCTTTAAAGTAATAATCGTTGTTTAGAAGAAAGAAAGGTTAACTTTCTCTAATAATTTTCTTATTCTACCATTATTATACTAATACGAATTCTTAAATTTATAATAAAACATATTTCTAAATTATGATGTCTTCAAATGTTTTACGATACGATGTTTCTAGAATATACAGAAAAATGTTTATTCGAGTGGACTATAGTGTCATTTACGAGTATTGGCCTTCTTTCAACAAAACTTAAATCATCAGCTCGATAAATTTAAATCACACATATATAATGTTTATTTAATATCAGTATACTGTTCAGCATACGATGTCATCAAAAGTGCTGCTAGTATATTAAGTGCATGTGTGATTATACTATATTACATTAATGTGCCCTCTATTTCGTAATTAAGGATCTCTTAAGACGATGAATGATAAAAGTATTGACAATAAAATTAAATGATTTTTTTTTTAATTAAAATCTGTTGATCCATTTCACATTATATTATGACAATATTAATAAATTGAACAAGACACCCAAAGTAACGTTAATAAATTAACGAAATTTTCTAATATATCACTATTCAAAATACCAATTAATTAAATGATAACTTAAGCAGGACTTCTGACTGACTGACACAAAAAAACTAGTTCAATTAAAAGTTTTATTATCTATAGGATATTCTATGCATATTTAAGAAAGTGTATCGACTATACTATTTTATTGAGTTACTGGATGACAAAAGCGCTTGGGTTGGATAATTCAACTTTTACTAAAATTATTATCACTTTTGCGATGACAATACCTGAGCTCCGTTCACCCATTCCACAATCGAGTTATGCTCTGCAAAGCATTACTTGCATACCATACTAAAAGCCGCCTTGCAGCAATTTGGCAAAACGCCTGCCCACAAATCATAGTCGTAAAATGAAAGCCAGCATGCAACTTTTCCACAGACTACAGAATAATAGTACGACTGTAATACAAAGTGCACGTTATTCATGAATATAAAATACTAAATACTATTGTGGTATTTATACTTACAAGCGTATACGTAAAGTCCATGTATTCTATCTCATATCTTTAAATTTTAATGAACTCGTTTCTCCGGTGATCTTTCAAAAGATATTCAAGAACGAGATTGTTTCTCTAGCATGTCTAACCATAGTTTAAAGCTTCTGATTTCTCAGAAGCTTTAAACTACGGTTAGGCATGCTATATATCATTATAACCTATATATCACTGTTACAATAAAATTGTATATGAAATAAATATAAATAAAATTACAATACGATAGCTTTATCATTATATTTGCAGATTTTTTTAGTTTGTATTATCTTTAATCCGGGAAGTCTGGTATTAGCCAGTTATGTTATTATAGAACTTTATACTAATGACCATACCGACCTGTATAACTTTGTTATTTGTAAACACTAATATAAAAACAAATATTAGTTTTAGATTCTTGAAACAATTGAATTAAAATGATAATTTTATGTTATCCGATTATTGAACTTGTTTAATATATTATAAAAATTCAGAATAAGCGTCAAATATATTTTGATGCTTATTCTAAATTATAATTTAATTTAATAAATTTGTTGCATGTAATATTCCGGATGTTTCATAACAATTGAATATACAAATTAATTTTCATCCTGAAACATCTTATCAGGAACGATACAAACGACAAATGACATTATTAATAAATTTTAAAGTAATGTATATTTTATATTTTACAATCAGATTGCTAACGTAATTGCGTAATTGATTGCTGTTTTAATTAAATATCTGGAAAAAATATATAATTTAGATATTACTACGCCAAATAACGGAAATTGTTTCATAAATCCTATAATACCTGTGTTGATATTGCCTCAAAGTAAGTGCTTGTATTTTGTATTCAATTTTATTATATTGATTTAGTGCCAAATTCTTGCTACAGGTATTGTGGAAACACGGAAATTAACTTGTCTCAATTTTGACTTATCGTTTCTTCTAATTAAAATATTGTTTATTGTTACTATTTTCGATACAATCTGCTTTATATTTTATATGTGAAAGAGAGAACAGATAAAGCTAGCTTATCGAATGCAATTGATTTGGGAAATCAACTACATTCATTCATTCATCGGTCATCTGTCGTAAATTTCATCACGTTTTCCCTCTTTTTTTATAACTATTTATTTTTAGCTGATAAAACTATAATAAAAATGATAAAACATTTTGTTTATTTTTAGTTTTTTTATTAACTAAGGGTTACTAAATAGTCACCACATATAAATAATAAATACCGATAATTTTGGACACCTGTTACATAGTCTGTATCTTTCTCCAGGTAAGATTTTCTACACTTAAACTTTATTAAAGTTTTACTGACAGTCATTTAGTATTATATAGTTTTCAGGATATAACCTATTTTATAATAATATACCACTTACTATTCCAAATAAATAAGATGCCTTAGTACTAACGAATAGGCAATTAATGTTTTGTTCGTGCTGTGTCGATTTCCCCTGTTAACTAATCAATCAATCTAATGTGTTTCATCTCTGTAATTCGTTATTGAATAATGGACAAACATGAGGTGATTGAAATCATTTACCACTTGTTGTATGTATTTTTTAATTATGTTTATTGATAACTTATATTAAACACGTCAGTATATTTTTATGCTTATTAGAATAATATTACTTTTACAAAAGTTAATGAGAATCAAAAGATGGATATGTGCCCATATATATAAGCAAACGTAACTAAAGTTTCTAGAGTTTCATGTCGAAACTTAAATACTATATTTGTGTTGGATAATTAGATTAGGTATTAAGGTCAAACTATTTATATCTATAATATTTTTTACGAGAAAACCTTCAAGAATACTATCGTCCTGCAATGAAACAATAAAGAAAGAAAGAATATAAGCTATAAACACTTTACATTACCAAGTAAAAATGTTTGTTTTTTGTGTCATAAATTTAGTATATACTCAGAATATATCTTAATATATAAATCATTTTATACTATTTCATTTAATTAATCTCTACTTGACGTTGCGGTTAATGGTATCGGAAAATCACAGCCAAGGTAAGGTAGGAATGATTCAATTACTTATATCGGGATATCAATTTGTAAATACGAAATCCCAATTACAGAAACGGCAAAATCAAAATTTATGTACATATTTGAATTTATTAATACAAGACATTAAATACACAATAAAGAGAAATAATATTTTTCTAATATTACATTATTTTCTGTGCCATTCATATCTCTATTACTGAAATGTTATATTATTGTAAAAGTTTATTTTTTCACTATAAAGTAACATCTTTGTTTACTTAAAAGGCAAAAGATTTATAAACATATCTATCAGGACTTGAAACAAAGTAACAACACATATGACCTATCCCTTTTTATTCTTATTGGAAAACTAAGATTTCTTAAATCTTTTAAAGTACTAAGTTTTAAAATAACACCCGGTAATCAATTCTATTGTTTTTGACATTTACATACTAATTAAAAATATAACAAAAAATCTGAATAAAACTCATGCATGCTTTGTCCATCATGTCGTAAATATAGTTATACATTTGATCTTTACTTCTATCACGTGTATTTAACATGTAACTTGGAAATAAATAGGAATAAAATATTTTTGCACATATTAACTTTATTAACAACAAAACGTTGGAACCACATGTAAATAATAAATTAATCACGTTATGCCTATCGTTGAATTGGCAATCTATTTTTAGAGCGTTGTTAACGAACTTCTGTGTTCGTTAAAATTAAATTACTGTCACGAGTTTTCTAAAAATTCATTATGGAATTGATAATTTGTATAGTAGTACTAAAAATTACATAAATACCTTCATAAAGTTTAATCATTGTTTATAGCATGCGTGTTGACCTCTTCAACAAAATCACTATCAAAAAAGTGCGTCATTAGTAGACCTAATGCTTGATATGTCAATTATTTTAAATAATTGCCTAGAAGCTGAACTGAACTTTCGTTGGATAAAGAAAAAATATAAAAATATAAGTAATCTATATTATTAAATAAGGTATGAAATTGTTATTTCAAATATTATTTAATGCAATGAAGTTGAATTTTAACATTATATACTTTATTTTACAATTTTATATTTTTTTAATTTTAATTTATCTTACCATTAGCAACTTTCATTAAACTTACTCTTTTTTTAATAACGAGATTTTTGTAGAGTTAGGGGAAGGGAAATAGAAACAATTAAAGCTTGCACATGATACACACATGAAATTAAGTCAAATATTATGAATCGTTTTTTCAAATAGGTAGACTTTACAACTATAAAACGTTTCTAGAGACGCGTTTCCAAAGAATACGAGTATGTGCATGGTGAAGATCCAGCAAGAAACTTTCTGGACTAAATCCAGATTTTAGTTTTTAATATCTGTGCGGATTATTACAGTTCAAAACATGTATACCCTTCTATTAACCTGAAAAATATTTACAAAAACAAAGTTACAAACTATAACAAAACGCTCATTGAATAGCGAAAACCATTCATATTATGAAGAAGCTCGTTCAAACACATTTTCACTTAAGTACGGTTTCCGTCCGGGAATAATAGCCTCACGTATTGAATGCTACCTCCAAGCAAAATCTTACAATGCTTTAGAGTAATATAAAACAATGTAAATCCGATATATGCAGAGTTCATGATACAATAATGATTTAACAAAACTTTAAAAAGGTGATAAAACCTGTATACGATTAATTCAATATGTTTTATACCACTTATATCGATATTTATATATAAAACTTTATAATACCTTTAATATGTCTTGAAACTATCAATAAACGTCCATTAAAATGGAGCCACATATTTGAAAATCCGTTTTCGAGTGTGGGTTTCTTGTCTTTAATAGACACATCCTTTAATTTAAATTGCTTTTATTATAATAGTAAAGTTTATTTATTTTTTTCGTTTAGTATGAGTATAATAATGTTAAAGGTTAAATAATGTTTAATATCCATTCTACCAAAATAGTTTCATACTAAAAATAGATAAGGTAGATAAAGATTTAATGAAGAACAAACTATATAATTTCATTAATATTGCTGAAACATAATATAACACAATTATGATACCAAATAAACAAGATGGCGTAGTAGTACCGAATATACAATTAATGTTTTACTTATGTGCGACGCGTCAAATAATCCAACTGTGTGGAAGATATTAATTGTATATTCATTCATTCATCGTTTACGTTTAGGCTGTTTCTTGTATGACTTTGAGATAATTAAGACCATCTACCACTAATTTATATTATTGACAGTGACTTTTAATTGATTCTTTTTAAATTACAATTAACAATAAAAAGAAAAATTCATTAACACTGACCTGATTTCAAGCTGCAATATAATACAAACATCTTAACCAATTTTCTAACTTTACAGTTCATAATTAATTTAGAAAATATGCCACAATTGTAAATAATGTTTGAAATTACAAATACATTATGTTAAGCTTATATCCATTTTAAATAAATATGGAATTAACTATTCTTCATATATATATATATGGAGGGCATATGTGAAGAGGTTGATGTCTGTGGCCGAGGCGAAACAGGTATGCAGAGACCGTAGCGTTTGGCGCTACGTCGTCTCTGGCTACCCCGCAAGGGATATGGCGTGAAGATAAATAAATAAATAAATAAATATAACTATCCTTTAACTAGAGCATAATCTGAATAAAAAATTCTAACTGATTTTTCTAACTTATTACTAAACTGTCTATGTATGCTAATATAGAAATTATAAAAGCGAAAGTTTGTAAGATATAATTAATTAATATTCGTTTGTATGTATGTATAATTACATAACAAAAAAAAAATCTATGAGCAGAATGCATATCAGCGTGCCGGTCACGGTATGATATATGAACTCCGCCCACAAACTCTTGTAACAACCGCGGAATCACAAAAGTTTTGCCCTGAAGATAAGAGTACACACATTTTATGAAAATACCAATATCGTATTGATTCGGAAAAACTCTCGAAGGAACTTCATTTCACATTTTTTTGGTACGTGGAAGGTCCTTGAAAACCGTACAGTAGAGGATCGAGGATCGTATTGAAGGCGATGAAAATAATATATAATATGGTTAAAAAAATAATTGTACTTTCACGCATATACAGAACTGCGCTGAACTAAATGGTTTTCTAATTAATTTCAGAGTAATAATTTTTGTATACACACTATACAAAAATATACACCTACATGTTTAATTTACAAAGCTCATTTACATATTGGTAAAAATATAATCATAAATGTTTAATAAATAAAATTTAAATTTCTATATAGCATAGTTCGCAAATATTAAAGAAATGTAATTATTATAAGAGAAAATAAGTGTGGAATTTACTACTAGACGTTCCTACAGTTTTTTTCAAATAATGTGCACTTTGTGAAGTGGGTTGTCATTTCATGTAATTTGTCGACAGGCATCTTGCCAAATTTTATCAAACAGGCCATACAAAATTGAATGCAAGCAATAATTTGCAGAACATCCTTGCTACCTGTGAATTAGTTTCAGTGTGAAAATTATGTTAAGATTGTATTATAGTTCTTTATCTTTATTGTTTGTCTTTATTTACAACCAAGTATTATTTAGAGTCAACACATATAAATAATAAATATCAATGACATTGAACACCTGTCACGGGATTTCTAATACTTCGATAGAAAATCTTTAATACGTTCTGCAGTATGGCCTAAATTTTATTAAAATTTCACTGACAAGTATGTAGTTTTCGTAATTTTTAATCATACCTATAAAGCTATCATATGTAAGTGCTGGCATGTCATAAATTATTTTAGTTCAGTTACAAATGTGACACATGAGTGAAATATTTTAAAACTTGCCATGTTCTTATTATCTGATACTCAAAATACTGTTAACAAGGTTTATTTTAATACAACAGTAAAAAACTATTTTCTGATAATTCTAATCTTATTCTACGGATAAACAGTATCAAATTATTAATTTCTTGTGATTCATATTTCTCTGGGTACAGTTTAGACTGTGGGGGTACTAACATAACCACCCAATAAAGGATTTGGAGAGTGTGGTATTGAACTTAGGTGTTGGTTTAAATTATTACTCGTCCCATCCATCAATTCCATAAACAAAATTTATATTTTATAACTTGTATAATGACTATACCAAGTTCGTTACAAAAAAGGAATTTGCAACGTTAAATCAATGTTAGTAGCAAACTTTCTGACTGACTGACTGGTCTGACTTAAAAATTATTTATATAATTCACTTGGTATATTAGTTATTTTCAACAGTGGTTTGTTATTGTATATATAACACAACAATAATTATATAACTCTTGACGGCAAATGCCTGGAGGTTCTCAGAAGCCGGCTATGCAGAGCTAAATACTAAACTTTCTTTTGATTAAGAAGTAAATATAACGTTTTATCTACGGAGAAAACTGATTGTCAATATTATTAATGTTAACAAAAATTATCATTTTTAAAGAAAAAACTAAACAAAATAGATTTCATGTAAAGCATACTTTCAAATAGGCTACATTAACTAACCATATGACTACTAGTTATATAAGTTCTAACATTTACAAGCACGGCGACGGAAAGGAGGAAGAGAAGCAAACTAAATACTGAAGGTATTATTTTTATACAGAAGCATTTAAAAACTTTATTATGGTATGGTTATGAAAAATAACAAAGTTACAAAGTTTAACACAAAAGCACATTGTATAGCGGAGACCATTCATATTATGAAGATGCTCTTTCAAATACATTTTCACTTAAGTCACTACCTCGGGAATAATAGAATCACGAGTTGAATGCTACCTCCAAGCAAAACTAACAATGCTCTGAAACGATACAATGTAAATTCTGTACGTGTAGATTTCGTGATAAAATGAGGGGTTGCTTGGCATAAACTTTAAATAAATGGATACCACTCTAATAATTTAGGACACAATAACCCGTGCAGTAAATTTGAAATATTTTATGATATCGTTACTAATATTTATAAAAATTAAAGAACTAGGTGTAGTTATCACATTAAAATATGTATAAATTTGATAATATAAACTCACAAGGTATATATATATTCATGTTATCCATTCATGGCTACAAACGTCTTTAAAATTTTACGATAATTTTTAAGTGATCCTAATATCCCTGTTACAAATTCCTGTAAAGGAATTTACTATTAACCGCATTCAATTATTGTATCGTAATTGTATGAAATATTTTCTTGAAAAAAAAAAAGAACTTAACAAACAGTATTTTAATTAAAAGTGTGTTCTTGAAGGCGATGTTGGTACGTCCAATGTTAATTGCAATTAACGAGTTCCTTGACTGGTTTGGTATAAAAAAAAGCCTTAACTTTTTTAAAAAGTCTTTTAATGAAATCATTTCAAACATTTCAGAAAGCGTGTTTTGTTCTTGGTTAGAAATATAAACTTAATAGCTACTATATGAATGATGGAACAGATAAATTGCCTGGATGAATTTACGAGAAAATCGAAATACAAAGAACATAGTAAAAAATAACGTAGGTACCATTTGTTTATCTCTGTTTAAACAATTTTTTTCTTCATCAAGGATGAGTAGTTTGTAAAAAAATAATTAATTTAACATAATTTATCATAATTACAATAATAATTACACAATTTATCATAATTGTAATAATTAATACACATTAAGAAATTAAACCATCGAAATTCGTTGGCTTAACCGATTATTATTTTAAACAAAATACACGCATCTTTAATTTTTTTTTCGTCCAAATAAGTTGTCCATGAAAATGAGTGAAATGGACCAAAACAAAAATGTCTTGATTAAAATAATAATTGCGAAAACTATTCTATGTTCTATTATATATCTATTAGTTACAAACATTTGGTGCAGCTTACATTTTTCAAAACTTGATACAAAAATAAATAATATTCACGTATGATCTAAAAAATGGGTTTTCACAAAACTTCCAAGTGTCTGTTGTATGATAAAAAAAGACTAGAAACACAGACAGAGAAAGAAAGAGAGTTGCGGACCTGGCGCCCGGCACGCACAGACACAAAGTATTAATTTTAATTATAATATATAAAAATATTATTTTTAATCTTTAGACAGATGGTGATATACTTATATTTTGTCATATAAATATAAAATAAAAAATAATTATTTAAAGTACAACATGATTTTGTATCCTTTTTATATTTAAATTGTATTGTACATACTCCATAGACTTCTCAAATAACAATACTCCAAATACGATGTAAAAAAATTCGTTTTAAATAATCTGCCTGATTCTGCATCTTCGTCATTAAAAGTTTTGAACTACTCTTACGAAATGAAGAAAAATGATCATATTCTTTAAAGAAATTTAAAGTATCGTCTCAGAAAGATCAAACGGAGGACAGAATATAAGTATAAAACATAAAGTAAATTAAAAATATTTTTATCATCGTCAGTTAGAACAAAATTTTATTCACTTTTTAGATAGAGGAACAATGAGCAAAGAGATTATTGTTTAAAAGCTGATATTTAGTATGACTAACATGATTTGCCGGCCAATATCTTGTTAAATTGGCATATAGTCAAGCTGGAAATTTTACTGCATATGCATTAAAATTTCCAGCTTGACCATATGCAAGTAACATAAAAAAGTAAAAAAAGTAAATCGGTTTCAGTTGTTGTACTTGTTGCATTCTATTCTAGCAGACAATTTTTGCAAATTATTTTAGGAAATAGTGTAGTCTTAGTTTTGGCCTTATTCTATGGCTTGGACATGATTGCGTTACCTCTTATTTAGAATTTCCTGTCGAGAATCAAATAATTAATTGCATAAGATTATTAGGTCAAATATCACATTGATACTTATTACACATATTTTGAACCTTCAATAATGCCCTCGTCTACTAATCAACCATTTACAAACTACTTTATTTATTTGATTTATATAACTTATATCTTAAAGTCTTTTTTTAGCATTGTGAATGAAATATAAAAAAAATAATAAAGGATATTTTAATTTCTTTAAACTATTGTAATCGTTGTTTGTGTTGTTATTTTGGTGAAATAAACAAAAGGGATTGAACTATAGAAGTTACAAAGTGACATGTTAAATGCTTTGTTGTTAATCCATAAACCGAGGTTAAGCCGTGATGGTTTTCCGATTGTAGTAGGTCCCTGGGGGCTTATTAAAGAGTTAAAGTTGACCTAATTATTAAAATCCTTCTACAAATTTACCTTTCGTTAAAATATGTTTTCTTAACTTTGACGTTTCTACATGAAAGAAAAGGGTTATAGTATGTTACCTAGAAACTTCATTTCTGTAATAATTAAAATATTTATAGTCACACATTCTTTATTTCAGACCTTTTATTAGCTTTGGTCAGCTGTTTGTGTGTAAAGGAAACATTGAACATGATTTTGACGTACTTCAAGATATCATATTGGTTTGAAATATTGATGGCTTATTAAGGACCAATAACAGTGCAATAATATAAAATTTTCCCGATATCTTTACTAGGATCTTCAGAATTAGCGATTTCACGTCTTGGATGAAATAGCTTCAAGAAACCCAAACATAAAAATAATAATAATTTGAAAAACAAAATATACATTTTATTTAAGAATAGTGTAAATGAAAAATATAAATATTTTGCAATGTAGGGTGCATGGTGTCAAAAGATTTCTGAAAAAGCACTCCCTAAACAGTACGCTCTCAGAGCGTTGCCAGAATATATCATCGTCTAATTCTTTTAATTCATAGTAGTAGTAAAAACGATATGTAAATGTTTTTTAATTTCAAAATGTTACAAATTATGAATTATTTCAATTTTGTTAATCTATGTTCTCCAAGCTAATATTTAAAACCTTATCAAATATTCATAATAATAGTCATTATAATTGATCCTGGACCCTACAAAATATTATTTATTTATTTGTTCACTTAAATATAATAAAGTACTAAAGTGAAGAACCCTGCAAAATAAAAAAAATATAATTAGTTAGTTAGTTAGTTAGCGGGTTGACAGTTGGTCTTCATTTATATTCTTTCACGGACAAAATGAACAAAATTCGCATCATTACTCCAGTTCATTGCGTCGCTTGGTAAATAATTTGGTATTTAACATTGAATTCAGAATTTTTATATTGCGTAAGTTCTTTTATATGACGTAAGTGAAGACCAATAAATTCTACCTGATTTTATTCTTATATTGTAGAACAGTTGACTCTGGATATCTGACAAGGGAGGACAAGGAGGGAGCAGGAAGTGATTTCGACCATTCTCTTTTATCCATCACCATTAGATAGAGATCCCACCATGTTAAGCCAGCACATATACTAGTATGTGTATAGTTAATATAAGATATCACAGATCCTTAATCATTGTATTTTAAAATAAATCATAACATTTTTATGTCAATACGAAACGAAAAAAAAGACATTTATTGACAGCTCCACAATAAACTTTTAATTTCAACAGTGTTTAAAAAATTTCGCACTGTGTAAAATTACCTACTAAATGGTACTGAGCAAAAAACACTATAAAGTGTCATTAATGAACATAGGGTGTCGGTGATATACCGCTGCTTATTTCAAAGCTATCTTAATAATTTAAATCCCGCTGGTCACTGCGGTTTTATTCCGTTTTGTTTCTTTCCTTTTTTGTTCCTTTTTAATTATTATACATTAATTATTATTGTTTCGCTGTCTGGCGTTGTCAAATTGTAATTCGTACGTCAAATAAAACATCAACAGCCACCGAATATTTTGGTAAATAGAAAAAGCGAATAGCATAATAAAAACGACAAAAGCATCATCATAAAAGAAAGCAAGTAGCATCATAAAAAACGAAGCAATACCAATGTCCTATAACTAAATTATATACAACATTTATCTTTGCATGTCTTATTTGTGGGTGTTAGAATAAATTTAAATTATAACAGTAATAAGCTTTAGGTGTTTACTGTTAATGGTGTCTTATTCTATCTGCAAGTCGTAAAGGCATTAATGGCCATTATAATATAATAAAAAATCCCCATTGGCCAGAAATAAAATGTGATGAGACATTTTTTTTATGATTTAAAAAAATACATTATTTAATAGAAAAAAAATCTTAATATTTTGCTTTTTTGCTCATCAATATGCAAATGTTATTAAACAAGTCATATATTGTTAAATTTTATACTGCCGGTAATATACAGCGTTGGGAGGTAGATAAAGTAGCTTAGCTCGATGTATCTAACTCACGCATACGCACAAGCACATACATACATGCACATAGATGTGTGTCTAGTGTGTTTGTGTATATGCGTTTACACGCATACATATTTACAACAATTTACAATGATTATGTTTTGTTTAAAAATATATTCGGTCAAACATAAAATTAGCCTGTTTTTACTTTTTATTTAACTTTAGTTTTGTAAAATTACTTCTACTAATTATTACTTAAGTTAAAACAGTTAAAGAGGCAAAGTTGAATGGTGACCTGAATTCTAGTCTAGATGTTTGTCGACTGTTACCATAGCAATAGTGCAATAGAGTTAGTGTAATCGACCGATGCTTACTGCAATGATTTTGTATTTCTTAATTTAGTTTACCTCTACCTAATGCTAGCTTTAATTATCAAAAAGATTTCCATGTATTAATAAGTAAAATAAATTAAGAGTACATTTTAAGAAACCACGACAAAAAAAAAGTTATTTTTTTGCCTTCTAACTATATGTGACCTACTTCTATGTATGATTTAATCAAATTATTATTTTTATAGTGAGATATATCTATTAAACATAAAAACATTGGAAGTTTTGAATATTAAGAAGTTAATAGTGCATTATGAGGATATTCGATTCAATACTTTCAGTTTTTTAAGAGAACATTAAGAAGGTTATCGATTTAAGTATCAGAAATAAATTCTTAAAACAAAATAATAATAAGTAATACCATACATGACTAATGAATATCGTCAATATCGAACACATACATAAAATGTTTTACATAATAATTTAATCCAGGCAAAGACAACATTTAACTCGATTTTCTTAAAATAATAACAGAGCACATGCTTTTTAAAATAAAAAACAACTACAGTATTTTTATAACATAAAGGATAACTGCAATAAGGTGCAAAGTCTTCTTGAACAAGCAATGTTTGTTGATTACCATGACAAGGAAGGGCAATACGATCGACGTATTTACTATGAAATAGACATTTTTAAGGTTATAATAATCGCTTAAAGGTATTGTATCTATTACATGCGTATTCACTACAATACCATTCCTATAGTGACGGGAATTATCAATATACACTTGACGTATTAATACAATAAATTAGTTTTACAGTAAATACCTATTATTTCCATGCAAATACGATAGATATTTATATCTTTTGAAACAATATTTGCAAACACTTCGTGTTATTGCAAAATGATAAATTAAAAAGCGTTATGGAAGTTTACCTTTATACCTAAACAATTAAATTGCAATATGTTTCTACGTATCTACTTGACTTCGTCTATCTACATATTGGCTATAATTATGTAATAATCATTTCAACTTACAACGTAATAGGAAAAGACTTTTTTGTTTCCTCCAGCACATTTTATTTATATATCTTTATGTAAGTTCACCGTATATATTATGTTAACTAATGCGATATTGAAGTTGTATGACGCCTATAACCTGATTCAAGAAGATTGATTTTAGTAAAAATTATATGACAGCACTGTCAAGCGTTCTGATTGACAGCATTTTAACTCAAATTAGTATTTTTTTATAAGGTACTGATTAATTTAGAGACACTGGATGTATGTATAGGCTGTAGGTATTAATTAGCATACTAATAAAGCTGGTGAGTAAGTACTACATCATTTTTTTTTTACTTCTTAATATAAAACGGTTCGGATTTTGATGTTAATATAATATATATGTGTCGTATATCACTTATTTTCATTTTACGTCATTAAGAAGTTTTAAATAACAAAATAGTTTACTTTATATACTTTTTAAAACTTAGAAAGCTTTTATATATGGGAAAGATTTTGTATGTTTTAATACAATGTATTTTTATGCTAAACTCTATCAACGACCGGAATGAAAGTATTATAAGTAAAACCGATAGCGGTAAATAAATTCTGAATCAATTGTACCCTCGTCAAATTGATGTCAGCCATGCGGGACTTCGAAATATGCTAAGATATAATGGTATTTTTATTATATTGAAGCAATAAATACGAACTGATATTTAAGAAACCATTATAAATCCAAAGATATTGCAATGTAAGCTTTAAGATTTAAAATTTTAACATGTTTTACAGAATGAATTAAAATTATTTTTAAAATGATTTCACAAGCATGTGTATAACTTTTTTAGCTGTATATATTTATATTTGTACTAACAATATTTTTTGACTCTTGCAGTAATGGAAATGGTGAACAAATTTCTTTTTATTTTTTACTTCGATTGAGAACTTTTCTTTTCTTCAATAAATAATAATTATTTTGCTTAAAAATAAAAAAGTCATTGCTGTCGAGAGGTGGCGCTGTTTATAATTTACTGATTTAGTTTATTTTCATATTTAATTATATTACTATTTTGTTTTATTATTAATCACACTTTACTGTACTTTTTTGTAATTATAAATAAACATGTATTAAACATTTTCTTTTCTCCAATAAATAATAATCATTTTACTTAAAAATCTATTGTTTTTTTATTAACATTTATAATTTCGTCAAAGTTCGTTCGGGAAATACCGTAGGTATTTTGCATTTTCACTGGTTTAGTTTTGTATCTTATTAATTGTTACCAACTTCGTAGATTTTCCGAAGATCTTGATTTTTATAGCTTATTATGCTAAAATAATATAGTAATACCAGTACTCCAAAACTTGCAAACGTGTTGATTGCCTTAACTTAGTTTCTAAAAGCTAAATATCAATTTATGATAAATTTAACCCATTTAATTTATACTTTACAGAGCTGTTAATTCCTAAATGTTTATATTGTCGGCCTTAGTTAAGATGATGATATTCCTGACCACTCAGAAGTATATGGTGTCCGCTTACTTGCTGTACCATATTATACCGCTCGATAGATTTATTGATCCCATATATCATCCCTATGTCCTTTGTAAATATCTGTGCTGTCTCATAGAACGTGTAAGCTATTTTCCCTAAGGTAAACTTTAAAGTTATCCATATATAAAAGATGATTGATGTTTGTATTATGATTAAGTTCTTAGGTATCATTTGGTTTTACATTTACTATTAATTTCTTGTATATGTTGTGACTGTTCTTTATCTTCATTCCATTAGACGTTTTTGTTATATATATATATAATATATGTTTAGATCCTGATAAAATGTGTGTCCAAAGTTTGTCGATATCTTGTTTAGCGAGAATTTCGATTGTTGGTGTAATTTGATTATTTAACAGACTTCTATAAAATCTATGCTGTTTGTCTTGGAATTGTATATTTTGGATTTTACTTTCATTCACCTTATCATCTCTTCTCAGTCTTTCTGCATAAGCTTTGACTTTTTGTTAATAATTATCTACTCCTGCTTATTATTAATTTTATATTTGATAAATAATTTATTTCTAATTTTGTTCATTCTCCTACTATTTAATCGCTGATTTTTTATTTCTATCAACCGTCCTTACTCTTTGCTGTTATTTTCGTTTTTTTTTCAATTCCTACTTTCCAAGGGAGTATTTTCTTAGTTTTATTTGAGATACCTTTGATTAGTTATTAGTAAGGTTTCTGGTCGTTTTCTGTATAAAAGTTGCAGTAGCAGAATAAATTATTCAAATTTCTATATGGCTGTTCGCTAAAAGAATTTCAGAAAAACTACTTGTTTTAGGCTTTTGAGGATTTCTTGATTTAAATATTGTCTCAAGTATATTTATATATCCGGGACTTTTGCTCTTCCTTTAAAATAGCAAAACATGAGCTCTTGTAATACTTGTAGAGATCGCTTGCGTTTTCATTATTATTTAAATCGACCACAGCAGGAGTCGGTATCAGTAGGCCGGAAGAACAGCTGGGTCCAATCGTACTGTGCAAAGCATCATCGACAATATTTTCGGCTGTGACATTTTTGGGTGTTAAATATTTCAATTCAATCAAGCTTTAATGGCAGCATTAAAAATATGAATATCGACCCAATTTATACCTATCTCTTTAATATATTTATGTTTTTACGTACTATGTCATTAGTTACGTTGCAGCAGAAACTTTGTACAATAACTAACTTCAAATGTGTCAGGCATTTACGAGTAACTGTAAAACTATAAATATTAATTAAAATATTACATAATACCTTTAATGTACCGAATACCTTTAATTTAAATAAATGATTTACTTTTCATGTTTAATAATTTGTTTAAAAGTATTTTTTGTAAGTTAAAAACAAAACGTTGCGTTTCTAATTTACACACACATATTTTTAAATAAAATATCTATTTTTATATATAGTTCTATATATTATAGTTCTCACAAAATGTAAGTACGATAATTTTATCAAAGTAAATAATAATTCAACCTATTTTGATTTTTAGAAAAACAATTTCAATTAGCAACAGTGATGGAACGTCATCAGTTGAGAAAACTTGTTTCTCTTTTGTGACTTATTGCACGCTGAGCTGTTTTTGTCTATTTTTCTATGCAAAGTTTTATATTTTTGTTTTATTCCTTGTTAAAAAATAACGACGTTGAGAAATAACGTCTACCAGATGTATTTATGAGTCGAATGCGCTGCTACAATCGACAAATGTAAAATAATATATACGTTAATATTCCGTATTTGGATATGATTTAGTACGGAGTAATCTCTTATAAAATAAGCCCGTTCTTTTGGCTGTTGCTAGTCGATTTTTCCTCCTAGTGTGTGATTTTTGCAAAATATTTGGTTAAGGTTGGACATCAGACGTGTCCGTTGGTAGTTATTTCTATGGTACTGATCTCCTTTTATGCATAGATTATATTAGATTACATCTGTTCTTGTGGAATCGTTTAAATGTGTATAATATCGTTGACGATTTCTTTGTTGAAAAGTGTTATTGTCTGATTTAGTTGTTTGAGTATTTAACTGCTTATTCTTTCAGGTTTATGATCTGTTTGGGTTGTCTACAGTAAATTCTATTTCTTCCTACATGATGCTGGGTACGGATGAGATTTCTAATAGTTCTATGTTTTTCTCCACTATGCTCTTTCGTTTAGTTCCATGTAATATGATGCAGCAATTTCAATTTTTTCTCACGTTGCCTTATCTTTCAATCTATATTTTATATTTGTATCTTGTTTTATTTGTTAAATCCTCATAATCTTTTCTTAATGCTTCTCTTTGTAAAATGTGTCTTCCTATAGGGTTCTTTCAATTGAGTTTTTTGTTTTCAGTTTTATTTACTAAGTTTAAAATCTTTATTATACTTTATTACACAGACAGTAATAGAGAAGATTCGATATATTAAGATTATTTATTTGCTATTTTGTCTATACAGTATTCTTTATCTCTACATTCTCGTACATATTTCGGGTGTAACCAAAAGTTGCACCAACATACATTCTCAAGAAGTGTTGATTCCAGGAAGGCGACCGATTCTAAAAACTTTTGCGATATGTCTTGCAAGTTCCAGACATATTGCGCAAACTCCGAATAATTAGAAATTATGTATGGAAATCATAAATATTGTCTCACTTCGTTCTTCGCCTTCTATTCTTTGATTTAATTATACTCTAAATGAAAAGACCCAGGAACTTTCTACGTAATAAAACCCAACAATTTACAGTGTATTTTATTCCTTTTTCTCAGTTCTCATGGTTTTTTGTGTACTTGTACATCGGAATCTAAGACTGAATCTTTGTTATCATTCTGATTTAATGAAATGAATCGAATTGCATTTGCTTTGTATATTTCAGTAAGCACTATTTTAGAATATATTAAAAAAAACAGAAAAATATCGTTTTAATATTTTTTTATAAAATATTGTTTTAATAATATTATATATATTTCTCATAACATTGAAGTTAATATTCGAGTATTTTGATAAACAGTCATAAAAAAACCTTCTAAATAAAGGAAGAGTTATTTTACCTTGTTTTACTACCTTCTAAGAAGAACCTAATCGTATTAGTTCTTAAACCAAAAATAAGTCAGTTTGCCGTGGTTGCTCAAAGAAATAATGATATTTTTTTATAAAAAATATATAGTTAAAAGAAAATGCCAACAAAAAAATATTAAAATAATTGAGCAAATGAATACGTTAAATAAAAGTCAAATATCAAATCTTATTATTTAAAAAAAAATTGTTGAATCACTAATACTGACCTTCTATCATTTATAAATATATTTTTTTAAAGAAGAAAAATAAAAATAAAATATATATACTGAGAGTAATGATAAATTTGGGGTCAACATTAGTTTAATGTCGTATGACTGGGGCGGTGAAATGAGACTTTCCGTTCTTTTAATACTACTCCCTTCTCACGGAGACGCTTATTTTTAAAACTTTTCTGCACGACTAAGCGCCTTTTTCACAAATATTATTTAAAAAATACGACGGTCATTTGGCAGTTATAAACTGACAGGAGGGATTTTCGTTTCCTTCAGTATCTTAATTAATTTAGAAAATAAGTCAAACTTGTGTTAAGGAACAGCTATCAATCCCTAATCCAGATAGTATCTACTACTCCCCTAGAGTGGTTTTATAAATCCAGAGGCATGGAGTGAAAGCAGTTCCCATTCGCTGTATACTGCAATGAAATATAATCGAGCCGTAGCGACTGAGGTTGGCACAATAAAGTTTAGCCTAAATTTAAATCATTATTTAGCAATAAAATAAAATAGGCAAATACAAATATCAAGCATTAACAAATACAAACTTCTTATAAATAATATAAAGATAGGCAAGTATAGAGATATTACAGTGTAATTATATATATCTCTATAATTAGTAGATATTAATATTTTGACACGGTTTTGTAATATTTTTTTAATTTTATTTTCAATAATTCGCATTGGAAAGTTATCAAATGATTTTCGTTTAACAATTCAAATTTATATTACATTAACTAATTTATAGTATAAGGTGGGTAAAATATATCTACAATATTTTAGGAAAAAATAACTATAATATTTAAATAACTACAATATTTTAGTTTAAAATAAACTTGAAATAGTATGACGTGAATTTATTTTTGTAGAAAACGGCTGATGCACGATTCCATTAGGCCGCACCCTTTATGACGATAACATCAATAGCCAGTCCGTCCATTACTTAATCTATGTTGGTTGGGAAATTACTTGCTAAAGTTAAAAATGTATGTCAAAGTTTTAATACATCTCGCAGATAACATTTTCTCATTAATATGTTTCCTGACTGAAACAGGCTTGGTACGGACCAAATGTGTGTGATGTGTTAATGTAATATCACATGTATATATTTGTGGTATTGCTAGATTTCAAAGGGTTTCGACTTACAATTATACAAATATAATATCACTTCTGTTTTTTCTACATACAACAGTGACTAAAACTCAGGTTGCACGTTCGATAATATTATAATTTTAGCAATCACATTGTGTTAAGGTTACATAAGGTGACGGAAAGAAACGTTTTTGACACACATACACAACCATAGATTATTTATGATACGGGTATCTCCAAATAATGCAATGTCAAAATCAAGACTGAGTGTAAAAATGCTTCGCCAACCAAATTGAAACATCTAAGCTTTTATACCAACAAGAGTTCTGTGGCGTGAATGGAATCGTAAATTCAAAATCAAATATCTTTAAAGCTATATCAGATATGAGCATACGCGGCTATAAGGCGCTGCTTTACACATGTTATAGCCAACCTGATTTTTCTTATTACTTTTACTGATTTATTTTACTTTAACATTAAGATGTAAATCATACTGAAACAATATTTTTATTAAATTTATATTTTACAATATACTGTTAGTAGTGTTTTTCTTCTTATTTTGCAATTTTGACTTACCGTATTTTGCGCTAAGTTTCCTCTAATTGAGAGGAATAATTAGTAGTCATATTTTTTAACCTACATATAATAACAACATTTAATGAATACTACAACGTTTAATAACAAATTGTCAACTGTCTAACAAAGAGTGGCGCACAGGTTAGATCCTGGCCGCAAACAAAATTTGTGACGACCTACAACGATGTCATGATTATAAACCTCATATAAAATCATATTAAAATTATTAATATATAAAAACTATTTACTTTCTCTATGAGAAAGAAGAAATATCGATATACCAACGCATTTATCTTGACCAGTTCGTTAAATGTCCATGTAAATATTAGTCGAGTTTTTTCTCTTTGTCTACTATACAATTTACCTAAAACTGATGAACTGTATAAACTTTTAGTATAAACTCTAGCTTACAGTAATATTTAACATAATTTTATTTCGGGTGATTTTATTTAGATCGCTAAAACAAAGTAAACATGACTTCAAAAGGTACCTAAAGGTACCCTCGATAAAATTTAAAACAGCCACTTAGTAGATAATTACCATTAACCGTAACATTACGCACAAATGCGTCCGCAAAAGTGCTCTTTGTAAAATTGCTGGGATCCTACTTTAAATAATATAATAAAGGAGTAAGAGATATAAGTACATGTTTGGACACCATCACTCTACTGTAGAAGTTCACGTACTCCTATTTTAATTCGGTCAAATTTAATGAAAGAATATACTATATTTCAGGTGTATTACAAAATCAATATGTAATAGTAAAAAGAAAAGAAAGGATTTTTCGTAGATATTTTATATATAATAAATAAAACTGCTTTGCGGTAAAATTTTATGTCCACAAGCAATCTAGCATGATATGGCGCATGCAACCACACAATCGAGAGTATTATATAACTAAAGAAATCCCGTAAATAATAATTTTATTAAAAATTTATATGTTTGGATAACCGAGCAACCAACAATGGAAGAGCATAGTGAGTTAAACTCTGCACTTATTCCAGGAGAATAACAGAGGTCGATCCCCAGCATTATTTTATACATTATTTATTATTCCTTAATTTGCAGTATATCTTGGCAGCTATAACATATTTGATTTAATTACCCTAATCATTTCATATCAAAATTAATTGAGATTCGGTTAAAATTCACTCAACCAATTTCTATAATGCCCGATTGTCAATCACAGAGACAGACGTTTAAAACTTCGTCCCCTCGACCCGTGGGAAGCGTTTACTTCCTGCCCTAAAGGTTTCAGTTATTTATTGTGTACCTTTTACAGGTATTGATTTTCTGTCAAACTCTAGCCTCAGGTGCCGTAGAGTATCTGATATTGTCTTGAAGCTTTATTGACATATCAATATTGTTATGATATGTAAATATACTTAATACATATTTTATGTGTCTCAAGATACTTATAAAAAGTAATATATTATAGTATTAACAAAAACACGTGTTGATGAAAAGAGTTTTTATCTCAGTAATTAATAGTATATCTTTTATTTTATATCATTTTAAATATATCAAAGTAATATTTTTGTCAATGTATTAATGAATTTAATCCCCATTTAAATCCAAATTTCCAATAAATTTAATTTATAAAGGCTGCATCTTTCCCTTTTTTGCCAATTTATTTACCAGAGATGATTGAATTATATTCATATATTTTATTTAGTTAGAGAAATAAAAATAATGGAATGGAATAAACATACACACAATGCCTTTAGTGCTTCTTATTACACACAACATAAATATAAATTATTACGAGCTATTATATAATCAAAGTACAAACTTTTTCTTTTAAGAAGATTTGAACCTGCCATACTCCATGTCCCATTTCATCCCATTTGTATTTATAAATTTTAAACCCAGTTTTGTCATATCTCTATTGATATAAAAGATTAAAATTATTACTCTCTAATAATTATACCAATTAATAGATTAGAATAATAAGACAACATTTATTTCTAAAAGAACACAATTCCATAAGCTTCGTTTTCGGTAGCAGTAAATAATGGGCGTTGGGGAAAGACGACATTTTCAACTAAACATATTCAACTTCTTCTATTACTTCTTGCATTTCACCTTTAAGACATGCAATTCATGATGCATGTAACGCAATAAGAAAGAGAAAGAACACGAATGCTACGTGAAACATGATGAGAAAATTAACCATTACTACTTGCATAACGCTGGGAGATAAGGTCACGTTATTTGCTTTCATAAAAACTTTGTTTGCTCTTGGTTCATGAACTACTCGTATGGACTATTACTATTACTAACTATGAACTATTGTAGAACTATGTACAAATATCTGAAACATATAGAGAAATGTAAATTGAATTTATAACAATTGCAATTTTTGGAGTTTTGTTTTCAATATATTAATTAACGTGCTATTTGTAATCCAGAATATGTTACGGCTTAAAAGAAAGATTATTTTTGCCTTTTAATTTTCCAAACAAAAAACGATCACCGATTATTGCTAAAGTAAATATATTTAATATTCTATAAAATAATTTTACTTTTTTTTAGGAGAGAAATGAACGAATGGATAGTTTCATTAAAAATTATAATTGAATGAGTTTAAAGGATGCGTAGATGAACAACTAATTTAAGCAACTTGTACATGTGTAAATGCTATACTTTTTCAGGATAGATATATCTATCTATCCTGAAAAAGTATAGATAAGAAAATAGATGACTACGTAATATATAGACTGCTAAATTTATCAAGGACACTTTACCGTATGGATAGCTTAACTTGCAGAGTACAATTCCTGCTCGTTGCCAATTTAACATTCTTTGAAATATTCTATATAATTTAATATTAATTTAACAGCGTAAATTGAATTATAGCACAACACCAAAATAATTTATTAGAATTTCGAAAAAGATCTTCATTGAAGATGGCAATTACTTCTCTTAATACATAACTATGTCTACATCTGGAGTTTGGTTCTTGCCTGTTTTTGTTTTATTTATGTATTACAAAATGTTATTAATTTTTAAGCTAGTTAATTTCATATATTATTATTATTAATTGTATATACATTTACATTTTATAGTTAAGTAAGATAATCCTATCTATAATATTAGAACTACAAAGCCATACATTCTTGCTTATTATTTTATAAATAGCTTAATAAATTGTAATAAAATTTTTCAATTTAAACTTATTAATATATATATCGGAAATTTATTGAATTATTATTTTTAAAAAAGAGTAGAATCGTTGACCGTATAGTGTCATCGATTCCATATTGTAACTATAACTATAAAAAGATATACCAACTATAGTTCTGTGACTTTATATTAGTGAAGTGAGTGACAATTATCGTAGTGAAATAATTACAGGTAGGAGAGTATTACCAAAATGAAACAAGTTAATTATTATTTTAAATCAATATCTTTTATTCAAACTAGACAAACTGACATAAATTCTTAATACTTACAACGTGTATTCCTCGAAAATCATCAGCAATCTAAGCTCTGCTCATAAAACACCGTTTTTTATACAAAGATCCTCCTCTCTTGAAGTGAATCGTTGTTAGTCAATCACAATACTTTTACACATAACACTATCAAACACGCTATTCAAGTGACTCTTATTCGGGTGGCTTTATGTACTATAATTCATAAAATAATGTTATAAAGAAAGAATGATTATTTAAGAAGTTGTTTCTTAAAATCTTACGTCGGCCATCTTAATAAACAATTCCGGATGCAAATAACAAATGACGAATCGATTATTATAATGGACATTGAGATGAGATGCATTTATAATGATTGTTAAAATAATTATAAATATTCATAAATTAGATTTTTCAATAATATTCAACACGGTGACATATATATATATTTTTTATACATTCTTATTTGACAAAAGGATGCTTAGAATGTTATGAACCGGTCAAAGGAACAAAACTAGATTAGGGGATATTAATACAAACCATATAAAGAGAGATTCAGTGTATTCGGTTCTGTTAGGTAATTTCTAAAGAGGAATTTATGAAATAGGGTCATTTTATCAGCCTTGGCAGGCGAAGGTCTACTGTAACTTCAGCGAGCCATTAAGTTAGTCTAAATTGTGCTCTATTTAAGGTTTTTATTGATTTTTTATATATTTATGTAATAATATTTCCGTGGTAATTTCATATTGATTAATTTGAAGTTACGCTGACTCAATTTCTAAAAGTAACGTATACGATAAATTGTCAAAAACAATGGATTTATAAAAGGGAACTTATTTGATTATTTAATGTATGTTTCGTTAATGTTTTTGTACTAGATATTAAAAAATTGTTAATAATTAATAAAAAATAATACTATGAAAAATATGAAAAATAATATTACACGGCAGCACCTACATCTTGTCTTAGAATAAACACAATTATTTAAAGAAATCTTTATAACGGCTGATAAAAAATAAACACATAATATTATTTACTTATTTTTAAAAAATCGTCACAAAAAAATAAGAAAAAATACACCTTTCATAAACAAAAAAACATTTTACTTTTATTTGATTTACATACAAGGATGTAGATGTCATTATTATTGATACAATAAAAGCAAGCCTTAAACTTTCCTTTTAACTCGCGTAACATCAGCTTGAAAATCATTTCACTTAAATGGGACCTAAAAATAAGAACAGAGTTTTGTAACAAAATCGGCAGTCGTTTTTGTTACGCTTGCTTAATTAAAAATCATTTATAATAGAATTTTATTAATAAATTTTGTTAACTAAAAAAAATCTCAGAAAAATGATTAAAAAAAATCTTTTTAATATCAATAAAACTCCTAAAATACATTAAGGTCTATTACCGAAAACATGACGAAATTGTTATTAATAGCAAGTCACTGATGGTTTTAATATTGTGATAAATTAACTCGTTTAAGTAACAGGATGTTATTAACTAGCATTTGTAAATAGTTTCTATTCTAGACAGGGATAAATTCGTATATAAAGCTTCGCTTCAATTTAACAATTTTAAAGCCAAGCTAATGGACTTGTAAAAGACGAATAAGTTTACTAATATCTTAGTTTAATATTAAAAGAATTTGATATCAATAATGAGTCGAACCAGCAACCTCCGGATGTCTATACCCGTCACTCTGCCAACTGAGCTATCGCAATTAAACAACTCGTCTTAAACGATTATATATAAAATGTAGAAATTGTTAACACTAAATAATTTTAATAGTTTACTTTTGTTTTCTTATAAATATTTTACATGTATTTAATATTGACTTAAAAAGTTTGGAAAACATTAAAGTGTAGACCTAAAAATAATTGCTTTTGTAAATGTTAACATTTCCAACGGTCGTTACTAGGTACCAAATACCCCACATTACGCATTCTTCACAAACATAATATATTATAAGAGCCGTTTTGGTTAAATCTTTTTATTTAATACAGACCATATAGAACATCAGGCTGAGTTAGTTCACATATTTGCGAAAGCCACCAGATATCAATAAAAGTTTTTTAAAATCGTAAATTATTTTTAAATATGATATGACTTTGGAAAGCCGTGATTATCGAATATATTTCTTAAAAATAAAATAAAATATAACACAATACCTCTTATAATAGGATATTTACTATTATAACAATTTCTCCCATTTTAAGTAGTTTATAATGATTTTATTCGATTTTTTTATGAAAAGAGGTTTAAGTAATTATATCAAATTTGGAAAATTCATTTATACATTAAAAACGAAAATCATTAAAAGCGTTAAAGAATAACTAGTATTCGTTTGTATCAAACAAATGAGGGAACATTTAAATAAGTGCGCCCGCGGAAGAGGCGTTAGATGAACGTGAAAAAATATACATATATTTAAAATTAACCTTCTAACCTCTAGATCGTTTATGTAATTTTAACATCTCCCTTCATAAAAGTAAATGTACGGGAAAATTTGTCTTCATAATTCGTGTGTCTGGCACTTTTGTCCCATGTTTAAAATGTTAAATGATGAATAAAATTCTAGGGTAACATAATTAAACGAAGTTGATCCTAAAGAACCATTTAAATAAAATATTAATTAGATCATTCATAATTTTTTGCAGACTGTTGTTTAAATTGCCACAATGATTAATTACACAGGCACACAAAAAAAAAAAAAACGTCATGAACCAGAGGGGAGACCCCATTATTCCTAGGTTTTTGGGATCGCTGAAATCGAATATGACAATAAAAACTAATTTTAAATGCCAGTTTTCCCGCTAGCACCCCCTTACTACCTCTTAAGGGGTGAAAATTGAAATTGTTGTAAAAAATCAAGATAGATGTGTCTTTCTACGTTTTTTGGGATGCTGAAACCGAAAATGATAACTAAAAATAAATTCATGACCACTATCACCCCCTAATACCCCTTACAGGGGGTGAAAATTTCAATTTTTCTATAAAATCAAGATAGATGTATATTTCTACGTTTTTTGGGATGCTGGAACCGAAAATGATAACTAAAAATAAATTCATGACCTCTATCACCCCCTTACTACCCCTTAAAGGGGGTGAAAATTTTAATTTTTCTATAAAATCAAGATAGATGTGTATTTCTACGTTTTTTAGGATGCTGGAACCGAAAATATGTGAATTTCTATGTTTTTCAAGATGCTGATCATCTATCTTGATTTTATAGAAAAATTGAAATTTTCACCCCCTGTAAGGGGTATTAGGGGGTGATAGTGGTCATGAATTTTTTTTTTAGTTATCATTTTCGGTTTCAGCATCCCAAAAAACGTAGAAAGACACATCTATCTTGATTTTTTACAACAATTTCAATTTTCACCCCTTAAGAGGTAGTAAGGGGGTGCTAGCGGGAAAACTGGCATTTAAAATTAGTTTTTATTGTCATATTCGGTTTCAGCGATCCCAAAAACCTAGGAATAATGGGGTCTCCCCTCTGGTTCATGACGTTTTTTTTTTTTTTTGTGTGCCTGTGTTATCATTTCAAGTGTAGAGAATATTTATTTTATAAAATGAATCCTGAAGCCTTGTTAATTGGGTTAAATATATTTGACAAGATAATTAACGGCAGTCACGACATATATTTTATTCATGTACTTTACTTGCAAATTTGACAAAATCCGAAATTTTTACACTCACTCACGAAAAAAATAATCAGAAAATTTTAAATGGCGTGTAAGGTATTTATATACCTTCTGTTCGTCCTTGTATTTCCGACAAGTAATTTTATATAACTTGTAATTGGAGACGATGTCCCGTGTCCATTTGTTGCCCAAAAAACAAATACGGTAGGATTACAGATTGCAATTTTACTTCAGTGACTAAATGCGGTTCTGGATTCTATTACTTTAAAATACTTCATGACAAATGTGCATAAACTTGATATTGATATGCATAAACTAGACTAACTATAGATATATTCGTATATTGCAAAGATGTTTAATATATGTATTCGAGAGTTTAAGAAATAAAATAAACCATTTGTAATTATGATTCTACTTCACTTTTATAGATTGGTGTGAGTAAATAGGAACATTTATGATAGTTTGTAACTGAGTGATGTTATTAATGAGTTATCGGAGTTCATAAATATATGTCAGAACTTGTATATATTGCTTTACTAAAAAAAGCAACACTGTCTTTTAAATTAATTAAGATATTATGATAAGGTAACATTTTATTTATTTATTTATTTATTTATTTACCTTCACGCCATATCCCTTGAGGGGTAGCCAAAGACGACAGAGCGCCAAACGCTACGGTCTCTGCATACCTCTTTCGCCTCGGCCACAGACATCAACCTCTTCATACATGCCCTCCGGGGGGTCCTCATGCTTTTTACATGACCTTCCTCCAGTATCGTAGCTACTGTGTTTTCAAAGGTCACTCGAGGCCTCCCCCTGTCTCTCTTACCGCTCACTTTTCCTAAATAAATCTTTTTTACCATTCTTTCATCACTCATTCGTTCAACGTGCCCAAACCACCTGAGCACGTTCTTCTTCATTCTCACCGTGACATCTTCGCTAGTACCTGCCATTCTGTGGATCTCTTCATTGCGGATTCGATTAAGATTTTTTTCAACATTTATTTATAAAAATTAAAATAATTATAAGAAAGTGCACAGAATCTTTGTTTAAATTATTTATTGGTTCACAAATACTTTTCCAAGAACCGTTCATTATTTAAAATTTATTTGAAACCATTTATCAATTGTTCTACTAATGTTTTTCAGAGGACATTTAACGAACTGATAAGATAAATGGAGAGTCGGATAAGATAAATGGAGGTCGTTGGCATTTGTTTTCTTTCATAGAGATAATTTTTTTTTTTTTTCATTACTCCAGTTTATTGCATCGCTTGGCGGATATTTAGGCTTGCCATTTAAATTAAAGTTTTCTAAAGAAACTCTGAATTCATACAAAAAATTAAAAAGAATATGAGCAGACGGTCTAGCTGATCGTTGTTCTTATTTACGTTGGATATCTGAAATTCAGTTGAGTTGCAACTACGTTAAGGGCCCTACCCTTGGAAAATCAAGCTTGGAAAATCTGAGGAAACAGGAATGAATCATAATTTCCATCCGTAATAGGCCTCAAAAGGAAAGCATCCGGTGTGGTAACGGAGGTGTGCACAAGTTCATTCAGCGGAGAAGTTTATTGTTTAGAATAACCTTATAGTTTGGTGGTAATGTTAAAAATGGCAACATCACCTATGCTGCCTTGAGTTGCACGTAACTGCCTCTTCTTACTCCTGGAACGGGTGTCGTGTATCTATAAAAGATCCCAGATGTTAAAAAAAGAGTATCGGTACTTGATTTGTTTTGTTTGGTGTCGATTTCGTTTTGTTTGCTATTTTTGTTGAATTGTCATTATTTTGATTTTTATCTGTTATTTCTTTCGTATTTTTTTCTAGAGATTAAAAGCCAACAGGGTGCATATTGAAATTAAGAAACAAAATATTAGAATGTATTTGTTACAGTTATGCTTTCATTATCCACAGCAATTAACTTACATAAAATAGAATCTTGTTACCTTTTAATACATATTTACGTTTTATCTTAAATCGGTTATTTTATAAGCCAGAATTAATTTAACATCTCTGTATTTATTAATCTTGATACTGATTAAAGTAAGTACTTAATACTTGATTTGTAAAAAAATACGTTAAAAATATATATTTTATGGGCTCGGTAGATTACATATACTATTTAGACATTTTAATTTGCTTTTAAAGTTATTAAACTTTTATATGTAATATGATATAATAACTTCAAATTATAATAATAATTTTGGATAATTGACATGTCAATCAACTCAATTCCATTTTGGTTTTACTCGTAATGGTATCTGATTTACTCTCTGCAAGTCATAAAGATGTTAATAGTCGATAATATTTATGTCTCCAACAGAGAATGCTACATTTCAAAAATTACTTTCTCCGCTTACCCAAAATATATTATGATAAATCAGTTTTTTAAGCTTGATTTATAATTTCTTATTTATTTTCATATTTCAGTATATTCTTTTGAATGTTATTAAAGAAACATTTTAAACGCTATTGTTTACTACCGATAATATGCAACACTATACGTTTAAAACAAATTTACCGTTGATAGAGAAAATATATAAAGTAATATGAAGAATAAAAACAGGTGAATACAGCTTTGCTCTTACTTCTTTAAAAACCCAAATATGTGAATTACGGTATGGTGTTATTACATAAAGTAAGTGTTTAGAGCAAACGTTACTCCCTAAAAGTGACCATAAACCATAATCGAGTGGATTAAAATCAGGACTAGATGACGGTCAGTCGCCAGCTTTGATGAAGTCCGGAATAGTCGTTTCTAACCAAAATTCAGTGGATCGAGCTTTGATCGATCACCCTGTGCCGAGTATTGCTGAAAGCACCATTCTGGGTTATTGAACATGATATTATAAATAATTGTTTTGTAATTGTAGGCATTCTCAAAGCCAACTGGGAATGCCCAGAGCCTATAATTTTTTATTATTTTTAGAGAACCTTTATTGAGAGTTTATTTTAGCCTTTAATGTAAAATAAATTAAAGAAATAAAGATCCGAAATAAAAAAAATAGCAATTAATTAATAAAGTAGAAGCTTGTTTTATTTACCATATCTATTTAATAATATAGTAGATGTTAGGTCTCTGAAACTCAGGCAGGAATAATTAAAAACTTAATGCGCTATATTTTGGTCAGAGCTGTATGTTATCTTTCCTGTAGCTGTACGTTACAGTGACGATTTATTTTTTATTGAATACTAATTAATCCTTTCTAAATGTATAAGAACATACAAAATATCATCTTCTATTAAAACATCTGGATAAATTATCTAAATCAGGATGGATTATCTAAAAACCGCAAAACATTTATTTTATTTTAACACAGCGGTTACCAACTGTCATGAGTACTGTATATGAAATCTATCATTGTGTATTCATTTCAAATTTAATATAGTTTAACAGATTTATAGAAAATTTTAAATATCGTTATTAATTACTTGTAATCATTTAATATATGGATGCTCTGAATCAAAATTAATGTAGGTCTTCGTTAGTGAACAAATATTTATTCCAAGTAATTGGTTTGTCAATTATACTAACAAGCTACTAGTTATTTAGTTCCGTCTCAATAATTTCAAAGACTTTTTATAACGTGTTTTAGCTATCACAATTCTATTGGAAAATATTTTAAAATTGCATTCGTAATAGTGTTTTAATATAAATAGCCTGCACAGCTATTTTAGTAAAATAAATATAAAATTAATTTCGGTAGCACTGTCTGATAAAATATAACATAAAAAAATACTATAGAAATTACTAAAATAAACGAGTCAAGCCGTATTAACTTTCGTTAATACCATAATTGTCTAACTTTTCTAATTGCAAAGACGGCTGGACTGAGTTTGCTTACGAATGCTGTTTATGAAAAGTTATACCTAAGAAAATTATTGAATCAGTCAGTTCTAACATTTCATTGTTAAGAAACAAGTTACAATTTTGAATTTCTAGCATTTAAGAACAAATTATTAATTTTGAACCAACAACGAACATGTGACAGAGCACTCTTTACTTTGACATATTTAGCCCTTTACATATTTATGCTCAACTTTAAAAATAAACGAGATATCAAACGCAAAAAAGTATAATGCCACATAGACCTTTTAGAAAAAAGAGCAAGACATTAAAGTAAAAATAAAAAATACTAAGAATAGATCCTTGTGGAACACCCGTCTGTACTCTTTGAATTATTCAATATTTTGAATTCATATTACATTAATTAATTTATTCTCAAAAGTGGGTAAAAACAGTTACAACATATAAGAGACTTTATTTCGAAAATTTTCAACTAGTATCATAAGATATTATTTTTTTATTGAAGATGACTATTGCACGATTCCTTTAAATCGCACCCTTTATAATGATAACATCAATGACCAATCCCTCGGTTATTTTATTTGTTACTTAAATGGAAAAGTTAAAAATTCATGAACAGTTTTAATATATATCTCGCAAATTACGTTTTATCTGAACTTGTATCATTTATAAACTAAATATTTTATGAAACTCAATACACCAAAGTTGTGTACATTAAATTATATTGTACAATTGTTAATTTTCAGGCATCAGATTTACAACAATACATATTATATTACTTTTGTCCTTGTTATCACACAAATTTGACTTCAACACAAATTTCCATGTTCGGTAAAATTTAAGCAAACTATATTTCTGTTATATACGGTCGAATAATAATGTTCTGTGACGGAATTGGACTTGTCAATTAGAGCTTCGTCGGACGTGAGCGCATGTGTTATCTGGCAAAGCTTTAATCTTGTTGGAGGGTAGCAATACCTTCTTATTACTAAAGTTAGCGAAGTGTATTATTGTTATTTTAGGACAGGACGTGGACAAAGTAATTGACAAACTTGGATTAATTAATGAAATAGTAAAATATATAAAATGATAAATTGTAAAAGGTTAAAATAGTATTATACAGAACTATAAATATACCAAATTATTATTTACCCTTTAACATTTTACAATGAACAATTTTAAGATTTTAATTTATAAGAATATATATTGATTCAGAGCAATCAATCACAGGTAGTTTCGAAATATTTATTTAACGCCTTATTGTATTTAGCTCCAAGACGCACCAAATTGAGCAATAGATAGCCCCATTCGTTTCATGTATTATATTGTCAACTATCCTTCAAAACATGGTAGTATATTGGATTCAATCCCGGCCTTGAACAAAATATTAAATGGCCTAGAATTAGACTGTTTGCAAACAAACACGCGTTTGGCAAAGCAGTGGGGTGGTATCCCAAGGGTTGTATCCCAAGGGTTGTGAATGCTTGACTCTTTTATTTTTTCTACTAAATCGTCTAAATAAAAGAAAAGATAATATATTTCAAAGTCGAAAACCAATTATATATTAATGATAACGCTAACTTTATTAGCAAAAGTTTAGTTAATACTTGTTAATTTTTTTAAACAAATATTATTATTATTAATGAAAGCTTACACTACACAACTGTACACTATACAAATGTAAAATTACATATTCTACAACTGAGCATACCACTTATATTGTTCCTATACTAAATATACAAATTAAAAGCAAGTATTTAAAGCTTTCCTTTTACTTCACGTAATATCCGCTTAAAACTCATTTCACTGAAATGTGACATTAAAGAGAGGGTACATTTTTTTGTAACAAAATTAGTAATTGTTTTTACTACGCTTGTTGAATTCAAAAAATATTTGTAATAATAGTGTTCTGTTTAATATTTATAATGTATTTGATAGCACAATATCATTAAACATATATTAAATAGAATGTACTTGCGGATAACCAAAATTAAAAAAAACTCAGAAATATATAAAAAAGATTTTTTTTTTAATTTATCAATTAAACATCTAACTAAACTACGTGATGATTTCATTATTTATAATGATAAATTACCCGTTTCGGCGATAGGTAGATATATAACTAGTATTTATATAAAATTTATATTCTAGACAGGGATGAAATGGTACAAAGCCCGACTTTGATTTAATAACTCTTGGAATTGACAAGACTTTATACAAAACATACATAATTTTAAATTTAATATTTAGAAATTTTAATATTTGTATATATAAAAACCCTGCAGATTTTTTTTTCAACAAATTTGTTTTATTTTTCACTGTTTGTTAAATTTGTTATTCAGTAGTAATAATTTTTGTTACACATATTTAGACCATTGAAATATACTTTATTCTGATTTTATATGATTTATAACTCTGATACTTAACCATATGTAAATTAAATGAATAATGTTTTAACCATATTCATTATTATACTGAACGAACGAAACGAACACCATCGTTTGTGACAAACGAGGGACATAACATGTAGGTGGGTACGCCCGCGGCTGAAGAGACATTACTCTAAAAACAAAAACATTCGCATAATCCAAGAATAATAAAGAAATTTGTGTATAAATTTACTAACAACTATTATGTAGCATTTTAATAAAAATAATATGTTACGCTTATTAAAGTGGATTTCTTTGTATTTTGCTTACTTACACTTTATAAAATTCGTAGATAATGTCTACCAATTTTGTAAAATGCTATTAAAATAGTCTGTATTAAAATAATATTAAACAAATGAAAATTATTAAACCGTGGTGGGTTCGATAACCTCCTAATCTCTAGACATTTCATGTAATTTTAGCATTCCCTCTCACGAAAGTAAGTGTACGGGAAAATTTGTCTCCATAACTGCTACGTCTGGATCTGAACCATTGTCTCATCGACCTTACGTGTTGAAAGACAAATCTTAAATGATATTGAAATTTAAAACAATAAATCTTTCTTAAGAATAAAATACACATGTTATATAACTAAACTGTTGATAGTATCAAGAATCATTAATTTATAATTTATATAAAATATTTATTAATAATTTCATAATTTCATCAAATTATCCTTTAAAGTACCACAATGATAATAAGATCACTTTAAAGTATAGAGAATATTTATTTTAAAAAAATGAATCCTGAAACCTTGTAAATTGGGTGAAATATATTTGACAACATTATTAACGAATTTGTCACGATATATATTTTATTCACGTACTTAACTTGCAAAGTTAATAATAAAGTGCACAGTGTATAAATAAATTATTTATTTCTTCACTAATACTTTACAAAGGTTACAAATCGTTTCATAATTTAAGTTTATTTTAACCATTTATAAATTTTACTAACAATGTTTTTCAGAGGACTTTTAACGAAGTGTTAAGTTAAATATCAGGCCGAGAGGTCGTTGACATTACTCCAATTTATTGCATCGCTTGGCCCATATTTAAGTTTGGCGTTTAATTTTAAAGTTTTCAAAAGAAACACTGAATTCGTAATAATCTTCTTTAACACAACATATGTTTTGAATCATATTGTCAAAAGGTTTTAAAACCCAAATGTTTTATGCTGGTCGTTTTATTAAATCCGATGTAGCTTTTGTTAATATTGCATTGAAACAAACGCAGTAAGGTGTAGCCATTTGCATTTCAACACAAACAACTTCAATCAAATTTTATATGCAATTTTTGTTTTGTAAATAAATATACAACGACATTATATAAATCTAATTCCTTTGTATAATGGGCTTATAAAAATTCTGCGAATAAATCGGTATTGAATTTCTATTTATTGACATTTTTGGACGTATTACTATAAATCTTAATTTCATTGTGCCATTCATATATGGTACATAGATATAATAATAGATATTTTCACAAACTTAGTAGTAATGCTAAACGATAACGTTAAGAAGGTTTAATTTTAAAATAATCAACAAAATGCAACCAATATGTAGCGAATTAAAATTAAAGTTAAAATAATGGCACCTCGATGACCATCGAGGCACAAACAGGCATTTTTATAGTGTAAAAATGCCTTCTTGTGCCTTAATTGTATAATTTTCTTTTTACTCTAATGGAATTAAAAGGAGATCAGTGTTTATGGTTGTATGTAAGATCACCGAATAACGAAAACCGATATGTGATTTATATGACACTGACCAGATTCTAGAAAAGTGTTTTGAGTACATAGATTTAACAACACTATTGAAAGTTGTGTTCACCGCCGCTTTCAAGCCATCTTTTAATAAGGTCAATATATTCTTTCATAGCATATTAGTATTTTATATTTCATAGCATATTATATTAGGTAATCAGCGTTAGAGAAATCTAGTGGTTATGTGTAGTCTTAATGTAAATAGACATAGAAATATAACCCGAAAGTTAATATAAAAAGGTAATTAAAATCATTTTATTAACATTTGTAATTGTACAGTTATTATTTTAATGAAAATAAAAATGTGGTGTAGTTGTAAAATATTTTAAAAGCAACTGTTGAATACAGTCCAAAACATTACATTCCTACGTAGAAAGACATCGTTAATACATTTCCTAAATTACATCAGCGATAAGACTGAAACTCTTTTATCTGAAACCGATACCAACAATTTAACTCTGAATCACTGTAACCTCGTGAAATTTATGTCCGCTATCCGGGACTTCAAAATACGATAGAAGAGTAAAAATTTTATTGTATTGAAGCAATAAACAGAAGGTGATATTTACTTTTGTTCTTTGATCAGATTTAAAGAATGGAAGACGGCTATCCATTTTAATTCGATCGACTTTGCAATACACACTAAGATTTTCACGAGTGATACAAATTGAATTATAACATTTTTTTTCGATTTTATCCTATTCTATCTTCGTTTCAGTGATAATGTATTTTTGATTAAATACTAATTAATCTCATCCAAGTGTAAATAATAAGAAGATACAAATGTCAGCTTCTTTAAACACATCCCGAGAATTGAATATCTGAAGCCGTTAAACACTTATTTTATTTTAACAAAGTGATTACCAACTGTCATAAATTCTGTGTGTAAATTTTTCATATGTTTATTGATAATTGAAACAAGCATAACTAAATAAATTGTTAACATAACTAAATAGGTTTATTGATAATGTCAAATATTGTAACAATTAATCTTTCATGGATGCTCTGAATCAATATTTATTAAGTTTTTCATTTGTCAAAATTTATTTATTGCCAATAAATTGTTTGTCAATTATACTAACAAAATAATTTTAAAGACATAACATGTTTTATTGTTCTTTAAATCGTGTTAGATATTATTTAACAAGTGGTTTCGTAATAGCGTTTCGCACAGAAAATAAATTAATGAATATGTAAACGGCAAATAAATAAAACCATAAGATATATTATTACAGTCAATGTCATCGATATATTTAACTTTAAAACTCACAATTTTGAATGTAATTAAATTTAATATTACTATCATTAAATATTGAGTTACATTTTATATATCAATAGATATTAGTGTTTAGATAGCGCTATGATCTCAGTCAACATCCTCATTTATGATCTAACAAAGATCACAAATAAAGATGTTGGTTGACAAATTTCAAACTTCTTTTCAATTTATAAATTTTATATAAGGTATATTGTAATATAAAATAGATGGATGGATAAAATGGATAATTACAATACATAAAAGATTTTCTTTTCGAAAAAATTCAAATAGTATCACAAGCTAATTTTTTATTGAAAACAACTGATGGGTAATTCCATTAAGCCGTTCTCCTTATGAGGATAACAATGATGACAAATCCCTCCATTACTTTACTTGTTAGTTTCCAAGTAAGGACTTGGAAAGGTTAAAAATTCATGTCAAATTTTCAAAACATCTAGCAAATTACATTTTCTCGGAACTAGTATAATTTCTATAGTATGTACATAAATACTACAGCAAAATTTTGCGGAATTTAGAATAATATATATAAAATTGCTTCTATTTTTATTATCATATAACTTTGACTTCAAACCCAATTACTGAGGTGTGTAAAATTGAAACAAACTGTATTAAAGTTATACAAGCACGAAACTAAATGTTCTTTGTCGATGGCAAATTCAATATTATAGATTGTTTCTATAATTTATTATTTATTGTTTGGATATCTTCAATTGTATTAAAAATTGTAAAATCAAAGTAGGCTGAGATTAAAAAATGTCAAATCTTTTTAGGGTGTACAATATAGCTTGGAAAATGAAATTGGAACATAAAAAAGATTTCCTATAAACGAATATTCTGTGACCACATTGGATTTGTCAATTAAAGCTACGTCGGACGTGAGCGTGTGTTATCTGGCGAAGCTTTAATCTTGTTGTAGGATTCCAGTACCTTATTATTACTAAAGTTAGCAAAGTTTGTTATTGTTACTTTAGGACAGGACGTGGGCAAAATAATTGACAAACTTGGTTTGCCTTATGCAAACTTTAAAATATATAACGTGTAAAGTTTCAAAGGTAAAACATATAACACAGAAACAATATTATTTTCCTCTTTAACATTTTACAATGAAGATTCAAGTTTTCTGGTTCAGTCTCAGAACAGTAATTCAATACCTAATTGTATTTAGTTCAGACAAAACATATCTAATGGAGCAATAACATTAATAAACACATTTGTTTCAAGAACTCCGACATAAGAGACAATATTTAATTAAAAATACTTTTATTGAAATTGAATTCGATCCCGGTCTTGAAAAAAATATATAAAAGCCTACTAACGTTGTTTGCAAATAAACATGTATAGACATGTAAAACTTATTTAATTTGTTAATAAAATTAAATGAACAATTCGTAACGGAAGGCCGTAACATGGTAGCTCAATGGCAAAAGTAATGAGACAATGGCAGTAGAGGGAGTAGTGGGAGGGCCCAAAGGTCGTACGTGATGCTTGGGTTGATCATTTGTATTCTTTATTTATTTAAGAAGTTCGAGTATGTTTTGCAATTAATCATTATAATATGATAATAGATACAATCAGTATGTAGCAAATCATAAAATTATATGTATTATGTGTTATCTTTACATTGTGAGGAGTGTACAATTTATTTTGTATCGAGATATACAACATATACATATTCAGTGATGTATAAGATACCCTATACAAAGTATCTGAAATACAAGATGCAAGATACTTAAAATAAATCATTTCAGATACCAGATGCAAATAATTTTCTAAAAAGGTATCTGAAATACTAGATACAAAATACCTATCTTTCAAATACTTTCTAAAGATAAAATACTTTTGTAGGAAAACAACATTAAATTAAACTGCCAAGTTTATTTATTCAAAAAAACAATTTTCTATAATACAGGAAGTATTAATCTTTATATTTTACTTGAGATTTTAGTATTAGTAATTCTTCAAACATATTGTCGCTCATCTTCCTTCTATGAGGCCTCATGATCATGCCCCCAAAGGAAAAGAGTCTCTCCACAGGGGCAGAGCTGGGCAAACAGGTGTTATATTTTAAGAATATTTTTTTTATTATAGGATAAGCATTTAAGCTTTTAAAATTTGCATCTTTATTGTTCAGGTACTGGAGTGTCTCTAAATCACTGGTGCTGCTTGTGTTTTCACCACTAGCAATAGAAGAATCAGAGTCCTCTAGAAACATATAATAAGATTCATCTTTTGGTTTTTTTTTTATATCACCTTCAATGTTGTTCAAAGCCTCTGATTTTTGTTTTTCACATCGATTGATCTTTCTAGTTTCAGACAGGACAAGTTCTTTTACATAATCCTTTCGCGCTTTTGGTACCCATTTCAGTTTAAACATTGGATGGGACACTGAGGCTAATATAGCATCGTTTGCTGCTGATTCCAACTGCAAAAACAGTTTAAACCGTCTATCTAAGTTTTCTTCTATTACATCTAGCAGAGGGCTACAGTATTTCAGATTTTCCATTCTGAGGCTTTTGATAACATGTTGGATTCTGTATAATTCTTTTAACAGGCAGCCATAATAAATATCTTTTTCCCCTTGCAGGCTTTGAATAGCTTCTGCTATTGGCTTTGAACAGTCTACATATTCACTTAAAAAATGAATATCATTTTCTTTTAGCGGTGGTAACTTTAACATTTTCATGGCTTCACTAAGATGGTTCTGCACGGCTAAAAGATCTTGTATTGAATTATAGTAGGAGTTCTATCGAGTTGCACATGGAGAAGTTGGTGACTTCCCTGTTATTTGTAAATATGTCTCGCATGCCTTTGGGGATCTAGCACACAAGTTCCATAGTGCTTGGCACTTTGATAATGCTGAGTCATGTAGTTTCTTATAAAGTGTATTTTTTATTCTTGCTTGTTTGAAATCAGTACTAGCAATCAGGTGTAGAGTGTGTGTAGCACATCTTTCATGTCCAGGCAGAATCCAATCACCTTCTAATTCTGATGAAGCATCCGGAAAAGCTTGTAGTACTAAAAGTGAATCATCATCTTCATTACCTTCATCTGGTGATGTTTTTTCAAGATCTTCTAATGTTTGTGAAACATGTTCATTTTCAACTACCTCTGAATCAGACTTTCCAAATACCTCAAAAGCTTTCACCATATTTGAGCCGTTATCTGTAACCGTTTTAACAATTTTTGATAGCTTCAGATTATAGTCTGAATGTATATCAGCTATCATTTCAGCTACTTTTTCATATGTGTGAGCCCCCTTAAATCTTCTGCAAGCAATTGCTGCGCTCTTCCTTTCAAAAGTCTCACTTTCAATCCAATGGACTGTAACCCCCAAGTAACTTCTTTTTGATGAAGACCAAATATCAGCTGTACTGCACACAAATTCAACATTGTCCAATTCTAGCTTAAGGTTTTTCTTAAATTCATTGTACTCATCACTAATTTTATTCTTAGCTGTAATACGACACATAACCTTGGGAGGCTTAGTTAGTTGCTGTGAACCTTCAATCAATGCTTTAAAAGACTGATTCTCCACTATTGATACTGGTGACATGGTGTCAACAATAAATTGTACAATTAACTTGTCCAAATTAACAGATCTTGATCCGCTTACATCTGTAAGAGTAGACTGCTTCAATTTTTTACATGTTGATTGTGAACCACTGGCACCACTGCTACTAATCTCAGTATTTTTTCTTTTTTTAAGAGTTGTACTTTTAAAATTTTCATAATTTTGCAATTGATCTGAGTGGCCTTTAATCTGTAATAACATAAAAAAGTATATAAGTAGGTCCACTTCAATAATATGGAAGCAAAAGCCTAGTAAATAAAGTAAAAATCTAGCACAAAGTAAGTAAATAAAATATTTTTTAAGCAAATGTATCAGTTTAAAACACCTACCTTTAAATGCTTCAGGAAATTTGTAGAAGAAGTAACACTACCCTTTATTGTTTTCGAACATAGATTGCATGCTGCAGATACGTTCACATCACTTCCATCAATTTGCTTAATATTTTTAAAGCAGTACTTTAAAATGAGTGGTATACTCAACTTGTTCTCTTTACCCCTGAAAACACAAAATAAACTTTCTTAAGTACCTACCTAATATAAATTTTATGCGACGAAGCAACAGGTTAAGTGGCCAGAATAACACCTAACATAACAGAATGAACCCTGATTCGACTCAAACTTAATATTAATGAACTTACTCACACATAACTGTGATTACTAAATTCGTGTATATACAAAAATACTCTGTGTACTAAATTAATAAATTGTTGTTATTCTAACCTAAACTTTTTCCGTTCTGTTCGCAAATTACCTACATACACATTTCTAACAAACATGTAATATGCAACTTAGTAAAATAAAATAGGACTTACGTTTCCATGTTCGCGATTCCGGAACTTACAAAGGCGATATTGTTGTTGACAATAATTATTATATATAATATAGCACCATACAACATAAAAGATCAACTCAGGTCGTATTCAGTAATAACACAAAACAAGATTTAACTATTGTTTTATTATTGTTCTGTTCATAATTCACTTATTTACTCACTTTAATTTTTGTATTCACAATTCAACGATTCAATCCTTAATGGCATTATTTTTGTATATCCCATTTTTCCAGACAACAAAACGTTTTTCCCCTTTCACAATGCACTCTCTAGTTGCCATATACAATAATTTACTTTATGGTGTGTATCAAAGTATTACAATAATAACATATAAAACTATAAATCATATCATAAAATAATTATCTTACACATGCAAATATGAAAAAAATAAGGAATGAGTAAAGGAGTGACAGTGGGACCAGTGTTACCAACTCAAGATCAACACGAAATATCCTTAAATAACCCTAAGGCAAAATATAAAAGCCCCAAAAAAGACTTGTGTTAGGTACTTATTCAAATTATTGTTTAAATGAGTTTCCCGTTTTATTAAGACAAATAAAATAAAACTTAGCTTTAATTACTGTTTATTAGTACTTATTAAAACTAATTTATTAAAGATCTACAATCTCAATAATTGCGAATAAATCGTTTAATACCCGATTTGGCGTTTCACTTGAGCTTTCGGAATTCTTGATGTCATCGATGTTAAACTCGTATAATATTATTAGATGTTTTGCTATTTTTTTACATGTTTTGTTTAGCCAATGTGAGAAGTATTATTTATGATATAAAAAAAGAAAGATAGTGTCGCCATCTGTCTTTCGGTTTCCGGCAATATCGACAAAATGTTTAAACAACGCGCTGCGTTTAGTTGCGTTCGGAAAGAAAAACTGAAATTTATTTTAGTAAAAGTATCTTGGAGAATAAAGTATCTTCAAAATACTAAGATACCAGAAACATGTATCTAAATGTAAGATACAAAATAAAAAATATAAAAAGTATTTCAAATACAAGATGTAAATACGTATTTTGTATCTTGTATCTGTATTTCAGATACTTTTATCTAAGATAAGTCACATCTCTGTACATATTGTATTATTATAATCAGATAAAGATAACTGTAGCACTATGTTCAGTTTCTTTTATAGAAATTGTTTAAAAAATAAATATCTTCTATTTTATTTCATCCAACAATCTGTTGTAATGACTGTATTTAAAATATAATGTACATTATACTGAAACTGATATTGTCAGTTATGCAATATTGAATATCATGTTAGAACTTCATAGGAATTTTAATCAAATCCTTTGTGTTATTATGTACTCATACTTTCGTACGCTGCTTGGTGTATTTGGATTCCGCAAACATATTTTTTAGATTGCATATAAAAAGCTTGTATATACAATATTATTATATATAATGCTTTTGATTGTTGATTTCACTTTGTTTATTTGTAAAATATAAAATCACGTATTTTTGCGAAAGTTTGACATTATGTTCAGTTAATGAAAAACGAAAATATGATTTTTTACTTTTATAACGTACTGTGAATGTCTGTCTGTCTTTATGAGGTACTATTTTAAATGATTCTGATAAACCCAAACTGAATGTCGATACTCATGGATAGTTTAGGATACCGTCTACTATTTCGACCTCCAACATGAAACGTTTTGTATAAGCATGACAAAATCGCTTTTGTGCCGCAGGTTTTCGTGATCATAGAAAGTCTGGATATAAACAAAGTTCAGTTTCTTGTTTTATTAGATAAATCTTTAAAGTTATAAAAGTAGTTAAGAACCGCAGTGTTCTAAGATAATTTTTGTTAAACACACTCGACACTAACTAATGTAATCGTATTTGGCAATCAATATAAGCTCAAAACAAAAACATAAAATGATTTATTTACCAACAATGAAGCAATTATAGTTCTTAAATTTTTGGCGAATGTGATCTAAGCATAAAATGTTTATTTTACTTACTATTTCGTAACAAAATTTGTTAATCAAATTAGAAACGATAGTAGTGAGAATATATCATAATACATCTGATAATACATCTCAGTAATTTTATACCAAAATTGTATAACTTAAAGTATATATTTTGCAGGTCCACAAATAAAATATTGCTTGTGTTATTAATTGTGTGTTATAAGGATTATTTGCGCGTCCCGGTCTATAAAATAAAATACATATATGTATATATATAATTCTAACACTCTCTTGACCACTAAGAAGTAATATTAAGAATGAACTATAATAGTTAAAAATAATAAAAATCTCTATTTTTAATTAAAATTAACTATAAGCTCAATGCAGTCTAATTACCATCGAAATTAAGGAAAAAAATCTAGCTATCCCTTACACTATAAATAAAACTAATTGTTGCTGTCACACTTCTTTGTGGACCTGTATGTTGTCAACCGATGTTCCTTTTATACTTAGAAATTAGAAAAGTATATAAATTTCATACACCTTTTGGTTTTAAATATATGAAAATTAAAGGCTTTTAATGAACTGTTTAAGATAAGTGACGGGTCGACAGATGGTTATCATGTTTTCCCTTTTACATACAAAATAAACGATAATGTTTATTGTGTCATTTATGGATCTTAATTTTATTGGTAGATTTTATTCTTAAGAATTTTAAATGCGTAATTTAAAAGATTGAAATTTAGAAATTAAATTAAAATTAAATTTATGTTTCACGCTTTTAACAATAAATTTATATAGTTCTGATTACTATTTTATGATTAACATTTCAATTATAAAAAATTAACAACAAAAACCAATATAACAATACAACTAATCTTTTAAACCAGACATTTAAAATTCTATAAAAAAATCTACCAATAGATTTAACGATCCGTCAATGATATAATTAACTGGAGTGACATGATGATTTTTTTTTATTTTGTCCGTAAAAGGGAAAATAATATCAACGAGCTGTCGACCCGTCTCTTATCTTAAACAGTTCATTAAAAGATTCTTAGATAAATAATATGTGACTACTAACAAACGCTTACCTTTATACTAATACTTTCACTACTACATAAATAATCTAAAAACCATCTTTATCTAATCTAATATTTTTTTAATTATCAATTAATCAAATATAGTCATATGAGTAGTTATTTATTATGTAGCGATTTATTAATAGCGATTGTGATATTTAAAAAATTGTAATAAATATAAGAAAGTAAACATGGCCTTAAGAAGTACGTAACATTGTGATATCTTAATATATAAAGCACAAAGACACTCAAACCGTAATACCTAGAAAGCTGAAATTTGGACACAAGAATCCTGACATATTGAATAGGTGCAATAAGAATTGGAAAGGATTTTGCAAAGGTCCAAACCGTTCCAAAGTTACAGCTAAAAATTGCAAAGTTTACCCCCCGCTCCCTTACTTCTTCCATTCCACTGCAGTAGAAATTAAAATTGTTTGGCCTCTCACTATGTTTATTCGTAGGATCAGGGTTCCGTAACTCACATACAGTTTGTGATTACTTGTGATTATTTTCTATTTACCGACATACAATTTGTGATTATTTTCAATTAACCCACATATAGTTTGCGATTTTTTGTTATTATTTGCCCATATATATATACATAATATATATCGAAAGGATAGAAGTAAGTATTATTTTTTTAAGAAAAACTTTAAGACTATATTTTATTAATATTTTTTAAGTAAACATTTAACATAATATAACATTATTGTTGTTCCAATGCAAAACATAAAAATTAAAGACAAGTGTTTAAATATTTCTTTTTAGCTCACGTAATATCACTGAAATGTGACATTAAAAACAGGAACCAAGTTTTGTAACAAAATTGACAGTCGTTTTTATTACGCTTGTTGAATTGAATTAAAATGATGGATCTGTTTAATATTAATATTATTTTTCATAGTTTAACAGCTTCAAAAACAAATAAATTTATTATGTAGTAAATGTTATCTTTTCAATTAATCAATGATAAACTTGAATTACATTAAGTTCATTGATAATTTATCATTATGTCTATATAATGATAAACTGCCCGGTTAAGCGATAGAACAACATTAACTATAATTTGTGTAAAAGATTGTACAAAGCTCTGTTTTAATTTAACATAAAACAATATTTGTATATATAAAAAACAAAAGCAAATAAAAATAGTGTTTTCCAATAATTAAACAATGGTTGGTAAATTTATTATTCAGTAATAGTAGCAGTATTTTTTTGTCCATTTTCAACCATTATGAGTTTATGCTTTATATGAATGTAGTTTTTACTTAGATAATTTATGAAGACATTAAAAATTACTTACATGTTACTTATAAATAAATTAAATTATTATATTTTTAACTAAATTCATTATAACACAGAACAAAAGAAACGAACACCATCGTTTGTATCCGACACGGGACATACTCGTATCATGTAGGTAGAAATGCCCACGGCAAATGAGATTTTGATAATAAAGTAAAAATATTCACATATTCCAAGAATAAGAAAGATATTTGTGTATAAATATTTGTATATTTACTAACAATATCTAGCATATTAATAAAAATAATGTGTTTCGCATATTAACGTGGATTTTCTTCTTTTTGCTTACTTACATTTTTCATAATCAGTAAATTCTGTAAAATGCTTACAATATTCTCAACTTAAATTTCTCTTCTTTGTATTTTTAAAATTCTTATTCACATAAATAAATGTATGGGAAAATTAAAGATTTCCTTTCAAGTCCTTTCAAGTTTGGATCTAAAACTTTGTCTCATTACAACTTAAAATACCCATATAATGTAAAAAACACTGGTAGTGGGTTGTATGATAAATGCACAAATAATCAATTGATTAAATATATTTCACAACATCATTAAGAATAGCCTGTCATCTTATTTACGAACTTAAATTGCAAATTTTACAGTAATATACTCGTATATACGTATTATAATCGATTTTTTCAAATTGAAAAGTATAATTTATTTTACTATAAGTCTTGATTGTGTCCGAGAAAGTACAATAAGGGAATCTAATATTACAGGGTATTTTCTATAATATAAAGCGGTAGAAACAGCATGGCTCACACAGAATTAAAGGGCCGAAAATAAGTCGCGTAAAATTTATTTTGTTTATTTGTTTGTTTGTTTTTATGCAATTTTGTGTGGTTTTTAGTTGTTTTCCGGATTAACACACTAATTTTATGCTCTCATTTCAAGAGAAAACCCCAAACTATACGACGATATTGATGGGGGTTTTGTGCGGATTTTGGTATGTATTATTTACAGTAATACTAATTTTGTTATATTTTAATTACATTTATGGTTTTATGAGTACATATATGCAGACTATCGCCTTATTTTCTGAAACAACACACTGGCTTGACATTATGACGTATAAAGCACATGTTAGAAAATTCCTTATATATCATATAGCAAAGTATTGAAAATATTGTTTACATACCTATGTAAACAATATTTTTATTCTATGAAAAACAATATTTTATATTATACTTATAACAAATGTCGATAATGCTGTGAACACAATAAAAATTAAGTTATGATGGTATTTTCGTGATATTTACCAACAACCAAAAACCTCTTTAAAATTGTAAGCTTCAAAGAGGAGTGTTTCTATTCTTTTTCGTCGGCCATGTTTCTGTTTTCGACAAAGAATTTTGTATCAAAGCGGGCGTTAGCTAGCTCAGAGTGACGAAAGCACCCATAGTGCTGAAAGTCTAACTCTGTATATATACGCGCAATATCGATTTTTTTATACAGGAGACCTTCTGGTATGAGTGTGGTATTTTTAGAAAGCCCTTGACCCATAGACTCAGAAAATGCATTTGTACTATACAATACACCTAGCAATATACCTACCGCCTCACCTCTACGGCCGTTTGAAAAATGAGACTAAAATTTAGTTTTTGGCTCCGCACCAGTATAAAATCACTTATTTCCAACTTGAAAAAGATTTTCCTAAAGGTCCTCGTCGAGACCTTTTCAACAAGCCCAAAAACGCCAAAATCCGACCACCGGTTGATGAGATATGACATTTTGAAAATTTTGACTGGCGCCTCCATCGATGATTACTTTGTCTGTTTGTGGGTATGTTCGTAGTTTCAACTGATTTTGTTCAAACTTTCAGGGCTTGAAGTACATCAAAAACTAAGACTTTTTTGTTCTACGACATTTCGATTTGGCCGCCATGTTGGCCGTGGCCAGCCCTCGAAAGGCCAAAAATGGCCATTTTTCGTACAGGGACTGTGGCCAAACCAGTTGACGTACATTGACTAATTGGGCATCATTGGAAAGGTCTCAAGCTCATCTTTTGAATAATGTCCATTTTAATGGCAAAAACATTTGTTGGCGTGACATTTTTGGTCAAAAGGCAAAAAATGGCCAACTGGCCGGGGACAGATCGGCCATTTTCTTGAAAACGGCGTCAACGATTTTTTCGAAAATTTCCTCATTCGTAGCCCCAAATTAGAGCTAAAATTTGGTATATAGCATATATCTGGGAAAATTCGTTATTTTGAGATATGGCCGTGAGAAGTTCAAAAAATCATGAAAAATGACCAAAAATGGCCAAAAAATGACTTTTAAAGCCAGAATCGTACTCACAACACGGTTAAAATTCAATGGCAACTGAAAAAATCAAATGAAAAAAAAATCGGGCACCTGTGGGAATCGAACTCGAGGTCTCGTCTTTGTCATTACAACGCCCATCCTCTGAGCCAAAACACTCTCATTTTGTCAGAGGCAACTATTCCAAATAAATGAGTATATATTTGCATGAAAAATAATCGCACAGCATTTTGTTACCAATCCTTTTACAAAACTATTGATATCAAAACAAAAACTTCTCAACGAAGTAAATACCGAGTGACGAAAGCGAATCCACTGACAAAACTCCTGATATGAATTATATAAATATTCGGAACGTTGCCAAACAAACAAACAAACAAAAAAAAAATACAAACAAAAAATGTGAATGTGCTCGAAACGTTGCACAAATTGCATTTTTGATTTTATTTTATTAGATTGATTAAGGCAAGTTGGCAACGTTCCGAACACATTCACATTTTTTGTGTTTGTTTACGTTTGTGAATAAAAATATTAGTGGTTTTTTTCGTCGCAAAATTCATATCAGGAGTTTTGTCAGTGGATTCGCTTTCGTCACTCGGTATTTACTTCGTTGAGAAGTTTTTGTTTTGTAAACTTTACTAGGAGGCAATTTCACGCGTATGTTTGTTGCCCCATATTGGAACACGATATGGTTCCACATTGCAATTTTACTTCACTTGACTTAATGCATTCCTGAGTTCTAGTGCTTTACTCTGTGATAAAATATTGTCATCATTGATATCAAAATATCGATATTCATAATTAAATATATTCGTATTGTTAAGGTGTTTTTGGTCTATTTATGTATTTAAGAATTTGAAATACATAAGAAATATACTATTATTATGACTCTACTTAACATTTATAGATTGGTAACGCATATTTTTTTGATACTTAGGACAATAATGGAGTTGTTAAGGTATTTTCTATAGTTCTTTGTAACTAGGGTAAAACATGTAAATTATACTATTTGTCTAAATTTACTATATTTTTTTGATAATTCTATTATTTTAAAGTCATTTTAATTTTATTTAAATTAAAATACACTACCTTTGTTCCCAATATTTGAATCATATCACACATATTCATTCACTAAAGAAATGCTGGCCTTTTATATAAATTAATAACTTTATTATGACAAAGAACCATTTCAAGTTTATTAACCGAACTGTTAATGTTTAACAAATATTTAACGAACTGTAAATGAGGGTATTTTAGATAAAGGGTGAGTCGATAACTCGTTGGTAATTAATTTCTTTCACAGTGAAAATCAAGACAAGGTCATTAGAATTAGTTTTTGAGTTTTTTATAGTTCTCATATGAACACTGAATTATCAACAATATTCTGTAATATATGATAAGAGGAGACGAGCAGATGTTTTTCTCTTTAAAAAAATAAAATTCGTTAAAAACCATACCGTTAATAAACAGGAGAATTATCTTTTAAAAATATTATGTCTATGAAAAAAAGTTTTTAAATTACACTAACATTGTGGCTAAGGATTAAATCAATGGCTCTCTGTCAAATTGGCAGAGACAAATAGTTTCAGAAACACAAAATAACCCAGAACTGAATACGCCTACATCCAATCTTTGAAATCAAAATGCACCTACCATTATATCATTACTATCATTCTCAGTGTATTATTAATTTACTAGATTGAAAAAAAACACCAGGATTGTAAGAAGGGGTAGGTAAATATTCAAAATTATTTTTCATTTTAAACGACGTTTTGTTTTAGTGATCAGAGGTTTAATTTGTATAATATATTATAGGAATATGGTTATTATTTTCACTTTTCAAGGAATTCAAATAAATATAATTGAAATTAATCGCTAACAAACGGAAAACACGCGAAACTCCACTCTATTTGACTGAAATGATATTAAATATGTGTTTGAAATCTTAATTATATTTAAAATAAAGAAAGTTAACCAAGCCTTAATATTTATGGCACTAATAATATGATCGTCAATCCATATTTGTCTGTTTAAAATGGGTTTGATACGTACCGCGACGATAATGCTGTTACGACGGAAACATTGTTACAATAGAAATAAACTATTTGTATTATAAATAATGTATTATTTTAAAATTGCTTTGAAATTAAAAGTATTTTTATTGTCATAAAATTTTAATTCTCAACTCAACAATCTCATCTGCCCGATGGCTGAAGACATTTGATTACATGAAACATTCTCTCCTCGCAAATATTTTTAATAGACAGGTTATTTTTTACTCTAAATTTGAGTACCGAAAGTATTTCCAAAAAAGATACCTTTTCCGAGAAAAAAAAAAAAACCGCTTTTTGCTTGAAAATTTTTGATGTAAACAATGGCATCATGTGTTATTCTTAGGTAGTAAGTTATATTTTAACTTTAAATTTATTTACGGGTTACACACGAGGTCTACCCACGCGTGTCCCCCTGCGGGTACGGATTTTTTCTTTTTGTTTACGCTATTAATTACTCGGTAGCTTGAAAACTTAAATTTTAATAGTATTTTTGTATAACTAACTATACAAACTAACTAGCGTAAATTTCCGTGGTAGTTGTTTAATGTAGACCTGCCTCATAATTTTGCCTGAGTGCCGCAAGAGGCGACTGAGGGACAAAAATAAATTTAGATACTATTTTACAACCCTAACCCGAAAAGTGGTGGGAGATTCACCATCACGCTTTCCCAATGGGGAATGTCAGGCGGCAGCCGGCCTAGAACACTTTTGCAAAATATATTACAAAATCATATATATATAGATGGATGCACATGGATGATGATGAAGGGCGATAATCATAAATATTGATTTACAGATAATATTAATATTGATAAAACTGATCAAATTGGGGACTAAACTTCAAAGTCTCTAGATATTTTGAGATAATATATGTAAAATTATAAATTAATGTTACGTTATTATTTATTATAATTTATAATATAGTTAGGTATAAACTATATAGACAAATTTTATATTCATTTAAGATTCTAAAATATTTAATTAAAAGTTTTGTTGGCAGGAAAATTATCGAACGATCGACGTAGTCATGAAGGAGCTATTTTTTCAGACAAGTTTTGAAATTTATCTTAATTTCATTTGTTTAATTACTTTTCTAATTTAAAAGCGCAATAGTTAACGGAATAAGTAAAGTAAATTATCCAAAAGGATAAACATAACAAAAATGCCTAAAAAGTAATGTCTACTTCTAACAAGTCTACGATTTTTCGTTAGTTTACTATTACAACTAAAAGAGGGACCACTAAACTAAAAGAACTAGAAGCTCCTCCCTACTAAATGTAATCAAATCTTTCTACTTACCTGTTTAACACTGCGTTGTATAAATTTTTCTGTTTCATAATGATTGCTTAATTAAACAACGAAATCTAAGGCTGTATTTCTGTCTCAATTTTGTTTCACGGAATGAAAACGAGTTCCTTTTGTATATAATTTCTTTAGTCTTTTAATCACATACAATATTATTTTAAACAATATTTACAGAACAATCAATAAACATAGTTTTTATATTAGTATATTTTTTTTATAATGACACTATACCAAAATATTACGCTTGTTTCAATTACACCAGGATCAATCACTATTATTACCACAAGAAAATTAATAAATCTTACCTAACTATCTTAGAAAAATATAGGCATTTTTACGTTCAGCCTATCATTTTTAAAAGCATTTTCATATACCTATACAAATAAATAATTATTAAATCTTCAGACATCCAACCCATCACAAGCAGATGGCGAAATGGAAAAACATAAAACGTAATTTTCTTAGCGAAGGAACCAAATAATTTGCATATTCATTTGTAACATTTGCATAATTATCTGCTCCTTAAAGAGCGCAAGTCTTTATCCCAACCAGAAATACCGCCTCGCTCTGTTGATCACTTCACATTACAAATATTTCAGAAATAAATATCTTCTATATTTATTGTTGAGTTGAGTTACTTAGGTTGTTCCTAAAATTGTTAGTGCAATAAAAAATCGTACGAGTATGAAAATCTTTATTTGTGTGTATGAATGAGGTATCCATTGCGAAACAACCTTTCTAACTTTCTAATGTCAGGAACATTAGAACATTAGGATCGTTGAAAATACCTGTGATCCAATCTTTAGTTCAGCATGAATCTTCGGGTGTGCAATAATGTAAATGTAAATATGACTAACAATTTTCATTTATCTTAAGCTGTGGGGTAGCTCCTTTTTGCTATTGTTTGTACATACTTTGTTACCGAAAACAATTTTTCAAGGTACTACACTTGTCATGACGAGTTGGAGTTTGTCAATGAAGTTTTCAGCCAACCATATTTAACTATAAAATCTTAGGTGAAATCTCAAATACAGACTTGATGTATTTCTCTTTCATCTGATCGTGGAAAGAAAATTGATTTATTTTGTAGTAAATGCATATTTCGACGAGTCATTGCCATTTACCATTGAGTACTTTTAGGCCTCCACGTTTTAAAAAATGAAATATATTATTAGATCCATCTAAAATCTATCAACGATGCAAAAAATATTACGTTTTATTTCTTTACTTATTATTTCAATATATATCCGACAACTTTTGGTTATAATTTTTTTTTACATAAATTTTGTACCTTATTCACTTGTACCTTGTACTTGTATTGTAATCAATAACCTTAATAAATTCAAATAGAAATTTATTACATATTACTTATGTTCACTTACTTATTTATTACTTCTGTTCACTTTATTTGTTATTACTAATAAACACACAACTATTAAATACTGACATATCAGTACATATACTAAACAACATGAATGGGACGGCCGTCTTTCGATCTAACTTTGTCCATATGTGGTGGTATAACTACATACGATTCTCTGCTGAGAATAAGAGCGGAATAAGATTAAGTCAATACCGAATTATTTCGAAAGAATAATTCGCAATAATTTAATCTTGGTAGTAAATCATCATTATATTTCTATTGTTAAAAAGTTGTAAGAGAATCATCTATTTTTTTTCTATGTACTCGTATATCTTAACTCAATATTTACTGTGGCTATGTTATAGTTTTATATTACTCTAATAATGCAGATATTTTGGGAAGATGAGGTTGTACTTTTTGTTGTACGCTATTAATTAATCGGTACCCTTATCCGCCGTCAATTAAATTAAATTAAGGGACAAAAATAAATGTGGTTACTATCCTACAACACTTATCCGAAAAGTGTCAGCGGTTTCCCTAACGCCCATTCCCAAGGAGGGTTGATGTCGGGGGGCGGCCGACCTTAAAAACTTTTGCCATATATTGCAAATGGATGAAGATGATGAGTGATAATTATAGACATTGATTTACCATAGAATCAAAACAGTTATCAATAAACACAGAATATTTATAAAGTTTATAAAATTAGGGACAAATTTTTTTAATAATGTAGAAGTTTAACTTTTAATATGTTTATAATATACGTTCAATACGGTGAACCAAGTGATTGTTTAGAAAAAATAAAATAATATATTAATATTATAGATGTTATTACTTGTAACATATATTCCATTTGTATAGGTAAAGTCAGTATAAAATTGCAGTTCGAACAGTTGAGCAAACAATTTTTCGTGAACGTGTTATGAAGTAGGAGCAATTTTTTATGCTGTACATTTTTGAGACAAGTTGCTAAATTTATCTTAATTTCAGGCGTTAAATTACTTTCCTAAGACTGATGACCGCGAGAGCTCTCAGCTGACTAAGTAAAAGTAAATTTACCAAAAGAATTAGACGTATCTAAAACCCTTAAGAAATAGTGTCTAACTTTAATAAGCTGAAAATAGCTAAATTGTTTTATCGTTATTTTATTGTTAAAACTAAAAAAGAAAAGCCTATAAAAATAAAAGCGGTAGCAGCCTTCCCTACGAAATGTAATTAAACTTAGCCATCCTTTTTTACACTGCGTTGTATACGTCTTTCTGCTTCTCATAGTTCTTGTGTAATTGGACAACGAAACATAAGGCTGTATTTCTGCTTTAATTATGCTCCTTTCAATTGAAACAAGACTATTTCAAAAGCATAAAAAATAATATATATTTTTAAGATATTTCATGTTAACATCCAATAACTGATGCTCGTTTTAAATACATCAGGAACAAAAATATCAAAAAAAAATTGTTACTCTTTTAATAAATTATGTACATTCTATTTTATGTCTTCGTTACAAATTAAATAATAATGCTTATTAAAATTAACCATGAAAAAAGATTGCTAAGATACTAGAAAAATTAACATACCATATTGAAATCTGGTTTTTGTATTTTTCTTACTAAACCTTGCAACCAAGTACAATAAATTCTAATTAAGTATGTAAATCTATAGTAAGGATTTAAATCACATCTGGCTAATCAGTAAACACTATTAACGAAAATTGAATTCCGTCTCCTTGCAGTATATGACCAAAGATTTACAATCCGTATGTCTTAAAGACGTAGTTACTAACATTAACTGCCACTTTATTATTATTGACGCCTGCAACGAAGAAGTCTCTAACAACCCTTAAAAATAATTTAACACTCACTCGAGTATATTCGATCGAATATATTAGATCACAACATAAAGTATATTTTTACAGCGGATATATTACTTAACGCCAAGGGAAAATATAAAAACTGATTGCAGGTATAATTACGATATAAAACTTTATACTGAGGACGGTGGATGTGAAATTGTTGGTTACAGCTAGTTTAACAATAAAATTTTAACCTGTCTCAAGAACTAGAAATATAAAAAGTAAATTAACACAAATTATATTTTTATTGGTTACAAATAAGTAATTGTATTAGATACTTTTCAATCATACGAGGGCCAAACTGAAAGTTTTTAGAACTGGCCACTTAAAAGCATTATATTAAAAAAAATAGTTTAAATTTTGAAAATAGAACTCTTTACCAATATTATTGAGTGTACATTTCATTCATTTGTCATTTGTTTTACGATTTGGCGGCAAATTGAAAATTGTCTGTGCACGTCAGAATGAATTTAAGCCGAGAAAATTTTCGTGCAATGATTTTTTATGACTTTCGATGCCATTTAAGTCAACAAGAAAGTTATGATAGAATTCGATTGGCTTTTCACGATGAAGCCCCATCTCGTGCCATAGTTTACAACTGGTTTAATCAATTCAAATGTGGTCGAACTAATCTCACCGATGATTTGCGTGAGGGACGGCCTTCTACAGCGACGACTGAAGATAACATCAGTGTTGTGCGGCGTACGATAGAGACTGACAAAAGAGTGACCTATCAGCAGATTCGGGCAAATCTAGGCATAGGTATGAGTCAAGTGCCCAAAATCCTCCATGAACATTTAGCGGTCAGGAAGCTTTGCGCCCGCTGGATACCGCATAATTTGACCGACGCTCAAAAACTCCGCCGTGTTGATTGGTGCCGAGAAATGATCCAAAAATTTAACGGAGGTGACTCAAATGCTGTGTTCGACATATTAACGGGTGACGAAAGTTGGATTTACTGTTATGATCCGGAAACCAAAAGACAGTCTGCTCAGTGGGTGTTTCCTTCCGAAGAGTTGCCAAAGTGAAGAGAGGTCGAAGTGTTGGAAAAAAGATGGTGGCCTCGTTCTTCGGAAAGACAGGTCATTACGCGACAGTAGTCTTAGAGGATCAGAAAACGGTTAATGCAGAGTGGTATACTAACAATTGTTTGCCACTTGTCTTAGAAAAAGTTCGAGAGAAACGACCTCGCAGCAGGATCCTCCTTCATCACGACAATGCCTCGTCGCACACCGCCAGGCAAACGATCGACTATTTGGTGACCTCAGACGTGGAATTACTGGGTCACCCGCCGTATAGCCCCGACCTCGCACCCTGCGATTTATATTTATTTCCGAAAATAAAAGAAAAACTTCGAGGAAAACGTTTTATAGACGCCGAAGAAGCAGTGGCTGCGTTTCAAAACGCCGTCGAAGAGACCCCTAAGGCCGAGTGGGCAAGGTGCTTTTCTCAATGGTTTCATCGAATGCAGCGATGTATTGATGTAAATGGACGCTATTTTGAAAAGTTACAATAAAACTAATAACTTGCTAGAATGCTTAGTTTTTGATTTTCTAAGAACTTTCAGTTTGACCCTCGTATACTGGAAGAAGTTTTAAAGTTAAACTTCTTTCTAAGAATAATATAAAAGTCAATCCCTTGAGAGATCGTTCTACGCAGTGTATAACAGACAACACCTACACAATAGCAAAATGTTAATGTACATTAAATACATATTAACACACTTAATAATAATTATAATTAAATAACACAACATATGCTGACACGATTTTGTAATAATAATTGTAATTATTTATTTTTAACATTATTAATTTAAAGTATTGGATATTTTAAGATTACATTAGGGTCATGTATCTTTATGTCGAATTCAAAAATTTTACGATAAAAAAATTAATGATCGTCTGAGAGTTGATTAACTTGATCGGGAACGAAAGAACTATTGGAATGAGTTAAGAAGGTCGGGAATTTTATCATTTTCTACCCTGATATATTACTACAACAAAATATATAATCAATATTTTTTTTATTACAAAAATATGCACCAAAAACTTATTTTTAATTATACACAACAATTAATAAAAACAAATAAAAATAAGTAGAACTTTATGATTATAATATTTTTTCATAAAGTAACGTTTACGTCTGCTCTTATAATTGTTTTGCAATTCCATTAACCGCCAAGCAAATGGAAATGACGGATATTAAGATGACTTCAGTCTTAACGCTTTAAAGTAATAATCGTTTAGAAGAACTCTAGAAAGATTAACATTTTACTAAAAATTTTCTTATTCTACTATTATAATACTAATACGAATTCTTAAATTTATAAAAAAACTTATTTGAAAATTATGATATCTTGAAATAAAATATTTCATGATGTTTTGTAAAATAATAATTCTAAATAATGAAAAATGTTTATTCGAGTGGATTATAATGTGATTATAGGTCTACGAGTATTGCCCTTCTTTCAGCAAAATCATTTAAATTAAATCATCAGCTCGATAAATTCAAATCACACACATTAAGACGATGAATAATAAACATATTGACAATAAAATTAAATAATATAACAAAATAATTTAATTAAAAATCAGTTGATCCATTTCACATTTTATGACAATATTATTAATTGAACAATATACCTAAAGTAACGTTAAGAAATTAACGAAATTTTCAAATATATCACTATTCAAAATACCAATTAAATAAATAATAACTTAAACAGAACCTCTACTGACACAAATAACTAGTTCAATTAAATAAATTAATATAGTAATATTATCTATAGGACATTCTATGCATATTTTGGAAAGTGTACTGACTATATTGAGTTACTGGATGACAAAAGCGCTTGGGTTGGATAATTCAACTTTTACTAAAATTATTATCACTTCTGCGATGACAATACCTGAGCTCCGTTCACCCATTCCACAAACGAGTTATGCTCTGCAAAGCATTACTTGCATACCATACTAAAAGCCGACTTGCAGCAATTTGGCAAAACGCCTGCCCACAAATCATAGTCGTAAAATGAAAGCCAGTATGAAACTTTTCCACAGACTACAGAATAATAGTACGACTGTAATACAAAGTGCACGTTATTCATGAATATAAAATACTAAATACTATTGTGGTATTTATACTTAGAAGTGTATACGTAAAGTGCATGTATTCTATCTCATAGCTTTAAATTCTAATGACCTCGTTTCTCCGATGATCTTTCAAAAGATATTCAAGAACGGGATTGTTTCTCTAGCATGTCTAACCATAGTTTAAAGCTTCTGATTTCTTAGAAGCTTTAAACTACGGTTAGACATGCTATATATTACTCTAACCTATATATTATTGTTACAATAATATTGTATATGAAATAAATATAAATCAAATTACAATACGATAGTTTTATCATAATATTTGCAGATTTTTTTAGTTTATATTACCTTTAATCCGGGAAGTCTGGTATTAGCCAGTTATATAATTATAGAATTTTATACTAATGACCATACCCATCTGTATAACTTTGTTGTTGGTAAATACTAAAAAATTTTAAAACAAATATTAGTTTTGGAAAAATGAAAACAATGAAATTGAAATTATAATTTTGTATCATCCGATTATTTAACGATAACTGATATTATTAATAAATTTATAAATAATGTGTATTTTATATATTACAATCAGATTGCTAACATAATTGCGACTATGATTGCTGTTACCATTAAATATCTGGAAAAAATATATATAATTTAGATACTATTTCGCCAAATATCAGAAATTGTTTCAAAAATCCTATAATAACTGTGTTGTTAATGCCTCAAAGTATGTGGTTATATTTTGTATTAAATTTTATTATATTGCTACAGGTGTTGTGAAACACAGAAATTACCTTGTTTCAATTTTGACTTATCGTTTCTTCTAATTAAAATGTTGGTCACTGTTTTCTATAGAATCTGCTTCATTATTTGTATGTGGAAGAAAAAACTGATAAATGTAATTGATTTGGGAAAATTATAATGATATATAATAATGACAAATTAATACAAGAACATACTTTATTACTTTGTTATACAATAAATAGTATTTGTATTTCTTTGTTACACTAAAATTGTATACTAAATAAATATAAATAAAATTACAATAGAATAGTTTTATCATTACATTTGCACATTTTTGTAGTTCGATTATTAAAAGATCGTTCAAACACTTTGTACGTATAATACCACTTAAGTAAAATCTTCTTAAGGGTCATTATAATAGACTTATAAGCATCTATTTGTTTATTTTTATCTTTATATTTTTACTATCGAATTGCAAAATGTAAACATTTTTATCATTAGAATTAAGTGACGTCTAAAGCAACAAGTTTTGAAATTCGTAACATAATATAAAAATAAATAACAGTTTAATAATTTGCACCTTTCCTTATCCACCTTTATCAGTAAGTAATGGAAGATTATAATAATTAGCAGCAAAATTTATTAATAACATCTATTTGCAAATTTTTGCACCCGTGATATCTTGTCGTCAGGCCTGCGATATCTTGTATACCATGCCCATCGCTCATCTGTCGTAAATTTAATCAAATTTGCCCTTTTTTATAACTATTTATTTTTAGCTGATAAAACTATAAAAAAATATATAAAATGTTGTTCATATTTAGTTTTATTATTAACCAAGGGTTACTAAATAGTCACCACATATAAATAATAAATATTGATAATATTGGACACCTGTTACATAGTTTGTATCTTTCGCCAGGTAAGATTTTCTATATGCAAACGTAACTAAAGATTCAAGAGTTTCACGTCGAATCTTAAATGCTATAGTTGTGTTGGATAATTTAATCAGGTTATCCAACACAACTATAGCATTTAAGATTCGAATCGATCGATTCGATATCGTCCTGCAATGAAGCATTAGAGAAAGAAAGAATAGAAGCTATAAACACTTTACATCACCAAACAAAAATGTCATTTATAAGAGCATATTTTTTAATATATACTCAGAATATATCTTAATATATAAATCATTTTAAATACCATTTCATTTAATTAAGCTCTACTTGGCGTTGCGGTTAATGGTGTCGGAAAATCACAGCCGAGGTAACGTAGGAATGATTCAATTACTTATATCGGGATATCAAATTGGAAATACGAAATCGTAATTACAGAAACGGCAAATTCAATATCCTTGTATTTATTTGAATTTTTAATAAAAATAAAAAATACAATATATTAAATACACAATAAAGAGATATATAATAATATTTTTCTAATATAACATTATTTTCTGTGCCATTCATATCTCTATTACTGAAATATTATATTATTGTAAATGTATATTATATCAGGATAAAGTAACATCTTTGTTTACTTAAAAGGCAAAAGAGTTATAAAATTATCTATCAGGACCTGAAACAAAATAACAATACATATGACATATTCCTTTTTATTCTTATGGGAAAAATAAGATTTCTTAAATCTTTTAAAGTAAAGTTAAACTTAAAGTTAAACTTAAAGTTTTAAAATAACACCCGGTAATTAAATTCTATCGTTTTTGACACTTACATACTAATTAAAAATATAACAAAAAATCTGAATAAAACTCATGCATGCTTTGAACCATCATGTCTTAAATATAGTTATATATTTGATCTTTACTTCTATCACGTATATTTAACATGTAACTTGGAAATAAAACGTTGGAACCACATATAAATAATAAATTAATCACGTTATGCCTATCGTTGAATTGACAATCTATTTTTAGAGCGTTGTTAACGAACTTCTGTTTACGTTAAAATTAATTTACTGTCACGAGTTTTATAAAAGTTCATTCATTCATTCATAAATTGGTAATTTGTATGATAGTACTAAAAATTATATAAATACATAAAGTTTCATCATTGTTTATAGTATGCGTGTTCCTCTTCAACAAAATCATTATCAAAGAAAACCGTTATTAATAGACATATTACTTTCTTGATATCTCAATTATTTTAAATGATTGCCTGGAATTTAAACTGAACTTTCGTTGGATAAAGAAAAAGTATAAAAATATAAGTAATCTATGTTATTAAACAAAGTATGGAATTGCTATCTTATATATTATTTAATGCAATGAAAGTTTTAACATAAAGAATCTATTTTATATATTTTTTCAATTTTTGTCACGATTAGCAACTCTCATTAAACATAATCTTTTTTTATTAACTAGATTTTTGTAGAGATATGGATGGATTACTATGGGGACTTTTGTAGCGATAAGGCAAGTAAAATAGAAAGAATTAAAGCTTGCACATGATGCACATATGAAATTAAGTTAAATATAAATGTTAGGTTTTTCAAATAGGTAGACATTACAATTATAAAATTTCGTTAGAGGCACGTTTTCAAAGAATAGGTGCATGGCGAATAACCAGCAAGAAACTTTCTGGACTAAATTCGGATTTTAGTTTTTACTATGTGCACGGGCTATTATAACTAACCTATTCTGCTAACCACAAAAATATTTACAAAAACAAAGTTACAAACTATAACAAAAAGCTCATTGAATAGCGAAGACCATTCATATTATGAAGAAGCTCGTTCAAACACATTTTCACTTAAGTACGGTTTCCCTCCGGGAGTAATAGCCTCACGTATTGAATGCTACCTCTAAGCAAAATCTTATAATGCTTTAGAGTTATACAATGTAAATCCGATATATGTAGAGTTCATGATACAATAATGATTTACCTAAACTTTAAATAGGTGATAAAACCTGTGTACGATTAATTCAATATGTTTTATACCACTAATACCGATATTAATATATAAAACTTTATAATACCTTTAACATGTCTTGAGACTATCAATAAACGTCCATTAAAATGTTTTGACATTATAAATACATTCAGCTATGTTAAGCTTATATCCATTTTAAATAAATATGGAAAGAACTATGGAGGGCATGTATGAAGAGGTTGATGTCTGTGACCGAGGCGAAAGTGGTATGAAGGGACCGTAGCGTTTGGCGCTCCGTCGTCTCTGGCTACCCCGCAAGGAATATGGCGTGAAGATAAATAAATAAATAAATGTAACTATTCTTCAACTAGAGCATATTCTTAATAAAAAATAAAATCTGAATAAAAAAAATAAAATCTGAATAAAAGCGAAAGTTTGTAAAATATAATTCATGAATATTCGTTTGTATGTATGTATAATTCCATAAAGTTTTTTTTTCTATAAGCCTATCAGCGTGCCGGTCACTGATGATAGGTGAACACCGCCGCCCACAAACTCTTGCAACAACCGAAGAAGAATCGCAAGAGTGTTGCCCTGGAGATAAGAGTACACACCTTTTATGAAAATACCCATGTCGTAACCATTCGGAAATACCGTTGAAGGAAGTTCATTTCACATCTTTTTGGTATCTGGAAGGTCCTTAAAAACCGTACAGTAGAGAATCGAGGATCGTTTAGAAGGCGATGAAAATAATATACAATATGGTTAAAAAAATAATTGTACTTTCACGCTTATACAGAACTGCGCTGAACTAAATGGTTTTCTAATTAATTTCAGAGTAATAAAGGATGTATACCTACATGTTTAATTTACAAAGCTCATTTACAAATTGGTAAAAATATAATCATAAATGTTTAATAAATAGAATAAAATTTAAATTTCTATATAGCATAATTCGCAAATATTAATGAAATGTAATTATTATAATAGTAAATAAGTGTGGAATTTACTACTAGAAGTTCCTACAGTATTTTTCAAACAATGTGCACTTTGTGAAGCGGGTTCTCATTTCATGTAATTTGTCGACAGGCATCTTGCCAAATTGTATCAAATATACCATACAAAATTGAATGCAAGCAATAATTTGCAGAACATCGTTGCTACCTCTGAATTAGTTTCAGTATGAAGATTGTATTAAAGATCTTTATCTTTATTGTTTGTCTTTATTTACAACCAAGTATTGTTTAGAGTCAACACATATAAATAATAAATATCAATGACATTGAACACCTGTCACGGAATTTCTGACACTTTGATAGAAAATCTTTAATACGTTCTGCAGTATGGCCTAAATTTTATTAAAATCACGCTGTTTCAGAAAGAGCAGCGCGTCGATGCGTCAAAGCATTTTTTGGAGTTGTGTGGAGATAAACCTGCACAGATTTTGGTCCGAATTGTTACGGGAGATGAAACATGGGTTCATCACTTTGAGCCTGAGTCCAAACAAGAGTCCATGCAATTGCACAAAAAGGGTACACAACCGCCAAAGAAATTCAAGGTGACGGAGTCGGCTGGAATGATGATAGCTACTGTTTTTTGGGATTGTGAGGGGATAATCTTGATTGATTACAAAGAAAAGGGATGGACTATAACCGGAGAATACTACGCAACGATATTAGAAAAATTAAAGGATGCCATCAAGGAAAAGCGGCGAAGAAAATTGACAAAGGGTGTGTTGCTCTTGCAAGACAACGCGCCGGTTCACAAGAGCAGAATTGCAATGGCTGCTCTGCACACGCATGGGTTCGAATCCCTAGTTCACCCACCCTAGAGTCCAGACCTAGCTCCAAGTGACTTTTTTTTATTCCCCAGTTTAAAAGAAGACTTAAGGGGAAGGAAATTTTCTGACGAAAATGAGATAAGGGAGGCAATGTCGGCTCATTTTTACGGAAAATTAAAACATATTTTTATAGTGATTTAGAAAAATTAATTCATAAGTCTAATAAATGTATTGAGCTTAAGGGTGATTATATTGAAAAGGAAAAATAGTTTTGTGGTTTTATTTTATTTAGATCCCTTTCATTCCACGAACTTTTGGACCTCCCCTCGTAAATACTAAACTTTCTTTTGATCAAGAAGTAAATATATAGTTTTATCTACGGAGAAAACTGATTGTCAATATTATTAATGTTAACAAAAATTATCATTTTTAAAGTAAAGACTAAAAGTAGATTTCATGTAAAGTATAATTTCAAATAGGCTAGAATAACTAACCACATGACTACTATTTATATAAGTTCTAACATTTACAAGCACGGGGACGGAAAGGAGGAAGAGAAGCAAACTAAATACTGAAGGTATTATTTTTATACAGAAGCATTTAATAACTTTATTCTGGTATGGTTATGAAAAATAACAAAGTTACAAAGTTTAACACAAAAGCACATTGAATAGCGGAGACCATTAATATTATGAAGATGCTCTTTCAAACACATTTTCAATTAAGTAGGGTCTCCCTCGGGAATAATAGAATCACGAGTTGAATGCTACCTCCAAGCAAAACTAACAATGCTTTGAAATGATACAATGTAAATTCTATACGTGCAGATTTCGTGATAAAATGAGGGGTTGCTTGGCACAAACTTCAAATAAATGGATACCACTCCAATAATTTAGGACACAATAACCCGTGCAGTAAATTTGAAATATTTTATGATATACTTGAAATATATTATGATATTTTGTTACTAATATTTATAAAAATGAAGGAAATAGTGTCGTAATCACAGTAAATGTATAAATTTAATAATATAAACTCACAATGTATATAACCATGTTACCAATTAAGGCTACAAATGTCTTTACAAATTTGCGATTATTTTTAAGTGATCCTAATATCCCTGTCACAAATTCCTGTAAAGAAATTTACTATTAGCCAGCATTCAATTATTGTATCGTAATTGTATGAAATATTTACTTGAAAAAAAAACTTAACAAACAGTATTTTAATTAAAAGTGTGTTCTTGAAGGCGATGTTGGTATGTCCAATGTTAATTGCAATTAACGAGTTCCTTGACTGGTTGGGTATAAAAAAGCCTTAACTTTTTTTTAAAAGTCTTTTAATGAAATCATTTCAAATATTTTAGAAAGCGTATTTCGTTATTGGTTAGAAATATAAACTTAATAGCTGCTACTATATGAATGATGGAACAGATAAATTGCCTGGAACCGTACGAGAAAATGGAAATACAAAGAACATAGTAAAAAATACCGTAGGTACAATTTGTTCATTTCGGTTTAAACAATTTTGTTCTTCATCAAGGATGAATAGTTTGTAAAAAATATATATAATATATTGTAATATTTAATTTAACAAAATTTATGATAATTACAATAATAATTACACAATTTAACATTAATATAATAATTAATACACATTAAGAAACTAAACCATCGAAATTCGTTGGCTTAACAGATTTTTATTTTAAACAAAATACACGCATCTTTAATTTTTTTTCGTCCGAATGAATTGTCCTTGAAAATGAGTGAAACGGACCATAACAAAAATGTCTTGTTTAAAATAATCAATCTGAAAAGTATTCTGTTCTAAATTTGTTTGTAACAAACACTTGGTGCAGCTTCCATTTTTCAAAACTTGATTAGAAAAATAAATAATATTCACGTATGATCTAAAAAATTGGTTTTCACAAAACTTCCACGTGTCTGTTGTATGATAAAAAAGACTAGGAACACACACAGAGAAAAAGAGAGAGTTGCGCACCTGGCACCCGGAACGCACAGACACACCAAGTATTAATTTAAATTATAATATATAAATATATTATTTTTAATCTTTAGACAGATGGTGTTATACTTATTTTTTGTCATATCTATATAAAATAAAAAATAATTATTTAAAGTACAACATGATTTTGTATACTTTTTTATATTTGAATTATATTGTAGGTACTCCATAGATTTCTCAAATAGCAATAGTCAAAATACGATGTTTTAAAATTCGTTTTAAATAATCTGCCTAATTCTGCATCTTCGTCATTAAAAGTTTTGAACTACTCTTACGAAACGAAGAAAAATTATCATAATTTTTATATAAATTTAAAGTATCGTCTTAGGAAGTTCAACAGAGGAACAGAATATAAGTATAAAACAAAAAGTAAATTAAAAATATTTTTATCATCGTCAGTTAGAACAAAATTGTATCCACTTCTTAGATAAAAAAACAATTAGCAAAGAGATTATCGTTTAAAATTTGATATTTAGTATGGCTAACATGATTTGTCGGACAATGTCTTGTTAAATTGGAATATGGTCAAGCTGGAAATTTTACTGCATATGCATTAAAATTTCCAGCTTGACTATGTGCAAGTAAGGCTTCACAAAAAATAACTTATTTTCAGTTATTGTACTTGTTGCATTTTATTCTAGCAAACAAATTTTGCAAATTATTATAGGAAATCGTGTATTTTTGCCTTGCCTGGCCTTGCTCCATGGCCTGGACATGATTGCGTTATCTTTTATTTAGAATTTCCTGTAAAGAATCATATAATTAATTGCATTAGATTATTAGGTCAAATGTCACATTGGTACTATTTACATATATTTTGAACATTCAATGACGCCTTCGTCACGATCAACCATTTATAAAGTACGTTATTTATTTGGTTTAGATAACTTATATTATTCAGCCTTTTTTAGCATTGTAAATGAAGTATATAAAAAAAAACAAAAGAGTACTTTAGTTTTAATTTCTTTAAACTATTGTATTGTATTTTTGTGAAATAAATTCTAATATCATTTCTGTGAACAACAAAAGAGATTGAAATATATAAGTTACAAAGTGAAATGTTAAAGGCTTTGTTGTTAATCCATAAACCGAGGTTAAGCCGTGATGGTTTTCAGTTTGTATTAGGTCCCTGTGGGCTTATTAAAGAGTTAAGACTGACCTAATTATTGAAATCCTTCTACAAATTTACCTTTTGTTAAAACATGTTTTATTAACATTTCTACATAAAAGAAAAGGATTATAGTGTGTTTTAGCATGTTACCTAAAAACTTGATTTCTGTTATAATTGAAATATTTATAGTCACACATTCTTTTTTTTAAGACGCTTTTATTAATTTAGTGACAGAAACTTTGAATACGATTTTAAAGTACTTCAAAATGTCTGATTAATTTCAAACTTTGATATCTTATCAAGAACCGACGACAATGCAATAATATGGAAAAATTGTCTCAAAGTCCTTACTAGGACCTGCGGAATTAGCGATTTCCTTCCTTAGATGAAATAGCCGTTTCTCAGGTTCCTTCCGAAAAATTGATTTTATTCAATGTCCGTCACTTATTCGAGGTAGGTTTTAAAAGAGTAAAAACCACGCTTTTATGAAACACGACTCTAGAAAAAAAACAAAAAAAAAAAGTTTGAAAAACTAAAAAAACATGCGGTCCTAAAATACAAACTTAAAAAATTTATATAAATTTTATAAAGAACAATGTAAATAACAAAACAATATCTGGCAATGTAGGGGGCATGGTGTCAAAAAGCACACTCTCAGAGCGTTTATTTATCATCTACGAGTAATTCATAGTAGTAGTGGAAAAGTAAGATACTCGTATGTAAATTTTTTTTTAATGTTTTTTAATTTCAAAATGTTATAAAAATATAATTATTTAAATTTTGTTAATCTGTGTTCTCCAAGTTAATATTTAAAACCTTATCAAATGTACCTAGTCATTATAATCGATCCTGGACCTTACAAAATATTATTTATTTATTTGTTCACTGAAATAATTTATATAAAGAAACATTAAAACTGACAATTTTAGCATTTATTAATTGTTCTTCTATATTTTTTCCAGAAGACAGTTAAAAAACTCTTTAAGATAAATAGCGGGTTGACAGTTGGTCTTCATTTATATTCTTTCACGGAGAAAATGAACAAAATTCGCATCATTACTCCAGTTCATTGCGTCATTTGGTGAATAATTTGGCATTTAACTTTGAATTGAGAATTTAGTGTCAAATGCCAAATTGTTATATTGAGTAAGTTCTTTTATATGACGTCAGTAAAGACCAATAGATTCTACTTGAATTTAGTCTTATATTGTAGAACAGTTGACTCTGGATATCTGACAAAGGAGGACTAAAACAAGGAGGGAGCAGGAAGTGACCTCGACCATTTTGTTCTCTTCATCACCCTAAGATAGCGATTCCACCATGTTAAGCCAAAGCATATGCTGGTATATATGGGGTATAGTTAACATAACATGTCAGAGATCTCTAATCTTGATATATGAAAATAAATCATATTTTTATTATTATCTACTACAGCGATAAAAAAAACATTTATTAAAGGCTCCACACTAAAATTATAATTTCACCTATGTTTAAAAATTTCGCACTGTAAAAAATCCGTTTTAAGTAGTACCTATAAATCAAAAACCACTACAAAGTTTCATTAATTAAGGTAGGGTGTCAATGAAATATCGCTCGTTTCAATCGAATCTTAATAATTTAAATCCCGCTGGTCACTACGGTTTTATTCCGTTTTGTTTCTTTCCTTTTTTGTTCCTTTTTAATTATTACACATTAATTATTATTGTTTCGCTGTCTGGCGTTGTCAAATCGTAATTCATACGTCAAATACAACATCAACAGCCACCGATTATTTTGGTAAATAGAAAAAGCATAATAAAAACGACAAAAGCATCATCACAAAAGAAAGCAAGTAGCATCATAAAAAACGAAGCAATATCCTATAACTAAATTATAAACAACATTTATCCTTCCATGCCTTATTTGTGGGTGTCAGAATAAATTTAAATTATAATATTATAGTAATAAGCTTTAGGTGTCTACCGTTAATGGTGTCTTATTCTATCTGCAAGTCGTAAAGACATTTATGGTCATTATAATGTAACAAATATAATACGGTGAGAGGTTTTTTGAAGTGATTAAAAGAATACATTATTTGATACAAAAAAAAATATTTTGCCTTTGTTGCTCATCTATATCTAAATGTTAAAAAAAAAGCTATATATAATATGAAGCGTTGGGAGAGTTTACTTAAGAAGACTAAATTAAGTAACTTAGCTCGATATATCTAGTCCAAGCACACGCACACAGACATGCACATAGATGTATGTCTAGTGTATTCGTGTGTATGCGTTCACACGCATAAAAACTGATGACAATTATTATATTTTGTTTAAAAAATATATTCGGTTAAATATAAACTTAGTTTGTTTTTTCTTTTTATTTAACTTTAGGTTTGTAAAATTACCTTACTTAATTATTGCTTAAGTTAAAACAGTTTAAGAGGCAAAGTTGAATGGTGACCTGAATTCTAGCCTAGATGTTTGTAGACTGTTACCATAGCAATAGAGCAATGGAGTTAGTGTAATCGACCGACGCTTACTGCAACGATTTTGTATTTTCAATTTAGATTACCTCTACCTAATTCTAGCTTTAATTATTAAAAATAAATTCATTGTATTAATAAATAAAATACATTAGGAATAAATTTTAAGAAATCAGGACAAAAAATCTCATATTTTTGTCTCCTAACTATATGTAACTAACTACCCCTAGGAGATACATATATAATTTAATCAACTTATAATTTTATTAGAGAGATAAATCTATTAAACATAAAAACATTGGAAGTTTTGAAGATTAAGAAGTTCATAGTGCATATTATGAGGATATTCGTTTCAATACTTTCAGTTTTTTAATAGAAAATTAAAAATGTTCCCGATTTAGGTATCTCAAATAAATTCTTAAAACAAAATAATAGTTTGAATTGAAAAATTATTGTATTGTTAATTATTCTATATTTTTTCACCTTAAGTTTGTCAAAAGTATTTTAGTGTGAAGTTTACTAAATTATTTCATTTTACTGAAAATAAATTCGAATGACAAATTGGGTGTTAATTTCAAATGTTAGCATTTGAAATATTTTTTGAACGAGCGTTGGCTAAGTTTTGAATATTTTGCGCCCATTTTGCAGGAAAGCAGGAAAGCCAATCAAGCCTTTCTCAGTAACACCACTCATGAATAATGAGCATCGCCAATATCGAAGACATATAAAATATTTTACATAATAAAATTTAATCCAGGCAAAGACAACATTCAACTCGATTTTCTTAAAATAATAATAGAGCACATGCTTTTTAAAATGAAAGACAACTGCAGTATTTTTATAACACAAAAGATAACTGCAATATGGTGGTAAGTCTTCTTCAACAAACAATGTTTGTTGATTACCATGACAAGGAAGGGCAATACGATCGACCTATTTACTATGAAATAGACATTTTTAAGGTTATAATAATCGCTTAAAGGTATTGTACCCATTACATGCGTATTCACTACAATACCTTTCCAATAGTGACGGGTATTATCAATACAAAACTTGACGATTTAATACAATAAAATTGTTTTACATACAGTAAATACCTATTACTTCCATCCAATATGACAGATATTTGTATCTTTTGAAACAATATTTGCAAACACTTCGTATTATTGCAAAATGAAAAATTCATAAGCGCGTAATAGAAGTTTACCTTTTTTCCTAATTAATTAAATTGCCATTTGTTTCTACATATCTACTTGACTTCGTCTATCTACATATTGTCTAAAAATATGTAATAATCATTTCAACTTACAACATAATAGGAAAGGACTTTTTTCTTTCCTCCAGCACATTTTATTTATATTTCTTTATGTAAGTTCACCGTGTATATTATGTTAACTTATGCGATATTGAAGTTGTATGACGCCTGTAACCTGATTCAAGAAGATTGATTTTAGTAAAAATTATATGACAGCACTATCAAGCGTTGTGATTGACAGCATTTTAACTCAAATTAGTATTTTTTTTATAAGGTACTGATTTAAGAGACACTGGATGTATGTATAGGCTGGAGGTATTAATTAACATACTAATAAAGCCGGTGAGTAGGTACTGCATCAATATTTTTTTCTACTTCTTAATGTAAAACGATTCTGATTTTGATGTTAATATAATATTTAAGTGTCGTATAGCATTTTTTTTTTCAATTTAATAACGAAATAGTTTACTTTATATACTTTTTACCACTTACAAATCTTTTATATATGGGAAAGTTTTAGTATATGTTTTAACACAATGTATTTTTATGCTAAATTCTATCAACGACAACCGATATACGATACGATACGATACGATACGATACGATATAAAACCGATAGCGGTAAATCAATTCTGAATCAATTGTACCCTCGTCAAATTGATGTTAGGCATGCGGGACTTCAAAATATGTTAACATATAATGTTATTTTTATTATGTTGAAGCAATAAATATAAACTAATGTTATAGAAAAGGAAACGGTACTCCATTATAAATCCAAAGATATTGCAATGTCAGCTTAAACACTGTTAAAATTTTTACTTGTGGTACACAATGATTAAAAATTATTTTTGAAACGATTTCACACGCGTGTGTATAATGTCTCTTCTAGTAATAACTTTTAATTTCTTTATAACAAATAAAGAAGCATTTTATTTGGGAGATATCAATTGTTTTCGAAGATAGTTAAATAATTGCGGCGTTGGGAACCGCCAACCAACACGCCATGTTCCGAACGGCGAAAGGTGGAGGACGGAGCTACAAATAGCTATGTGGAATGTAAGAGGAGGAATGGAACTGAAGATGAATGAATTATTAGATGTGATGGATGACAAAGATCTGGATGTTATTTGTGTGTCTGAGACCAAGCGAAAAGGCAATGATACGACCGATTTACCTGGCAACCGGGTCGCTTTCAGGGCTGGGGTTCCAGAAGGTGAGCAAGGTTGCCAAGGTGTAGGCGTGTTGTTGTCCTCTCGAATGGTTAATGCAATGGTAGAATACAAGGCTATCAACCCGAGGCTTCTTTGGGTTCGCCTTGAGCTGGGGATAACAAGAGTGTTCTTGTTAGCCGTTTACGCGCCAGTATCCTCAGCTCATGTGAGCGAACTCGAGGAGTTTTGGGAGAACGTTAGGGATGTTCTAAGTAGTGTCAGAGATAATGAAAAGTTGATAGTATGTGGAGATATGAATGAATGGGTTGGAACCGCGCGAAGTGGTTACGAAAGCGTGCTAGGCAAGTACGGTGATAAGAGAGTAAATGAGGCTGGAAAGCTTATTTTGGAATTTTGTAAGGAGAGAAATTTGTTTGTGGCAAACACGATGTTTGATCAAAAACAAATTCACTTGACACATGGGAGCGAGCGGAAGAAAGAAGTATGATTGATTTATTCCTAGTAGATCAGCGAATTCAAAGCCTAGTTATGGACACGCGAGTGTTTAGGGGTGCTGATTTGGGAACGGACCATTATCTAGTCGTTGCTAGAATAAGAGGTCTGTTTGCAGGTTGGCGTAGCCGTACGACGTGTCCAAGCTTGGAATCGAATTACCGCATATGAAGCTGGAAGCTTCAAGAACCACCGATCAGAGAGGAATATCAAGAGAGGGTTTCCAAGAAGCTTGAAAGCTGTGATTCTGGAAATGAAAGTGTTGAAGTATGCTGGCAGAACCTTAGGAATGGTATGGTGAAAAAAGCGACAGAAGTATGTGGTAAAAGGAAAAGAGGTTTTAGTCAAAAGCGCGATGAATGGTGGGATGATGAAGTGAAAGAAGCTGTAGAGTTAAAGAAGAAAGCATGGCTGGATTATAAAGCCTCTGGTAAGGATAAAAGTATGAGAGAGATAAGAAAAAGAGCGTACAAGCTGCAAAAGCACAAAACGAAAGCACTTTTAAAGATGAAGCGTGAAAATTCTGAGAGAGAAAGGGATGAAAGGTTGACGAACAACTTCCGGGAAAACACGAAGCTTTTCTGGCGAGAAGTTAGTGGTTCCCGGGGTTGTTCGGTAACCTGTAGAATGAAAGGGGTGCTTTCGAAATGCGGTGAAATTTTAACTGAGCAAGCACACGTTTTGCAGCGGTGGGCGGAATTCTATAAGGAGATGTATGAACGTGAGGACGCCTCGGTCTTGACTACCAGCGTAATGCTGAGTCAAGATGTAGCCGAAGGTGAAATCAGTTTGGAAGAAGTAGAGAACGTGATTCGAAGTCTGAAACGTGGTAAGGCTACGGGAGCAGATGAAGTTACTGCCGAGATGATCAAATATGGTGGGCCACGCGTCTGGGACTTTTTCTGGTTTTTGTGCAATTTATGCTGGAAATCAGGGGAGGTCCCAGACGATTGGCGAAGTGCAGTCATCGTACCTTTGTATAAAGGCAAAGGTTCACAGATAGACTGTGCAAGCTATAGGGCCATCAGTTTGATTAGCTTGGGCGGTAAAGTTTATGCTAAAATTTTAGCGAGAAGAATGCAAGAGAGATCTGAAAGGCTGTTGTGGGAGGCACAAGGAGGTTTTAGACCTGGAAGAGGGTGTATAGATCAGATCTTTTCCCTTCGCATGATCACGGAAAAGTTTTTAGCCCTAAACCAAAAAGTTTTCTGTGCTTTTGTGGATTTGGAAAAGGCGTTTGACAGGGTTGTGAGAAAGGAGTTATGGGAGATACTGCCCCGATACAATGTGAACGGACCCTTGCTACAGGCTGCAAGGTCTCTTTACCGAGATCACTCAGCCTATGTGCGAGTAGGAGCTGGCATGTCGCCCTGGTTTGACATCCAATCGGGTGTTAAGCAAGGTTGCGCTATGTCAGCTTGGTTGTTCAATTTGTATTTGGATAGTTGTCTCCAAGGAGTGAAAGATAGTGACATGGGAGTGAAAGTAGGTGACCTTAAGGTCAGTTGCTTACTATATGCAGATGATGCAGTGCTCATTGCATCATCAAAATGCAATTTGCAGGCATTGGTCACCACTCTGAAAGATGGGTGTGAAATTAATGGTCTTAACCGGAATGTGGATAAGACGAAGGTTCTGATATTTGAAAGAAATGAAGAAAGAACAGAATGTAAGATCAACGTGAATGAGAACAAGTGAATGAAGTGGTATATTTGGGAAGTATGTTTAGCAGAGACGGAAGATACGAAATGGATGTGGAAAGGCGTATTGCTGCCGGTAACACAGTCAATGGTGCTTTGACTGCATTGATGAGACGGCAAAACGTCAGTATAGCTGCACGTTTGGCTGTACACAATGCAGTTTTGCTACCGACGCTGTTATACGGCAGCCAAACGTGGGTAACACAGAAGAAGAATGTAAGAAAGATGAATGCTGTGGAGATGCGATCTCTTCGCAGAATATGCGGAGTCAGTCTAGCTGATCGAATCCGCAATGAAGAGATCCACAGAATGGCAGGTACTAGCGAAGATGTCACGGTGAGAATGAAGAAGAACGTGCTCAGGTGGTTTGGGCACGTTGAACGAATGACTGATGAAAGAATTGTAAAAAAGATTTATATAGGAAAAGTGAGCGGTAAGAGAGACAGGGGGAGGCCTCGAGTGACCTTCGAAAACACAGTAGCTACGATACTGGAGGAAGATCACGTAAAAAGCATGAGGACCCCCCGGAGGGCATGTATGAAGAGGTTGATGTCTGTGGCCGAGGCGAAAGAGGTATGCAGAGACCGTAGCGTTTGGCGCTCCGTCGTCTCTGGCTACCCCGCAAGGGATATGGCGTGAAGGTAAATAAATAAATATCTTTGTTGTATATTGACGATTTTATTGTACAATTTTCTGTTTCCATGAACAAATTTTAGTGTGTGTTATTGTTTTTTTTTTATCTAAATCCATGAAGTTTTAATTTTTCTGCTATTTTAAATAAACAATCGAATTTTGTATCCAAATAATTCCTTTATTTTATTATCTTATAATATTTTGATATAATTAATTCCTCTACCGCCTTCTTATGATTATTAATACAACAGGTATTAATTGTTAACAACGTGTGCGTAGTAGTGCGTTGTTTTAGTATCTATGTTCTTGCTATAACTGCAAACTTGCAAACGTGTTGATGGCTTTAACTTAGCTTCTAGAAGCTAAAATTAGAATTTATGATAAATTTAACTCTTTTAACAATTACTTTACAGAGCTGTTAATTCCTAAATGTTTATATTGTTGGCCTTAGTTAAGATGATGAAATTCCTGACCACTCAGAAGTATATGATGTCCGCCTACTTTCTGTACCATGTTATACCGCTCGAGAGATTTATTGATACATCATACATCATCCCTATGTCCTTTGTAAATATCTGTGCTGACTAATAGAACGTGTAAGCTATTTTCACTAAGGTAAACTTTAAAGTCATCTACATATAAAAGATGATTCATATGTGTATTATGTGTGTATTATGAGATATTAGTAAAACCATTTGTAGAGTGTATGTGAAAGAGGATTGATTGCTAGACAAAAAAGGAGAGATGATACTGAATCGCATTAAAAAAATCCTTTATGAACGTAAATTCAATCCGTGGTTACTTATTATTAGTTCCATGGGCTGACATGATCACCTACCATCCTCCATTTGGGCATTACGATTTTAAAAAAGCACTTATTTGTGTTCTGACATCTGTACATTTTGAGCACCTTCAAGAGACACTCGTGCGATGTCAAATGCCTCCTGATTGGGTCCAGTGTTATCGTAATCTTTGGAAATTTCATATGATTTTTCTTGTCATAAACCATTCTTCAAGACTATCTTTACCCTAAAGAACGCTATTAAAAATATTAGTAATTAATTTTTGTGTAGACATGAAATATTTGAGATAGAAATTTTGAATGTTATTTTTCGGAAGACTTTCAATTGTGGGTCCTTTTAACCTCCTTGCACTCTTGTCCTCTTCTATTTTAATTTCTTGTATATTTTGTCCTGTATGACCTCTTCTATTTTAATTTCTTGTATATGTTGTGACCGTTCTTCATCTTTATTCCATTAGACGTTTTTGTTATATGATTAGGTCCTGATAAAACGTGTGTCCAAAGTTTGTCGATATCTAGTTTAGCGAGAATTTCGATTGTTGGTGTAATTTGATTATTTAATAGACTTCTATAAAATCTATGCTGTTTGTCTTGGAATTATATATTTTGGATTTTACTTTCATTCACCTTATCATCTCTTCTCAGTCTCTCTGCATAAGCTTTGACTTTTTGTTCATAATTATCTAATCCTGCTTATTATTAATTTTATATTTGATAAATAATTTATTTCTAATTTTGTTCATTCTCCTACTATTTAATCGCTGATTTTTTATTTATATCAACCGTCCTAACTCTTTGCTGTTATTTTCGTTTTTTTTCAATTCCTACTTTCCAAGGGAGTATTTTCTTAGTTTTATTTGAGATACCTTTGATGTAAGGTTTCTGGTCGTTTTCTGTAGGAAAGTTGCAGTAGCAGAATAAATTATTCAAATTTCTATATGTCTATTCGAGCTTGGTTCGCTAAAAGAATTTCAGAAAAACTACTTGTTTTAGGCTTTTGAGGATTTCTTGATTTAAATATTGTCTCAAGTATATTTATATATCCGGGACTTTTGCTCTTGCTTTATAATAGCAAAACATGAGCTCTCGTAATTCTTGTAGAGTTCGCTTGCGTTTTCATTATTATTTAAATCGCCTGCTGTGGTCGGTATCAATAGGCCGGAAGAACAGCTGGGTCCAACCATACTGTGCAAAAGCATCATCGACAATATTTTTGGCTGTGACATTTTCGGGCGCTCTGGCTCCAGTCCTATGTCACCACTTAATTTTAATCTATAGACCAACCTATTACCTTTACTGACAGTTAAATATTTCAATTTAATCAAACCTTATTGGCAGCATTAAAAATATGAACATCGACTCAATTTATACCTATCTCTTTAAAATATTTATGTTTTTACCTAATTATCATCAATGTCATTAGTTCCGTTGCAGCAGAAACCTTGTACTAGAAATTACAATAGAGTTAAAATAATTATTTAATATAGGTTAATAGAACGCACTTTTAATTATATTCAAAATTTAGAGATAAATATTTTTACCACATAATAATAAAATAATGCTTATAAACAAACAATTTGAAAATCTTAACTGCGTAGTGGCTAGAGAATTTTGATTCTGAATCATAGGTAATTCAAATGTGTCAGGCATTTAACTGTAAAACGATAAATATAAATTAAAATATTACATAATACCTTTAATGTACCGAATACCTTTAATTTAAATAAATGATTTACTTTTCATGTTTAATAATTTGTTTAAAAGTATTTTTTGTAAGTTAAAAACAAAACGTTACGTTTCTAATTTACATACACATATGTTTAAATAAAATATCTATTTTTGTTATTATTTAGTTCTCACAAAATGTAAGTACGATAATTTTATCAACGTAAATAATAATTCAACCTATTTTGATTTTTAGAAAAACAATTTCAATTAGCAACAATGATGGAACGTCATCAGTTGTGAAAAGTTGTTTTTCTTTTGAGACTTATTGCACGCTGAGCTGTTTCTGTATACTTTTCTATGCAAAGTTTTATATTTTTGTTTTATTCCTTGTTAAGAAATAACGACGTTAAGAAATAACGTCTACCAGATGTATTTATGAGTCGAATGCGTTGCTACAATCGACAAATGTTAAATAATATATACGTTAATATTCCGTATTTGGATATGATTTAGTACGGAGTAATCTCTTATAAAATAAGCCCGTTCTTTTGGCTGTTGCTAGTCGATTTTTCCTCCTATTGTGTGATTTTTGCAAATATTTGGTAAAGGTTGGACATCAAACGTGTCAGTTGGTAGTTATTTCTATGGTACTGATCTCCTTTTATGTATAGATTATATTAAATTACATCTGTTCTTGTGGAATCGTTTAAATGTGTATAATATAGTTAACGATTTCTTTGAGAAAAGGTGTTATTGTCTGATTTAGTTGTTTGAGTATTTAACTGCTCATTCTTTCAGGTTTATGATCTGTTTGGGTTGTCTACAGTAAATTCTATCTCTTCCTGCATGAATCTGGGTACGGATGAGATTCATAATATTCTATGTTTTTCTCCACTATGCTGTTTTGTTTAGTTACATGTAATATGTTGCAGCAATTTCAATTTTTTCTCACGTTGGCTTATCTTTCAATCTATTTTTATATTTGTATCTTGTTTTATTTATTAAATCCTCATAATCTTTTCTTTATGCTTCTCTTTGTAAAATGTGTCTTCCTATTGTGTTCTTTTAATTGAGTTTTTTTTTTTAGTTTTTTTTACTAGGTTTAAAATCTTTATTACACTTTATTACACAAACAGTAATAGAGAAGATTATTTATTTGCTATTTTGTCTATACAATATTCTTTATCTCTACATACTCGTACATATTTTGGGTGTAACCAAAAGTTCCACCAACATACATTCTCAATAAGTGTTGATTCCAGCAGGGCAACTGCTTCTAAAAACTTTTGCGATATGTCTTACAAGTTTTAGATATATTGCGCAAACTCCAAATAATTAGACATAATATATGGAAATCATAAATATCGTCTCACTTCATTCTTCGCCTTCCACTCTTTAATTTAACTATACTTTAAATGAAAAGACCCAGGAACTTTGTTCTACGTAATAAAACCCAACAATTTACAGTGTATTTTATTCCTTTTTCTCAGTTCTCATGGTTTTTTTTTATCATTCTGATTTACTGAAATGAATCGAATTGCATTTGCCTTGTTTATTTAAGTAAATACTATTTTAAAAAACATAAAAAAAAACAGAAAAATATCGCTTTAATAATATTTTATAAAGTATTGATTTAATAATATTATATATATTATTCATAACCTTGAAGTTAATATCTAAGTATATCGAAGTATTAATATTCAATTAGTCATAAAAAAAACCCTTCTGAATAAAGGAAGAGTTATTTTACCTTGTTTTACCTACCTTTTAAGAAGAACCTAATCCTGTTAATTCTTAAACCAAAAATAAGTCAGTTTGCCGTGGTTCCTCAGAGAACTAATGATATTTTTTTTTATAAAAAATATATTGTTAAAAGAAAATGCCAACAAAAATAATTGAGCAAATGAATACGTTAAACAAAGTTCAAATATCAAATCTTATTATTTTAAAAAAAGATTACTTATTTACTAATACTGACCTTCTATCATTTATAAATAAATTTAAAAAAAAAAAAGAAAAATAAAAATAAAATAGATATACTGAGAGTATTGATAAATTTGGGGTCAGCATTAGTTTACTGTCGTATGACTGAGGCGATGAAAGGGGACTTTCCCTTCTTTTAATACTACTCCCATCTCATTATTATGAGACGCTTATTTTTTTTTTTAACTTTTCTGCACGACTAAGCGCCTTTTTCACAAATATTATTAAAAAACATATAATTCACAAAAAACGACGTTTTGTATTACGACGGTAATTCGACAATTTTGAACTGACAGTTGTGATTTTCGTTTAATTCAGTATCTTAATTATTTTGAAAATAAGTCTGAAACTTGTGTTAAGGAACAGCTATCAATCCCTAATCCACATAGTATGTACTACTCCCCTAGAGTGGTTTTATAAATCCAGAGGTATGGAGTGAAAGCAGTTCCCATTCACTGTAATATACTGCAATGAAATATAATAGAGCCGTAGCGACAGGTTGGCACAATTAAGTTTAACCTAAATATAAATCGCTTTTTAGCAATAAAATATTATATGCAAATACAAATATCAAGCATTATTAAATATAAATAATATAAAGATAGTCAAGTATAGAGATATTACAGTGTAATATCTATACTTAGTAGATACTAATGTTTTGACACGGTTTTGTAATAATTGTTTTAATTTAGTTAAATTATAAATTAGTTAATCTATATTACATTAACTAATTTATAGTATAAGGTGGGTAAAATATATCTACAATATTTTAGGAAAAAATAACTATAATATTTAAATAACTACAATATTTTAGTTTAAAATAAACTTGAAATAGTATGACGTGAATTTATTTTTGTAGAAAACGGCTGATGCACGATTCCATTAGGCCGCACCCTTTATGACGATAACATCAATAGCCAGTCCGTCCATTACTTAATCTATGTTGGTTGGGAAATTACTTGCTAAAGTTAAAAATGTATGTCAAAGTTTTAATACATCTCGCAGATAACATTTTCTCATTAATATGTTTCCTGACTGAAACAGGCTTGGTACGGACCAAATGTGTGTGATGTGTTAATGTAATATCACATGTATATATTTGTGGTATTGCTAGATTTCAAAGGGTTTCGACTTACAATTATACAAATATAATATCACTTCTGTTTTTTCTACATACAACAGTGACTAAAACTCAGGTTGCACGTTCGATAATATTATAATTTTAGCAATCACATTGTGTTAAGGTTACATAAGGTGACGGAAAGAAACGTTTTTGACACACATACACAACCATAGATTATTTATAGTACGGGTATCTCCATCTAATGCAATGTCAAAATCAAGGCTGAGTGTAAAAATGCTTCGCCAACCAAATTGAAACATCTAAGCTTTTATACTAACAAGAGTTCTGTGGCGTGAATGGACTCGTAAATTCAAAATCAAATATCTTTTAAGCTATATCAGATATGAGCGTACGCGGCTATAAGGCGCTGCTTTACACATGTTATAGCCAACCTGATTTTTCTTATTACTTTTATTGATTTATTTTACTTTAACATTAAAATGTAAATCATACTGAAACAATATTTTCATTATATTTATATTTTACAATATACTGTTAGTAATGTTTTTCTTCTTATTTTGCAAGGTTCGCCGGTTTTAATGCCTTACCGTATTTTGCGCTAAGTTTCCTCTAATTGAGAGGAATAATTAATAGTCATATTTTTTAACCTAAATATAATACCAGCATTTAATGAATACTACAACGTTTAATAACCAATTGTCAATTATCCAACAAAGAGTGGCGCAGAGGTTAGATCCTGGCCGCGAACAAAATTGTGAAGACCTACAACCATGTCATGATTATAAACCTCATATAAAATCATATTAAAATTATTAATATATAAAAACTATTTACTTTCTCTATGAGAAAGAAGAAATATCGATATACCAACGCATTTATCTTGACCAGCTCGTTAAATGTCCATTTAAATATTAGTCGAGTTTTTATTCTCTTTCTCTACTATACAATTTAAAAACTGATGAACTGTATAAACTTTTAGTATAAACTTAGGCTTACAATAATATTTACCATAATTTTATTTAGGGTGATTTTATTCAGATCGCTAAAACAAAGTAAACATGACTTCAAAAGGTACCTAAAGGTAGCCTTGATAAAATTTAAAACAGCCACTTAGTAGATAATTACCATTAACCGTAACATTACGCACAAATGCGTCCGCAAAAGTGCTCTTTGTGAAATTGCTGGGATCCTACTTTAAATAATATAATAAAGGAGTAGGAGATATAAGTACATGTTTGGACACCATCACTCTACTGTAGAAGTTCACGTACTCCTATTTTAATTCGGTCAAATTTAATGAAAGTATATACTATATTTTAGCTGTATTACAAAATCAATATGTAATAGTAACAGGAAAAGAAAGGATTTTTCGTAGATATTTTATATATAATAAATAAAACTGCTTTGCGGTAAAATTTTATGTCCACAAGCAATCTAGCATGATATGGCGCATGCAACCACACAATCGAGAGTATTATATAACTAAAGAAATCCCGTAAATAATAATTTTATTAAAAATTTATATGTTTGGATAACCGAGCAACCAACAATGGAAGAGCATAGTGAGTTAAACTCTGCACTTATTTCAGGAGAATAACAGAGGTCGATCCCCAGCATTATTTTATACATTATTTATTATTCCTTAATTTGCAGTATATCTTGGCAGCTATAACATATTTGATTTAATTACCCTAATCATTTCATATCAAAATTAATTGAGATTCGGTTAAAATTCACTCAACCAATTTCTATAATGCCCGATTGTCAATCACAGAGACAGACGTTTAAAACTTCGTCCCCTCAGACCCTTGGGAAGCGTTTACTTCCTGCCCTAAAGGTTTCACTTATTTATTGTGTACCTTTTACAGGTATTGATTTTCTGTTAAACTCTAGCCTCAGGTGCCGTGGAGTATCTGATATTGTCTTGAAGCTTTATTGACATATCAATATTGTTATGATATGTAAATATACTTAATATATATATTATTTATGTGTTTCAAGATAATAAGTAATATTAACAAAAACACGTGTTGATGAAAAGAGTTTTTATCTCAGTACTTAATAGTATATTTTTTATTTTATATCATTTTAAATATATCAAAGGAATATTTTTATCAATGTATTAATGAATTTAATCCCCATTTGAATCCAAATTTCCAATAAATTTATTTTATAAAGGCTGCATGTTTTCCTTTTTTGGCAATTTATTTGCCAAAGGTGATTGAATTATATTCATATATTTTATTAAGTCAGAAAATAAAAATAATGGAATGGAATAACACACACACACAATGCGTTTAGTGCTCCTTATTACACACAACATAAATATAAATTATTACGAGTTATTATATAATCAAAGTACAAACTTTTTCTTTTAAGAAGATTTGAACCTGCGACACCATACTCCCTGTCCCATTTCATCCCATTTGTATATATAAATTTTAAACCCAGTTTTGTCATATCTTTATTGATATAGAAGATTAAAATTATTACTCTCTATTAATTATACCAATTATTAGATTGGAATAATTAAAAAACATTTATTTCTAAAAGAACACAATTAGTTCAGCCGTTTTTTGATCTAAAGGTTTCCATAAGCTTCGTTTTCGGTAGCAGCAAATAGTGGGGGTTGGGGAAAGACATCATTTTCAACTATACATATACAAACATATTCAACTTCTTCTATTACCTCTTGCATTTCTTTTTCAAAATATGTAATTCATGATGCATGTAATCGCAATGAGAAAGAGAAAGAACACGAATACTCCTTGAAACATGATGAGAAAATTAACCATTACCAGTTGCATCATGTTGGGAGATCAGGTCACATTAATGCTTTCATTAAAAATTGACTTGCTCTTGGTTCATGACATTGTAGAACGTGTGAATATCTGAAAGATATAGAGAATTGTAAATTGAATTTATAACAGTTGCAATATTCGAAGTTTTGTTTTCAATATATTAATGATCATGCTATTTTTTATCCAGATTATGTTATTGCTTAAAAGATAGATTATTTTTGTCTCTTAATTTCTCAAATATAACAAAAACATGAACACCGACTATTGCTAAACTAGACACATTTCATATTTTATAAGATAATTGTATATTTTTTTTGAGAAAAATCATCAAATGGACATTTTTATTTAAGATAAAAGACGTTTAAGGACGCGTAGATAATCAAATAAATTAATCAATTTGTACATGTGTAGATGCTATACTTTCTTAAGATAGAGTTCTAAAATAGATGACTACGTCATATATAGACTGCTAAATTTATCAAGAACACTTTACCATAAGGATAGCTTAGCTTGCAGAGTACAATTCCTACTCGTTGCCAATTTTACATTCTTTGAATTATTCTATATATTTTAATATTATTTTTATAGCATAAATTGTATTATAGCACAAAGTTAAAAATTATAATTTTGAAAGAGATCTTCATTTGAGATGGCAGTTACTTCTCCTAATATATAACTATTTCTTCCTCTCGCGTTTTAGGTTCTTGTCTGTTTGTTTTTTTTAATCAAAAAGTGTTTTATTTCATAAAAATACATTGGTATGGTTATTAAATTAGAATAAATGATTAAGTTATATATGTATCTACATGACTATAACTATAAGTATAATTTGTAGTTCATATTTTTTAGGTGTAAATAAAGATTAGGAACATTCCTTCTTAGAAACCTCCAACTACTATTACTTTGTATTTTACCGCGGATGCGATGCTTAGTAAATATTACAGCGTTTAGGAACGTCTACATAATCCTTATTTTGTAATAAAAGCTTTTTTGATACTCGAAAAACCTTTTTCGCCTTTCATAGACATCAGGATAATACCATTTAATACCCATTTGTGAGACTTTTTTTGTTTTTAATGTATTAAAAAATGTTAATAATTTTAAAGTCTATTACTTTCAAATATTATTATTATTTATTGTATATACATTTACATTTATTAGTTAAATAAGATTTACGACAAAGCAAATTTTTACTTGTTATCTTGTAATTAGATCAATAAATTTTAATAAAACTAAACCGGGTCATTTTATCAGCTTTAGCAGTGGAAAGTCAACTAAGTTAGTCTAAATTGTTCTCTATTCAAAGTTTTTTTTATAACATTTTTATGTTATAATATTTCCGTGATAATTTCACATTGATGAATTTGAAGGTACGCTGACTCTATTCCCAAAAGTAACATATACATATGATTTAATGTCAATAACAATGGATTTGTAAAACGGAAGTTATTTGAATAATTAATGTATGTTTCGTTAATATTTTTGTAATAGGTGTTAAAGCATTGTTAATAATTAATCAAAAATAACACTATGAAAAATATTAATGAATGAAAAATATTAAATATTGTCTTAGAATAAAACACAATTATTTAAAGATATCTTTGTAACGGCTGGTTAAAATAAGCACAAAATATAATTCATTTTATTAAAAAATAAAAAATCGTCACTGAAAAAATAAGAAAAAAATATAAATCTTCCAAATAATATCCAATAATAATTTAACTATTATTTGATTTACATATAAGGATCTAGATATCAATATTATTGTTATAAATTAAAAGCAAGACTTTAACTTTCCTTTTATATGATAATATCAGATTGAAAATCATTTCACTTAAATGTGACCTAAAAATAAGAACGGAGTTTTATAACAGAATTGGGAGTCGTTTTTGTAACGCTTGCTTAATTAAAATCATGGTCAATCAAATCAACTAAAAAAATCTCAGAAAAGTGATTTAAAAAAAAACTTCTTAATATCAATAAAACTCCTAAAATACATTAAGGTCTATTACCCGAAACATGACGAAATTGTTATTAATAGCAAGTCACTGATGGTTTTAATATTGTGATAAATTAACTTGTTTAAGTAACAGGATGTTATTAACTAGCATTTGGAAATAGTTTCTATTCTAGACAGGGATAAAGCCGTTTATAAAACTTCGCTTCAATTTAACAATTTTAAAGCCTATACAAATTTACAACAGACATTTATTACAAAACATGATTTCGTTAAGTTTAAAGATTAACAAACTTAGTTAATTAATATTAATATTGTTATGTAAAATTATGCATTTGCAATATTTCCCGTATGGACTGTATGAATATTTTTTTTTATTTAGTTGTAATATTTTAATCCTTGTTGTTGCCAGTTGTAGATCTAAAAATAATGTAAATATACTTTTGATTACTATTTAAATTTTTCTAATAACGTATGCCTAGTTGGGTGTTTAAGGCAAATCAACTTAATAGGGTTGGATACTGAGGGTTTTTTGAGTTTACCTTGTTGAAGTTTACATTTATTGTTAGGAATCAGCTACTTCTTGTATTTCAACTAGCTTTTCTTTAGGTTTCTTGTTCCATCTTTATCTTTTTGTCACTTTTTTTTATTTAAATGAATGAGGGTAACCGTAGGTTTTAGTGGGTGTCGTTAATATGGCAGCGTCCTTTAAGCTGGTGGTGGTCCTACATAATCTCCTGCTCATTACTTTCATATAGCTAATGGACTTGTAAAAGACAAATAAGTTTACTAATATCTTAGTTTAAAATTAAAAGAATTTGATATCAATAATGAGTCGAACCAGCAACCTCCGGAAGTCTATACGCGTCACTCTGCCAACTGAGCTATCGCAATTGAATAACTCGTTTTAAACGATTATATATAAAATGTAAAAATTGTTAACACCAAATAATAATAATAATTTACTTTTGTTTTCATATTGATTTTAAAAGTTTGTAAAATTTTAAAGTGTAGACCCAAAAATAATTGCTTTTGTAAATGTTGACATTTCCGACGGTCGTTCCTAGGTACCAAATACCCCACATTACGTATTTGGTTTTTTGGCTAAATCGCGTTTTATTTAATACAGACCATATAGAACATCAGGATGAGTTAGTTCCCATATTTGTGAAAGCCACTAGATATCAATAAAAGTTTTTTATAGTTGTAAATTATTTATAAATATGATACGAGTATGACTTTGGAAAGTCGTGATTATCGCATATGTTTCTTAAAAATAAAATAATTATATAACACAATACCTCTTATTATATTCTAAAAGACTTAGAAAGAAGGAATACAGACTTCGGTTAAATAAACATAAACCTAAACAGTATTATTTACTAAATTCACTATTCAATAGTATCTTTAAACATTACTTAAGATATTTACTATTATAACAATTTATCCCATTTTAAGTAGTTTATAATGATTTTATTACATTTTTTATGAGAAGAGGTTTAAGTAATTATATCAAATATTGAAAATTCATTTATACATTAAAAACGAAAATTATTAAACGCGTTAAAGAATAACTACTGGTATTCGTTTGTATCAAACAAATGAGGCAACTTTTAAGTAAGTAAGCCAACGGAAGAGAAAATATATTCAAAATTAACCTTGTAACTTCTAGATCTTTTATGTAATTTTACCATCTCTTTTCATAAAAGTAAATGTACTGGAAAATTTGTCTTCATAATTCGTGTGTCTGGAACTTTTGTCCCATGTTAAATGATGTTTAAATTTTAAATTCTCTTAAGAATAAAACGCTAGGGTAACATAGTTAAACGAAGTTAATCCTAAAGAACCATTTAAATAAAATATTAATTAAATAATTCATAATTCTATCAAATAGTTGTTTAAATTGCCACAATGATTAATTATCATTTCAAGTGTAGTGAATATTTATTTTATAAAATGAATCCTGAAGCCTTGTTAATTGGGTTAAATATATTTGACAAGATAATTAACGACAGTCACGACATATATTTTATTCACGTACTTTACTAGCAAATTTGAAAAGATCCGATTTTTTTTTATTAACAAAAATATTGACAGTTCGTTATTTGATTGATAATATATAATTGATTTATTAAAAATATTATTAAACATTAATATTGTTAAATTTTTTTTTAGATTTTTTTGTTTATAGGGAACATTGAAAAAGATTTATAATAAAAATACATATTTTAGTGTATTTTATGGTGTTATATGTAGGGTGTCACCTAGTCTAAGATGACAAATAATTTGCTTTCGCAGCACATTTCATTATTTAAAAAAGAAAACCAACATTTTTTTTATATAGATATAATATTATAGAATTACCAGAAATACATACTTATAGCTAGATTTAACATATATACTTTTTATTATGGGAAAATAATATAAAAAATAATTAGAAATTTTTTTATGGCGTGTAATGTATTAATATACCTTCAATTTGATATAACTTGTAATTGGAGGCAATGTCCCGTGTTCATTTGTTGCCCAAAAAAGGAATACGGTAGGATTGCAATTTTACTTCAGAGACTAAATGCGGTTCTGGATTACTTTAAAATGACAAATGTGGTTAAACTTGATATTGATATGCATAAACTAGACTAACTATAGATATATTCGTATATTGCAAATATGTTTAATATATTTGAGAGTTTAAAAAATGCAATAAACAATTTGTAATTATGATTCTACTTCACTTTTATAGGTTGGTGTGAGTAAATAGGAACATGTTTGATAGTTTGTAATTGAGTGATGTTATTAAGTTATGGGAGTTCATAATCTTAAAAATATGCAAAGTTAAATAACAATCTTAGTTTAGTTTAGTCAGAACTTATATAATATTATATATTGCTGATAAGGTAACATTAATTCAACATTTATTTGTAAAAATTAAAATAATTATAAGAAAGTGCACAGAATCTTGGTTTAAATTATTTATTGGTTCACTAATACTTTTCCAAGAACCGTTCATTATTTTAAATTTATTTGAAACCATTTATCAATTGTTCTACTAATGTTTTTCAGAGGACATTTAACGAACAGACAAGATAAATAGAGAGTCGACAGGTCATTGGCATTTGTTTTCTCTTACAGAGAAAATTAATAAAATTTTGTCATTACTCCAGTTTATTGCATCGCTTGATCGATATTAAGGTTTGCCATTTAAATTAAAGTTAATTAAGTAAGAGAATATGAGCAGACGGTTTAACTGATCGTTGGTCTTGTTAACGTTAGATATCTGAAATTCAGTTGAGTTGCAAATGTGTTTCTACTTTTCAATCTAAACTAAGGAGGACTAGTAAAAACTGGTGTGTGAATGATCTGGACGCAAATCTATTGACACAAATCTTTTTCGGACATGGTTAATTCGTACAAGTACTTGTGTAAATCAAGTGACGGGTCGAGAACCCACGACGCAGTGCCACGAGTGCAGCAGTACCGAGAATATAACGTAGCAAGCAATAGCATTGTGAGCAAAGCCATCTGTTATACTTGTGGCTACCATTGGAATGGACCTTTCGCCCCCTACCGTGTTCAAGACCGCGGGCATCAGCTCGATTTTCCGAGGGTGGGGTCTGATAAAACAGGAATGAATCATAATTCCCATCCGTGATAGGCCTCAAAAGGAAAGGAGCCGGTATGGTTACGGAGGTGTGCGAAAGTTCATTCAGCGGAGAAGTTATAGTTTAGTGTGTGTAATGTTAAGAATGGCAACATCACCTATGCTGCCTTGATTTTACACATAACCGCCTCTTCATACTCCTAGAATGGATGTCGTGTATTTATAAAATATTCCACATATTAAAAAAGGGTATCGTGTTATCGCCAGTACTTTCGGAGGGTATTTTTAACATTCTCAATACTTGGTGCGTGAAGTTTGCCATGATTAATTGTTAAAGAGGGTAGCACCGCTATTACGAAACTTGCCTTAAGACGGTATATAAGTCACTCGCCGGTCAGTAGGGCTCATTCGTATCGTGGAACTGCTAGCATCAAGAAGTGAAGTCACTAGTGATTAGTGATTAGCAAATACAGTGGTTAATAGATTATACCGCGGGAAATAGTCTTCTAATAATCGGTACTTGATTTGTTTTGTTTGGTGTCGGTTTCGTTTTTTTTTTTGTTATTTTTGTTGAATTGTCATTATTTAGATTTTTATCTGTAATTTTTTTCGTAATTAGTTTTTTGCTTGCATTTCAAAAATGTTGTCTATTTTAACATAGAGATGTAATAAGCGTTTTAAATTAAAAATAAATGTTAATGTTACCTAAATCTAGTGATTAAAAGACAACTGGGCGCATATTAAAATGATGAAACAAAATATTATAATGTTTTTGTTACAGTTGTGCTTTCATTATCCACATCAATTAACTTACATAAAATAAGATCTTGTTACCTTTTAATACATATCTATGTTATATTTTAAATCTGTGTACTTACATCTCTGTATTTATTAATCTTGATGCTTATTTAAATTAAGTATCAAGAATTGTAAAAAAACACGTTAAAAATACATATTTTATAGGCTCTGTAAATTATATCTATTACTTAGACATTGTAATTTAGTTTTAAAGTTATTAATCTTTTATATGTAATATGATATAATAACTTTAAATTAAAATAATAATTTTGAATAATTGACATCTCAATCTACTAAATTTAATTTTGGTTTTACTCGTAACGATGTCTGATTAACTCTCTGCAAGTCATAAAGATGTTAATAGCCGATAATATTAATGTCTCCAACAGAGAATACTATAACCTAAAAATTACTTTCTCCGCTTACCCAACATATATTATGATAAATCAGTTTTTTAAACTTGATTTATATTTTTTTATTTATTTTCATATTTAAGTACAGTCTTTTGAATGTTATTAGAGAAATATTTTAAACAATATTGTTTACCACCGATAACATGTAACACTTAAAAATAAATCTGCTGTTGGTAAGGACCATATATAAAGTAATATGAAAAATAAAACAGGTGAATGTGTAATACAGCTTTGCTCTTACCTCTTTAAAGAAACAAGTATGTCAATTACGGTATGGTATTATTTAGTAAATTAAGTATTTAGAGCAATTACTCCCTAAGAGTGCTATAAATCATAATCCAGTGGATTAAGATCGTGACTAGATCGTCATCTAGTCATGATCTGGCCGTCGCCTGTTCTCAGCTTTAATGAAGTCTGGAACAGTCGTTTCTAACCAAAACTGAGTGGATCGAGCTTCGATCGATCACCCTGTGCCGAGTCTTGCTGAAAGGATCATTCTGGGTTATTAAACATGATGTTAAAAATAATTGTTTTATAATTGTAGACTCTAGGCTTTCCTAAAGCCAACTGGGAATGCCCAGAGCCTACAGTTTTTTATTATTTTTAGAGAACCTTTATTGAGGGTTTATTTTATCCTTTGATGTAAAATACATTAAAGAAATAGAGATCGGAAATAAAAAAATAGCAATTAATTAATAAAGTAGAAGCTTGTTTTATTTAAATATATATAAATATATATATATATATATATATAGAATTAAAAGTTACGAAATATTTTTTTACCATATCTATTTAATAATATTGTAGATGTTATGTCTCTGAAACTCAGGCAGGAATAATTAAAAACTTAATGCGCTATATTTTGGTCAGTGCTGTATGTTATCTTTCCTGTAGCTGTACGTTTCAGTGACAATTTATTTTTATTGAATACTAATTAATCCCATTTAATGTATAAGGACATACAAAATGTAATCTTCTATAAAAACATCTGGATAATTTATCTAAATCAGGATGTATTATCTAAAAACCGCCAAACATTTATTTTATTTTAACACAGCGGTTACCAACTGTCACGAGTATTGTATATGAAATTTATCATTTATAATTCATTTCAAATTTAATATAGTTTAACAGATTTATAGAAGATTTGAAATATCGTAATCAATTACTTGTAATTATTTAATATATGGATGCTCTGAATCAATATTTATGTAGGTCTTCGATAGTGAACAAATATTTATTCTAAGTAATTGGTTTGTCAATTATACTAACAAGCTACTAGTTATTTACTCGTAGTTCCATCTCGATAATTTCAAAGACTTTTTATAACGTGTTTTTGTCCTATTGGACAATATTTTAAAATGGCATTCGTAATAGTGTCTTAATATAAATAGCCTGCACAGCTATTTTAGTAAAATAAATATAAAATTAATTTCGGGAGCATACTATAATTGTCTAACTTTTCTAATTGCAAAGAGGGCTGGACTGAGTTTGCTAACGAATGCTGAGAGGTAGTGGTTCCACTGGAGCTGTTTATGTAAGGTTATACCTAAGAAAATTATGGAATCAGTCAGTTCTAACATTTCATTGTTAAGGAACAAGTTACAACTTTGAATTTTTAGCATTTAAAACTAAATTATTAATATAGAACCAACAAAGAACATGTGACAGAGCCCTCTTTACTACGTCATATTTAGCCCTTTACATATTTAACTCAACTTTAAAAATAAACGAGATATCAAACGCAAAAAGGGATAATGCCTTAATGACCTTTTTGGAAAAAGAGCAAGTTATTAAAGTAAAGTAAAAATAAAAACGACTAAGAATAGATCCTTGTGGAACACCCGTCTGTACTCTTTGAATTATTCAATATTTTGAATTCATATTACATTAGTTAATTTATTCTCAAAAGCGGGTAAAAACAGTTACAACATATAAGAGCCTTATTTCGAAAATTTTCAACTAGTATCATAAGATATTATTTTTTATTGAAGATGACTAATGCACGATTCCTTTAAATCGCACCCCTTATAATGATAACATCAATGACCAATCCCTCGGTTATTTAATTTGTTACTTAAAAGGAAAAGTAAAAAATTCATGTACAGTTTCAATCTATACCTCGCAAATTACGTTTTATCTGAACTAGTATCATTTATAAACTAAATAGTGAAGACAATAGTTTATAAAACTCAATACACCAAAGTTGTGTACATTAAATTATATTGTACAATTGTTAATTTTCAGGGATCAGATTTACAATAATACATATTATATTACTTTTGTCCTTGTTATCACACAAATTTGACTTCAACACAAATTTCCATGTTCGGTAAAATTTAAGCAAACTATATTTCTGTTATATACGGTCGAATAATAATGTTCTGTGACGAAATTGGACTTGTCAATTAGAGCTTCGTCGGACGTGAACGTATGTGTTATCTGGCAAAGCTTTAATCTTGTTGGAGGGTACCAATACCTTCTTATTACTAAAGTTAGCAAAGTGTATGTTAGGACGTGGACAAAGTAATTGACAAACTTGGATTAATTAATAAAACAGTAAAATATATAAAATGATAAATTGTAAAGGTTAAAATAATCTTATACAGAACTATAAGTATACTAAATTATTATTTACCCTTACTACAATTAACACATTTAAGTATTTAATACATAAGAATATATATTGATTTAAAGCTATCAATGACAGGTAGTTTCGAAATATTTAATGACCTTGAATTAGATTGTTTGCAAATAAACACGTATAGACATATTGGCATTTGGCAAAGCAATAGGGCGGTATCCCAAAGGTCGTGAATGCTTGACTCTTTCATTTTTTCTACTAAATCGTCTAAATAAAAGAAAATAAAATATACTTCAAAGTCGAAAACCAATTATATATTTATGATAAAACTAACTTTATTAGCGAAAGTTATGTTATTAGTTCTTCATTTTTTAAAACAAATATTATTATTATTTATTATATATTACAATATACAACTCTACAACTGTACACTATACAACTGTAAAATTACATATTCTACAACTGAGCATACGACGTATATTGTTCCTATACTAAATATACAAATTAAAAGCAAGTATTTAAAGCTTTCCTTTTAGTTCACGTAATATCCGCTTTAAACTCATTTCACTGAAATGTGACATTAAAGAGAGGGTAATTTTTTTTGTAACAAAATTAGTAATTGTTTTTACTAAGCTTGTTGAGTTTAAAAATTATTTGTAATAATAGTGTTCTGTTTAATATTTATAATGTATTTGATAGCACAATATCTTTAAACATATATTAAATAATATGTACTTGCGGATAAGCAAAATTAAAAAAAAACTCAGAAACATAAAAAAGAAAATCTTTTTTAATTTATCAATTAAACATCTAAACTACGTTAAGATTACTGATGATTTCATTATTTATAATGATAAATTGCCCGTTTCAACGATAGGTAGATATATAACTAGTATTTATATAAAATTTCTATTCTAGACAGGGATGAAATGGTACAAAGCCCGACTTTGATTTAATAACTCTTGGAATAGACAAGACTTTATACAAAACGTACATAGTTTTATGATTTATAACTCTAATACTTTACCATATATATTTACCATATGTAAATTAAATGAATAATGTTTTAACTATATTCATTATTATACAGAACGAACGAAATGAACACCAACGTTTGTGACAAACGAGGGACATAACATGTAGGTAGGTATGCCCACGGCAGAAGAGACATTACTCTAAAAACAAAAACATTCTCATAATCCAAGAATAAGAAAGAAATTTGTGTATAAATTTACTAACAACTATTATGTAGCATTTTAATAAAAATAATATGTTACGCTTATTAACGTGGATTTTCTTCGTATTTTCCTTACTTATACTTTATAAAATTCGTAGATAACGTCTACCAATTTTGTAAAATGCTATTAAAATAGTCTGTATTAAAATAATATTAAACAAATGAAAATTATTAAACCGTGGTGGGTTCGATAACCTCCTAATCTCTAGACATTTCATGTAATTTTAGCATTCCCTCTCACGAAAGTAAGTGTACGGGAAAATTAGTCTTCATAACTGCTACGTCTGGATCTGAACCATTGTCTCATCAACCTTAGGTGTTGAAAGACATGTTTAAAATCTTAAATGATATTGAAATTTAAAACAATAAATCTTTCTTAAGAATAAAATACACATGTTATATAACTAAACTGTTGATACTAAAGAATCATAAATTTACGAATATCATTTATATAAAATATTTATTAATAATTTCATAATTTTATCAAATTGTCCTTTAAAGTACCACAACGAAAATAAGATCACTTTATATTTATTTTATAAAATTAATCCTGAAACCTAGTAATTTGGGTTAAATATATTTGACAACATTATTAACGACTTTGTCACGATATTTATTTTATTCATGTTATTTATTCATATTATGGAAAATAAACATGTAATGCGTACAAATATGTTCAAGAAACGACCCCTACCTAAAATAAAATGGTATTTGTTAGAGAAGGAAGAATGTGCGAGTAAATTTAAAAAAAGAGTGACAGGTGAAATTATAAATATGAGTAGTGTAAATGAAAAATCCTTGAACGATAGTTGGAACGAAATGGCGGGATGGATGAAAACTGTGGCAAAGGATGTATTAGGCGAAACGAATGGAAAAGGTGTGATAAATAAAGAAACGTGGTGGTGGAATGAAGATGTGCAAAAGGTTCTGAAAGGGAAGAAAGATACGTTTAAGCAATGGCAGGAAGTACTGGATGATAATGGAAGTATGAAAGACGAGATGAAAATGTTATATAAAAGATGTAAGAAGAGAGCGAAAGTAGCTATAGCCATTGCTAGAGCTGAGGTGCAAGAGGAGTTATATAGGTCGCTAGAGTTTCCTGCAGGTCAAAAGGAACTCTACCGGAAAACAAAGGGTAGGGAGAAGAATGCTAGAGATGTCATACATGTAAAATGCATAAAAGATGATTTTGGAAAGGTGTTGATGAGAGATGAGGATATAAAAAGAGATGGAAGGTATATTTTGAAACATTGATGAATGAAGAAAATGATTGGAGGGGAGTTTTGAAAAACCAGCCGGTAAATAAAGGATTAGTGAAAGAAGTGACCGATGATGAAGTTAAAGCGGCTGTGCAAGGTATGAAGAATGGAAAAACGGCAGGGCCGGATGCGATACCAGTGGAGGTATGGAAGGTTTTAAATGATTATGGGTATAAGTGGCTGAATTTATTTTTCAATAAGTTGTTGCATGAAGTAATGATCCCCGATGAATGGTGCAATAGTGACCTAGTGCCCATCTATAAAAATAAAGGTGATATACAAGACTGCAACAGTTATCGGGGTATAAAGCTCATGTCACATACTATGAAAGTGTGGGAGAAAGTGATAGAGAAAAGGATGTGAGACGAGAGTAATGTTTCGGAGAACCAGTTCGGTTTTATACCTGGTCGGGGTACGACGGATGCTGTATTCGCTCTTTGTCAGTTATGTGAGAAATATAGACGAGCCCACAAGAACCTGCACATGGTGTTCGTTGATCTCGAGAAGGCATACGACCGGGTTCCCCGTAATCTCATATGGTAAGAAGCCTTTGGGTGGGCTTTGAAAGAGAATGGTATACCTGAGAAGTATTTGGAGTTGGTTCGTGCAATGTACAGTCGATCTAGTACACAAGTCCGATCGACCGCCGGAAACACCGACAAGTTCTATGTGGCAGTGGGTTTGCATCAAGGGTCGGCTCCGAGTCCCTACCTCTTCTTGTTAATAATGGATGCTCTAACATTGGACATACAGGAAGAGGTGCTAAGGTGAGAGGTGTAAAAGCATGCACCATGCTTTTTGCTGATGATATTGTTCTTGTCGGCGAGGATGGAATTGAGATGCAGACTAGACTAGTAAAATGGCAACAAAAGCTGGAGAGTGTCGGCCTAGAAGTGAGCAGAACTAAAACAGAGCACATGTTCTGTGATTTCGGCGGGATCCCAGTTTTGTTCCTATTTTGTTCGACGGAGTACCGTTACCAGTCTGCTCAGAGTTTCGCTATCCTGGTTCTCTGATTCAAAGCGATGGCAATATTGACCGGAACGTAGAGCACAGAATCAACACAGGATGGATGAAATGGCGACAAGTCACTGGGACGACATGTGATGCCCGAATTCCCCTTAAACTGAAGGGAACTGAACTTTATAAAAACATCATTAGACCTGTCGTTATCAGGAATACCATCAAACCACTCGGCTTGCTTAAAAGAATTCAATTTATTCCACATTCTTTTAAAGGTTTAGGCTAATTAAGCGATTTTTTATCCACAGTACGAAGAAGCTCTGGATATTGTGGAACTGAGAGCTGGGCGATGAAGGTGATGGATGAAAAGCGTTTGCATGTAACGAAAATGCGAATGTTAAGAAGGATGTGTGGGGTGACAAGAAGGGATAGAATAAGAAATGAGTATATTAGGGGAAGCTTAGGAGTAGCGCCAGTAACAGAAAAAATTAGAGGTAGCCGTCTGTCATGGTATGGGCATGTTATGAGAAGGGATAAAAGGCATGTGGCCAAAAGAGTGCTAGGTATGGTAGTGGAGGGATGGACAGGTAGAGGACGGCCGAAGAAAAGATGGATGGATTGCGTGAAAGAAGAAAGATATGGAGAAGAAAGGAGTGTGTACAGAGATGACGAGTAACACAAGAGTATGGAAGGAAAAAACATACTGTGCCGACCCCAAAATGGGATAAGGGCAGGAAGATGATGATATATTTTATTCACTTACTTAACTTGCGACGTTAATAATAAAGTGCATAGGTTCTTTGTAAAAAAAAAAAATTATTAAGCGAAGCGAACGAAGTGAGCGGAGCGTTCTACTGGAGACTTTTTCACATTCTTTGTCACGAATAGGCTCGAAAACGACTTGACTTGCAATCAAAAGATACACATAAGAAAAATTTTTGAAAAAATTCATGTCGTTGAAGAATAATCATCAAAAAACTGATATCCCATTGGAGTCAATGGGAAACGATGAGTCCAGTATAAACTCAATATGCAAACGGCACCCGAGATTTCACGAAGTTTTAAGTTTATTTAACCATTTATAAATTTTACTAACAATGTTTTTCAGAGGAACTTTAACGAAGTGTTAAATTAAATGTCAGGCCGAGAGGTCGTTGACACTACTCCAATTTATTGCATCGCTTGGCCTATATTTAAGTTTGGCGTTTAATTTTAAGTTTTCAAAAGAAATTGAATTCGTAACAATGTTCTCTAATACAACATGTGTTTGTATCATATTGTTAAAAGGTTTTGAAAACCAAATGGTTGCTGCTCGTTTTAATAAACCCGATGTAGTTTTTGTTAACATTACGTTGAAACAAACGCAGTAAGGTGTAGCCATTTGCATTTCAACACCAACGACTTCAATCAAATTCTATATGCATTTTTTTTTGTAAATAAATATACAACGACATTATATAAATCTAATTCCTTTGTATAATGGGCTTTTAAAAATTCTGCGAAGCAATCGTTATTGAATTTCTATTTATTGACATTTTTAGACGTATTACTATAAATCTTAATTTTACTGTGTCATTCATATATATAGATATAAAAATAGATATTTTGACAAGCTTAGTAGTAATGCTAAACGATAACGTTAAGAAGATTTACTTTTAAAATAGTCAACAAAATGCAGCCAATATGTAGAGAATTCAAATTAAAGTCAAAATAATGGCACCTCGATGATATAGTGTAAAAGTGCCTTCTTGTGCCTTAATTGTATAATTTTTCTTTTACTCTAAAGCAATCAAAAGGAGATCGGTGTTTATGGGTGTATGTAAGATCACCGAATAAATGATACTAAGTTGTGAGATATGTGAATTATATGACACTATCCAGGTTCTAAATAAGTGGTTTAAGGAAATAGATTTGACAACACTGTTGAAAGTTGTGTCATTCAAGCCATCTTCCAATAAGGAGGTTAATATATTCTTTCATAGCATATTAATATTTTTTATATTAGGTAACCATCGTTAGAGAAATCTAGTGGTTACGTGTAGTCTTAATGTAAATAGACATAGAAATATAACCCGAAAGTTAATATAAAAAGTAAATTAAAATCATTTTATTAACATTTGTAATTGTACATTTATTATTTTAATGAAAATAAAAATGTTGTGTAGTTGTAAAATATTTTCAAAGCAACTGTTGAATACAGTCTAAAACATTACATTACTACGTAGAAAGACATCATTAATACATTTCCTAAATTACATCAACGATAAGACTGAAACTCTTTTATCTGAAACCGATACCAACAATTTAACTCTGAATCACTTGTAACCTCGTGAAATTGATGTCCGCTATCCGGTACTTCAAAATACGATAGAAGAGTAAAAATTTTATTGTATTGAAGCAATAAACAGAAGGTGATATTTTCTTTTGTTCTTTGATCAGATTTAAAGAATGGAAGACGGGACTCCATTTTAATTTGATCGACTTTGCAATATACACTTTAAGATTTTTGCGAGTGATACAAATTGAATTATAACATTTTTTTTCGATTTTATCAATATAATTTCAAATAGTATCACAAGATATATTTTTTTATTGAAAACAACTGATGGGTAATTCCATTAAGCCGTGCTCCTTATAATGATAACAATGATGACCAATCCCTCCATTACTTTACTTGTTAGTTTCCAAGTAAGGACTTGGAAAGATTAAAAATTCATGTTAAAGTTTCAAAACATCTAGCAAATTACATTTTCTCGGAACTAGTATAATTTCTATAGTATGTACATAAATAGTACAGCAAAAGTTTGCGGAATTTAGAATAATATATATAACGTTGCTTCTATCTTTATTATCATATAACTTTGACTTCAAAAACAATTACTGAGGTGTGTAAAATTGAAGCAAACTGTATTTAAGTTATACAAGGACGAAACTAAATGTTCTTTGTCGATGGCAAATACAATATTATAGATTGTTTCTATAATTTATTGTTTAGATATCTTCAATTGTATAAGAATTGTAAAATCAAAGTAGGCTGAGATTAAAAAATGTCAATTCTTTTTAGGGTGTACAATATAGCTTGGGAAATGAAATTGGAACATAAAAAAGATTTCCTGTCAACGAATATTCTGTGACCACATTGGATTTGTCAATTAAAGCTACGTCGGACGTGAGCGTATGTTATCTGACGAAGCTTTAATCTTGTTGTAGGATTCCAGTACCTTATTATTACTAAAGTTAGCAAAGTTTGTTATTGTTACTTTAGGACAGGACGTGGACAAAATAATTGACAAACTTGGTTTGCCTTATGCAAACATTAAAATATATAACGTGTAAATTTTCAAATGTAAAACATATTACACAGAAACAATATTATTTTCCTCTTTAACATTTTACAATGAAGATTCAAGTTTTCTGATTCAGTCTCAGAACAGTAATTCAATACCTAATTGTATTTACTTCAGACAAAACATATCTAATTGAGTAATATAATTAATAAACACATATGTTTCAAGAACTCCGACATAAGAGACAATATTTAATTAAAAATACTTTTATTGATATTGATTCGGTCCCGGTCTTGAAAAAAATATATAAAAGCCTACTAACGTTCTTTGCAAATAAAAATGTATATTATATATTTTGCAAATAAACATGTATAGACATGTAAAACTTATTTAATTTGTAAATAAAATTAAATGAACAATTCATAACGGAGGGCTGCAACATGGTAGCTCAATGGCCAAAGCAATGGGACAGTCGTATTCACCTCCCCTACCTAGTGGAGGGTTCCCAGAGTTCGTATGTTCGAGAATGCTTGGGTTGATCATTTTTATTCTTTATTTATTTAACAAGTTCGAATATGTTTTGCAATTTTATCATTATAATACGATAATAGATACAATCAGTGTGTAGCAAATCATAAAATTATATGTATTATGTGTTATCTTTATATTGTGAGGTGACAATGTATTTTGTATTGATATATACATATATTGTATTTTTATTATCAGATAAAGATAACTCTAGCACTATGTTCAGTTTATTTAATAGAAATTGTTTAAAAAATAAATAACTTCTATTTTATTTAATCCAACAATCTGTTGTAATGACTGTATTTAAAATATAATGTACATTATGCTGAAACTGATATAGTCAGTTATGCAATTTTGAATATCATGTTACAACTTAATAGGAATTTTAATCAAATCCTTTGTGTTATTATGTACTCATACTTTCGTACGCTGCTTAGTGTGCTTGGATTCCGCAAACATATTTTTTAGATTGCATATAGAAAGATTGTATATACAATATTTTTATATATAATGCTTTTGATTGTTGATTTCATATTGTTAATTTGTAAAATATAAAATCATGTGTTTTTGTGAAACTACTTAATTTGACATAATGTTCAGTTTATGAAAAACGAAAATAGATTTTTTGACTTTTATAACGTACTGTGAATGTCTGCCTGTCTGTCTTTATGAGGTACTTTTTTAAATGATTCTAATAAATCCAAACCGGTTAACTCATGGATAGTTTAGGATATCGTCTGCTATTTCGACCTCCAACATGAAACATTTTGTATAAGCATGACAAAATCGCTTTTGTCCCGCAAGTTTTCGTGATCATAGAAAGTCTGGATATGAACAAAGTTCAGTTTCTTGTTTTATAAGATAAATCTTTAAAGTTATAAAGATAGATACAACCGCAGTGTTCAAAGATAACTTTTGTTAAACACACTCGACACTAACTAACGTAGTCGTATTTGGCAATCAATATAAGCTCAAAACAAAAACATAAAATGATTTATTTACCAACAATGAAGCAATTATAGTTCATATAACTAAAATTTTTGCGAATGTGATCTTAGCATAAAATGTTTATTTTACTTACTATTTCTTAACAGAAATTGCTTGTGTTATTAATTGTGTGTTACAAGGATTCTTTGCGTTTCCCGTTCTACACCCGCGCCTCCAATAAAATATATATATAATCTTACTATCTTGTCCACTAAGAAGTGTTATTCGGAATGAAGTATAATAGTTAGTTATAATATATATTTATATTTTCACTATAAGCTTGGCACGCTGATTACCAATTAAGGAAAAAACTAGCTGTCTCCTATACTGTAAATAAAACTAATTGTTGATGTCACACTTCTTTGTGGACTTGTATCTTAAAATTGATGTTCCTTTTATACCTAAATTAAATAATTAAAATGAAATTAGGAACTAAATAAATTTCATAAACTAAACATTTGGTTTTATATATATTATAATTGAAAGCTTTTAATGAACAGTTTTAAATAAGTGACGGGTCGACACATATTGATATTTTTTCCCTTTCACAGACAACATAAACGTGCACAACAGCTCCTTCCAGATATTAATTCTCCTGTCAAGTTCGCTGATCAGATACCGTGAAAAACTCAATAGAAATAACAACAGTTCATTATATAATTGTGAAAGAACAAACTTTATAAATGTATGTTAATGTTTCAAAGTAATATTATTATTATGATTATAGTATTAACTATATTAAAAGTTACGTTATGACGTAAAATAAATCAATTATTCATTATCTCACGTCTTTTTAACAATCATTTGTAAATATTGTACTATATTCAATATATTCTACACCTTCTATAAATTCTATAAATTATGTATACCACATAATATGTACACATATATTACTCCACCTTTACAGACTTTTTATTGTTACTATATACGAGTATATATACATCAAAACAATAAAAGTTTTATATACCGTTATTGTAGGTCCAACACATAACATAAAAATTAAAGACAAGTATTTAAACATTTCCTTTTAGCTCACGTAATATCCGCCTGAAACACATTTCACTGAAATGTGACATTAAAAACAGGAACCATGTTTTGTAACAAAATTGACAGTCTTTTTTATTACGTTTGTTAAATTAAAAATCATTTATAATGTTGAATCTGTTTAATATTAATATTATTTTTCATGGTTTAATACCTTCAAGAACAAATTTGAAAAGAAACGCAGAAACATATAAAAAGTTTAATTTTTCAATTAATAAATGAAACACTTGAATTACATTAAAATTATTGATAATTTATATATATGTGGATATAATGATAAAATGCCCGGTTCAGCGAAAGATCGACATTAACTATCATTTGTGTAAATTTGTACCACACAAAGCTCGGCTTCAATTTAACAACTCTTTGAGGTTACAAGACTTCACACTGCACATACAATATTTTTATATATAAAAAACAGCAAATAAAAATAATGTTTCTCAATGATTGAACAGTGTTTGATATAATTCGACAGTTAAAATATATTTCATTATGAGTTTAACGCATTTTTTACTTTGATAATTTATGAAGACAAATTAAAATTTCTTATATGTTATTTTTAAAGACATTATTTATTGAATTTTTTAACTAAATTCGTTATAAGAACAAACGAAACGTGAAACAGACACGGTACATAATATGTACCCGTAGGTAGATACGCCCACGGCAGAAGAGATTTTGATAATAAAATAAAAATATTCAGATATTCCAAGTATAAGAAATATATTTGTGTATAAATATTTGTATATTTACTAACAATATCTAGCATATTAATAAAAATAATATGATGCGCATATTACCGTGGATTTACTTCTTTTTGCTTACTTAAATTTTTCATAATAGGTAGATTCTGTAAAATGCTATAACAATATTTTCAACATAAATTTCTCTTCTTTTTATTTTTAAAGTCCCCATTCACATAACATTACAACCTTGTATGTAGAAAAATATGTTTAGAATGTTTAGAATTAATGAATGATATTTAAAACAATTAATCTCTTCAAACAATAAAACACACAGATTACATCATTAAATATAATCTAATAGATCTATTATCTATTTATGAAAAATCGTTAATTAAAATACCCATATAATATTAAAAACACTGCTGGTGCGTTGTATAATAAACGAATTGGTTAAATATATTTCATAACATCATTAATTATAGCATGTATTTTACAGTCTAATTAAGTTATATTTATGAAAATTGGTTATTTTATAAGAATAACTCATTTTACTTTAAAAATGTAGGGCATTTTTTATATAGAAATAAAAGGCCGAAAATAAGCAGCATAAAATATATTTTGTCTATTTGTCTATTTGTTTTTAGTAGTTTTCCGGACTAACATACTATTTTTATGTATTGTTTAAATAGGTATATAATCTAATCACTTTTGTAATCACTTCTGTAATCTAAAAGACGTTTTTGACTGTCCGTCAATTTAAAAAGTGATGATGGTATTTTCGTGATATTTACCAACAACCAAAAACCTCTTTAAAATTGCAAGCGTCAAAGAGGAGGGTTTCTATTCTTTTTCGTCGTCCATATTTCTGTTTCCGACAAGGAATTTTGTATAAACTTTACTAGGAGGCAATTTCACGCGTATGTTTGTTGCCCCATATTGGAACACGATATGGTTCCACATTGCAATTTTACTTCACTTGACTGAATGCATTTCTCGGTCCTATTACTTTACTCTATGACAAAATATTGTCCTTGATATCCTTGATATCAAAATATCGGTAGATTAGATATACTCGTATTGTTAAAATGATTTAGGTCTATTTATGTATTTAAGAATTTGAAATATATAAGAAATATACTATTATTAGGATACTTCTAAACATTTATAGATTGGTAAACGCATATTTCTATGGTATTTAGGACCCTAATGGTTAAAGCATTTTTATAGTTCTTTGTAACTACGGTAAAACATGTAAATTTTCCTATTTGTCTAAATTTACTATATTTATTTGATAATTCTATTATTATAAAGTCATTTTAATCTTATTTAAATTTAAAAAAACTATCTTTGTTCCCAAAATTTGAATCATGTCACACATATTCATTCACTAAAGAAATGCTGGCCTTTTATATAAATTAATAACTTTATTATGATAAAGGACCATTTCAAGTTTATTAACCGAACTGTTATTGTTTAACAAATATTTAACGAACTGTAAATGAGGGTAATTAAGATAAATGGTGAGTCGATAAATTGTTAGTAATTGTTTCCTTTCACATTGAAAATCAACGAAATTAGATCATTAGATTTAGATTTTGAGTTTTTTATAGTTCTCATATGAAACACTGAATTATCAGCAATATTCTGTAATATATAATAAGAGGAAACGAGCAGATGGTTTGCTCTTTAAAAAAAAACTTCGTTAATAATCATACCATTAATAAACAGGAGAATTATCTTTTAAAAAATATTATTTTTATGAAAAAAAGTTTTTAAATTACACTGACATTGTGGCTACTAAGGATTAAATCAATGGGTCTCTGTCAAATTGGCAGAGACAAATAGTTTCAGCAACATAAAAGAACCCAGAACTGAATACGCCTACATCCAATATTTGAAATCAAAATGCACCCACCATTATGTCATTATTATCATTCTCAGTGTATTATTAATTTACTAGATTGGAAAAAAACCCCAGGATTGTAAGAAGTGGTACCTACCACTTCTTACAATCCTGGTGTTTTTTTTTAATTAAAAATAATTTTGAATATTTACCTAAATATTCAAAATTATTTTTAATTTTAAACGACGTTTTGTTTTAGTGATCAGACGTTTAATTTGTATAACATATTATAGGAACATGGTTATCATTTTCACTTTTCAATGAATTCAAATAAATATAATTCAAATTAATCTCTAACAAACGGAAAACACGCGAAACGCCACTCTATTTAACTGAAATGATATTAAATATGTGTTTGAAATCTTAATTATATTTAAAATAAAGAAAGTTAACCAAGCCTTAATATTTATGGCACTAATAATATGAACGTCAATCCATATTTGTCCATTTAAAATAGATTTTGATACGTACGAAACATCGTTACAATAGGGATAAAATATTTGTATTATAAATAATGTTTTATTTTAAAATTGCTTTAAAATTAAAAGTATTTTTATTGTCATAAAATTTTTATTCTCAACTCAACAATCTCATCTACCCGATGGCTGGACACGTTTGATTCGTAATAGAAGGTCATTGAAATGGGTCAAACTTAACTTTTAAATGATAAATGGAGAATTCAAATCTTGTATACTAAAAATTAAAGTAACTTTAATCCAATGTTATAAATGGTTTACTTTTTTGTTATAAATATTTGTTTAAAATATTTATAACAAAATGATAAGTATATTTATAAATTATTTGTGTACGATTTATCATTCCAATTGGATTTTTTTTCATCATTGAAGACAACTTGAGGATTAACTCTCATCCTTAATATTATAATATTTCCATTTTATTGTTTTCTAGTTTTTATTTATAACAGAGTACATTTTTTTATTATTTTTATACTCAAATAAGGCAGAATCACATAATTTTCAACCATTTTATTTTAAAATCTTTAGACGCTGTGCTTAGTAAATATAACATGGAAAAATACAAAACCAATTATTATGATATCTTTATTACAAAAACTTAGTTTGAAAGATCCTATATACACAAAATATCATCCTATATTAACACAATTCGAGGATAGAATATCAAACACTTCTATAAATTTAATCAAGAGCTCACCAAATTTTAACTTGAAAGAAGGAAATAAGAAAGGACATTTTAGTAATCATTCTTTCAAATAATTAAGCCTCTTAATATATATTTTTTGTTAAAGAAAGTTATAAAATACTTGTATTAATTTAATATGTAATGGGTGCTCTGAACTAATATTTATTTAGGTGTTCGTTAGTTAACAAATATTTATTCCAAGTTATTGGTAAGTCAATTATACTAACAGCAGGGGGTGATTTAATTTAATATGTGGACCGTTTATTTTGAAAATGGTGTAAGTCCATTTTCTCTTGTTTCGAAAAAATTAAAGGTTAGCATATCTGTTGATTAAAAAATTTTGCCAAATTATATGAAGTCTGGCAATGTTTCAACTGTTTTATCCATATTTAATTTGATTATATCAATTTGTTTTACGTGAATTAGACTGTAATAATATATATTTATAGGCTGTGAATGGAATTACACCACTTTCAAAATTAGACAACTGTAAAAATCCATTAATTTCAATTTTAAAAAATCAAATATTACTTAAAATATACTTCACATTAATCCAACTTCGTTTGCAAATACGCTTAATAAGACAAAATATAATTTTAGACGCTAATTATATTATCAAAATTCCAAGAGACTGATAGATTTTACTTATGCTCTGCATGCGGTAATGTTTTGAAATATGCATTAGTGCCCGAATTATTTCTAGGTCTTCTTCTATTGACAGATTCTCGATGAACACTACGATATAGAAATATATTTTGCTTATTAAAATCACTTATATTCCAAAACTTATCAAAAGTTATCCATTTTAAGAAACAAATGGAATAAATCAACAACTCTATAAACTAAGTTAGCAACTCTTGATACGTAATATGGCAGGTACGATAAAACAAATGAACAATAACAGACTACTAATTGGCAACCGTCTGCTAAGTCACCTACTTCTTTCAATTGAACTTACACCACTTTTGTAATCAACGATTGTGTATTTCATTTACCGACCGATTTTAAGTTGTACAAAACATGGAAATTTTTTGAGAAATTAAGCATGGACTAGTTATACAAAAAAATATACATTCAATTAGGCACGAATTACGTGATAGCTCTTTTTTTTTAAATGGACTTACACCACTTTCAAAATAAACGGTCCATATTATTAAAATATCGTATAATAAATATTGTAGTTGACATTGAATCAAAGTTAAAAAATGATAATAAATTTAAATATGTGTTTTATTTTACTACAATTAGAATCTCACGTTTCATTATGTATGCGTATTTGAAATAAAAAACATTGACTTTGATTTTAATCATTACTTGATATTAAAAATTTACATAAATTTAATTTATTGTTATTTCTAATTTCATGAATTCTTTTTATTTTTATATATCTTAACTATAGAGTTAAGTTGATATTGTTTACATAAGTAAACATTATTTAATACACAGGCTTTCACGTTACATATAATTAATACCCCAACAATTCAGGTATTTTGGGAATAAGTAAGCTGTAAAATGTATTAAATATATTTATTGATTTCCTTTTTCCGCATACCGGTTTTTTGTGTACGCTTTTAATTACTCGATACCTTGAAAACTTAAATTTGAATAGTATTTTTGTATAACTATACAAACTAACTAGCGTAAATTTCCTTGGTAGCTGTTTAATGTAGACCTACCTCATAATTTTGCCTGAGTGCCGCAAGAGGCGACTGAGGGACAAAAATAAATTTTGATACTATTTTACAACAATGACCCGAAAAGTGTTGGGGGCTTCACCATCACGCTTTCCCAATGGGGAATGTTAGGAGGCAGCCGGCCTAAACAAGTTTTGCAAAATATCTTGCAAAATCATATACATATAGATGAGCACATGGGTGATGATGATGGGCGATAATCATAAATATTAACTTACTGATGTCAATACACATTTAGAATATTCATAAAATTGATCAAATTGTGGACTAATTTTCAAATTCTCTAGATGTTTTGTTTAATATGTATTATAATTATGTAAAATTATAAAGTAATGTTATGTTTCATTTATTATATTGTTAGTTAAAAATGTTATATTCAATTAAAATTCTAAAATATTTAATTAAAAGTTTTGTTGGCAGAACCATTATCGTGAGTATGTCACGAAGGAGCTATTTATTATGTTACAAGTTTTTGAGACAAGTTGTGAAATTTATCTAAATTTCATTTGTTTAATTACTTTTCTAGTTTATAAGCGCCATAGTTAACTGAATAAGTAAAAGTAAATCTTCGAAAAAGGTTAGACGGAACTAAAACGCCTAAAAATAGCGTCTAATTTAAATAAGTCTAAAATGTTTAATAGTTATTTTATTGTTGCAACCAAAAGAGAGACCAAAAAACTAAAAGCGCTAGAAGCCCTTCAAAGCTGAATGTAATCAAAACCTTTTTTACACTGCGTTGTATAAGTTTTTCTGTTTCATAATTCTTGCTTAATTAAACAACGAAATCTAAGGTCTAGCTTCAATTCTTTTTCACTGAATGAAAACGAATTCCTTTTATTTATTTACTCTTTCAATTAACATTTAATACAATTTTATCCAAAAATGTTAATCTTGTTTTCATTACACCAGAATCAATAGTGACAAGAAAATGTTTTAGAATAGTTTTTTTAAACTTTCTAACAAAAATAAGTAAAATAAGTATTTCTGTTCCTTATAAGAAAAATCTCTACTAACCATCTTAAGAAAATGGAATTTATCTAAGACAAAAATAGTAATTTTTAAGTTCAGCCTGACTATCAGTTTAAAAAGCATCTTCATATACAAATAAATAATTATTAAATCTTCAGACATCCAACCCATCACAAGCAGATGGAGAAATGGAAAAACATAAAACGTAATTTTCTTAGCGAAGGAACCAAATAATTTGCATATTCATTTGTAACATTTGCATAATTACCTGCTCCTTAAAGAGCGCAAGTCTTTATCCCAACCAGAAATACCGCCTCGCTCTGTTCACTTCACATTATAAATATTTCAGAAATAAATATCTTCTATATTTATTGTTGAGTTGAGTTACTTAGGTTGTTCCTAAAATTGTTAGTGCAATAAAAAATCGTACGAATATAAAAATCTTTATTTGTTCATACTTTGTTACCGAAAACAATTTTTAAGGTACTAACTTGTCATGGTGGCAGAATACCTCAAAGTAGGTAAAATTCAGCTTCTTATATGATATAAGATATATAGTTAATTACAGTTTCAGTAAATAAAGGAGTTTTAAAATGTGACTATTAATTAAAGAACGTTCAATATACACGTAAAAAAACAACTTTTAGACTCGCTTATTATAATTATTAGCTCCTATAAATTTTCGTACTATACTTACCATTTTGAGAAAACATTAAAATTATATCTTATACCAAATTGTATAAATTAAAGTATATACTTTTAAAGTACTCAAATAAAATGTTGTTGGTGGTCTCCACTCGCGCATTTCTAATACACTCATAGTCATTGTCAGTTACAGTCGAGTTGGAGTTTGTCAATTAAGTTTTCAGCCAATCGTATTTAACTATAAAATTTTAGGTGTAAACTCAAATATAAACATGATGTCTCTCTCATCTGATCGTGGAAAGATAATTGGTTTATTGTGTACTAAGTGTATATTTCCGCGAGTCACTGCAATTTACCATTGAGTACCTTAGGCCTCCACGTTTTGTAAAATAAAATATATTATTGGATCCATCTGAAATCTATCAACGATGCCAAAAATATTACGTTTTATTTCTTTACTTATTATTTCAATATATATATATATAATAATATATCCGACAACCTTTGGTTATAATTTTTTTTACATAAATTTTGTACCTTGTGCACTTGTACCTTGTACTTGCATTGTTATCAAAAAACCTTAATAAATTCAAAAATCAATTGATTATATATTACTTCTGTTCACTTTATTTGTTGTTAGTAATAAACAGTACATATACTAAACAACATGAATGGGACAGCCGTCTTTCGATCTAACTTTGTCCATAGGTGGTGGTATAACCACATACGTATCTCTGCTGAGAATAAGACCGCAATAATTTCGAAAGAATAATTCGCAATAATTTAATCTTGGTAGTAAATCATCATTATATTTCTATTGTTAAAAAGTTATAAGACAATCATCTATTTTTTTTCTATGTATATCTAACTCAATATTTAATGTGGATATGTTACAGATCAATATTACTCTAATAATGCAGATCTGTTGGAAAGATTTTACTTTTTTGTACTTTTTTGTTGTACGCTATTAATTAATCGGTACCCTTATCCGACGTCAATTAAATTAAATTAAGGGACAAAAATAAATGTGGATACTATCCTACAACACTTATCCGAAAAGTGTCAGCGGTTTCACCAACACCCATTCCCAAGGAGGGTTGATGTCGGGGGGCGGCCGGCCTTAAAAACTTTAGCCATATATGTTGCAAATGGATGAAGATGATGAGTGATAATCATAGATATTGATTTACCATAGAATCAAAACAGCTATCAATAAACACAGAATATTTATAAAGTTTATAAAATTATGGACAATTTTTTTAAGTATCTAGAAGTTTAACTTTTAATATGTTTATAATGTACGTTCAATACGGTGAACCCTTTCCAAGTGATTGCTTAGAAAAATTAAATAATATATTAATATTATAGATGTTATTATTTGTAACATATATTTAATTTGTATAGGTAAAGTCACTATTAAATTACAGTTCGAACAGTTGAGCAAACAATTTTTAGAAGCTATTTTTTATGCTGTACATTTTTGAGACAAGTTGCTAAATTTATATTAATTTCAGGCGTCAAATTACTTTCCTAAGACCGATGACCGCGAGAGCTAAAGTGAATAAGTAAAAGTAAATTTACCAAACGGGTTACACATAACTTAAACCCTTAAGAAGTAGTTTCTAACTTTAATAAGCTGAAAATAGCTCAATTGTTTTATCGTTATTTTGCTGTTAAAACTAAAAAAGAAAAGCCTATAAAAATAAAAGCGGTAGCAGCCTTCCCTACGAAATGTAATTAAACTTAGCCTTCCTTTTTTACACTGCGTTGTATACGTCTTTCTGCTTCTCATAGTTCTTGTATAATTGGACAACGAAACATAAGGCGGTATTTCTGCTTTAATCATGTTCATTTCAATTAAAACAAGATTATTTCCGAAAATATAAAAAATAATATATATTTTTAAGATATTTCATGTTAACATCCAATAACTGATGGTCGTTTTAATTACATCAGGAACAAAAGTAGCAAAAAAATGTGCTACTCTTTTAATAAATTATGTACATTCTATGTTATGACTTCAAATTAGTAAATAGATTAAATTCCTTCCAGTCTTTGTTGAATATCAAATAATAATGCTTATTAAAATTATCCATGAAAAAAGATTGTTAAGATACTAGAAAAATTGACATACTATATGGAAATCTGGTTTTTGTATTTTTCTTACTAAAAGTTTCAAACAAATGCAATAAATTTTATTAAGTATGTAAATCTATAGAAAGGATTTAAATCACATCCGGCTAATCAGTAAATACTATTAACATAAATTGAATTCGGTCTCATTGCAGTATATGACCAAAGATTTACTAACAACAAATAACAAGGGAAAATATAAAAACTGATTGCAGGTATAATTACGCTATAAAACTTAATACTGAGGACGGTGGATGTGAAATTGTTGTTTACAGCTAGTTTAAAAATAAAATTTTAACCTGTCTCAAGAACTAGAAATATAAAAAGTAAATTAACACAAATTATATTCTTATTGGTTACAAACATGTAATTCTATTAGATACTTTTCAATCATATACTGAAAGGAGTTTTAAAGTTAAGCTACTTTCTAAGAATAATATAAAAGGAAAAAAATCCGTGCCCGCAGGGGGACACGCGTGGGTAGACCTCGTGTGTAACTCGTTTAAAATATAACTCACTACCTAAGAATAACACATGATGCCGTTGTTTACATCAAAAATTTTCAAGCAAAAAGAGGTTTTTATTTTTTTTATCGGAAAAAGTATCTTTTTTGGAAATACTTTTGATACTTAAATTTAGAGTAAAAAATAACCTTTCTATAAAAAATATTTGCGAGGAGGGAATGTTTACCAGAAAAAAGTTGTCGTGGTTTTACCTACCTAAAATTTACAAGCTAAAAGTGGTTTTTATTTTTTTTCTCGGAAACGGTACCTTTTACGGAAAAACTTTTGGTACTTAAATTTAGAGTAAAAAATAACCTTTCTATTAAAAATACTTGTGATGTAAGAATGTTTACCAGAAAAAAGTTATGAATTTTTTTCCAAAAATTTTCGGTTTTTTTACCCCCACCCCTAAGTTATTGAAGTGAGGTTTTCAGTTTATCTACATTAACTATAGGTATTCATCAAAGACATCATATAATATAAACGCGATTGATCTACTTCGTATAGGGAAAAAGTTATGGTCGAAAAACTGAAATCAGAAAAAGTGAGGCCCTAGCGCCCCTCGTGGCCGGATTTCTCTGGTTAACGAACTTGACCTTCATTTTTGGATTATTGATTTTTGTGCAAAGTTTGAAAGCGATCCGAGCGAAACTGCGGCCGCTATCGTGCTGACAAAACTGAATCTGGACGCACGCACGCATATATATATATATATATATAAACTTTTTGACCAATGGTCATTTCGGACTCAGGGGGTCATAAGAAGACCTCCTGTGAAGAAATTTGTCCAAAATTCGAAAGTCGGGTACAAATGAATGGGCAGACCGAATTCTTCGAGGTCTACCCAAAAGTAAATCCCTTGAGAGACCGTCCTACGCAATGTATAACAGACAACACCTACACAATAGCAAAATTATAATGTAAATTAATTATATACAAACACACATAATAATAATCATAAGTAAGAACAAAAAACACATAATATACACTGACACGATTTTGTAACAATAATTGTAATCATTTAGTTTTAACATTATTTATTTAAAGTATGGAACATTTTAAGATTATATTAGGGTCATGGATCTTTATATCAAATTCAAATATTTTACGGTAAAAAAATAATGATCGATCTAAATGTTTTTTAGAAGTTTTCATATCAACAAAGAAGATTTTGTGTAAGTATTGGATATATCAATTTAAAGGCAAATATGCTAGGTTAGTAGTGAGCGTATGGGTCCTTCAGACCTAGCTTTAATCTTGTTCCAAAACTGCATATCATTGTCAAAAATTAAGTGGCAAACTTTATTTTGTGTTATGTAAGCATTATATTATATATCTCATATTGCACAGAAATAATAATATTAGTTTACCCTTTAACATTTATAAAACATATCTTCTTATTTAGCAAAACGATCAGCACTCTCGGAAAAGTAATATAATATATTGTCAATTATCTTACAAAGCGAGGCCGGCTTGGATCCGATCCAATCTCTGTGAACTCAACACGAAAAATATTTATAATGCACTTACTATAGGGCTATTTTAGTTTAGTTCCAGTTTGCGATAGACATTTTTAAACGAAAATTGAAACCACATCTTTGCAATAAAACTAATAAAATGTTGTTGGTGTCATTTATTGTGTGTTACGAGGATTCTTTGCGTTTCTCGGTGTCCACTCGCACGTCCTATAAACCAAAAATTTAATTCCAGCATTCTCTTGTCTCCTAAGAAACGATATTAGGTATAAACTAGACTAGACTCTAAGTATATTATTATGTTTATTATTTTCAATAACAAAAATAAAAACCATAATTTAATTTAATGAAGTAACTATTCTTAGATTTATACAGCTTATTTTTTAACAGTATTCAAAAAATTTTATAGAATTTTTTTATTTAATGAATTTAATTAATTTTCTTATAACATTAATATTGTTATAAGAAAATTTATCAAATTCATTGCTTTTAGAAATAATTGAAAAATATATACATATATATTAAATTCGGCTCATATCAGTCATATTCGTTTTGGATAAAAGTGGAAATTAGATCTAGGGTTAATTCAAATATAAATAAAAACTGCATAAAGAGAACAGTTGTTGGACATAATGTATCTCATCATCACTGTTAATATATTTAAATTAAAAGTTTTGGATAAAGAAACCTAGAATTTACATGTAATATATGTGATATTCAACTAGGTTTCTTGTATCTTTTAGTTGATCTTTACGTTTAGTTGATTTCATTGTTATTCAAATTCAATAAACAAAAAAGTCATTTAATAAATAAATAAAACGAAATATAAGAAAAATTTGCAATCCCTAACACTGAACAAAAGTATTCGTTTTTCTCACAGTTCTTTGTAAGCCTAAGAATGTATATTGTAATCAATTGATTTTAATGAAACTAATTAGGTTAATACATTTAAATCATCTTGTAGATTTCTAAAAACAAAATTAAACTCAAATGTTTCTTATCGAAAATTAAAGTTTTTACCTATAACTTCAATGTAACTTTAATTTGAAATATTCTTCTAATGACACAATAAACTGAAGTAATGGCATGTATACTGCTAATTATCTCTGTGAAACAGAATAAATACCAACGATCAGTTGATCCGCCATTTATCTTAAATAGTTCGTTAAATGTCCGCAGATAAATATCAGTCGACTACTAACAAAACCTTTACTCTGTATTGTTTCTCTACTACTCTAGTACTACACGATTATGTAAATTATCCTAATAACTGGTAAACTGTATCTGTGTGTAAACGAAACAAATAGAGCTAGTAATTATGCTACTAGCATTAAACATTATAGTATTTATAGCGCACTAAAATGCGATAAGAAGATATTACATATAGAAAACGGAAAACAATAATTTGATAATACAAAGAGACGGCTTTATCACTAAAAAATCATTTCTACCAGGCAACCTTTGGTTTGAGCCTGTGGTAGAAGTAAAATGCTTACATTTAATTAACAATATAATAATAATAACTATACTTTGTTGCGCATCAGAAAGACAAGTAAAACAAAAAACTTTACTAATAAAAAATACAACATAATTCATTGATACAAAAAAGCGGCCTTATCGCTAACAAGCGATCTCTACAAGGCAGCCTTTGGATTAAGGATACGCGTGTGTAGAAATAAAAAGGGCGCGCAAAATACTAAAGAAATTGTCAAAAATAAACAATTGAAATACATAAATATATACATATCTCTATATAAGATATATTGTAAATCTAAATAAAAGTTAAATATAAAAATTATGTTACATTATAATCTATATCTACATGTTTATATACATGAGTTACTCAAATTATAGATCGACTTAAATCATTTTAAAATATAGTTATAATAAAATCACTTAAAATTAAGGTGATAGAAAATAAAGGAAAACTTGAGCTAGTAATCTAATTTGTGACAGCAATATTTTACAATATAGTTAAAAATTGGGATTTAGCATGTCTTGCTTGTAAATACAGAGAATATCATAGCTAAACGGCGAAAACGTAAAAGAACTGAGATTAAAGGAAAGGAGCAGGGAGAAAGTTTAGGTAAATCTTACTTTTGGAATGAAAGGTACGAGTGTGACTCACCAAGAAGCTAAATCCGCGGCTTTAGCAATAGTAGAACGGTAGAAATGGATAGAATGCGGTACAGAAGATTTAAAATGTGAGTATTCGTGCAGAAGCTTTTTACAGAAGTCAGTTAAGAGGTTTTATTTGCAAAGCCCAAATATGAACCCTATGCAAAAGTTTTGAAGATACAGAAGTTTATGAAGTTGCTCCCTTAGATCTAACTAACAAACAGCAGTATAATTAAGAATAGAAAAAAGTTTTTTATGCCACCGCTTTTTTTTTTTAATCACGTAACCTTCTCAAAACTCCTAAGCTATCCAAGATTATTCCCAAATTGCAAACATACTGGTGTTCCCTAAATTTTGAGTGAAATACCACTGTATTTTTTTTTTGAGTCGTAAATGGAGTTGAGACTAATTATACACACACACAGACTTACCAGTCCCATTGTTGCCATGATAATGAAGAGAAGCATGCGTTTTAAAAATAGATATCTGCTCACTAATGGAACAGGCCCTATGTAAAACGAACATTCAAATTTGGAGGCATCTTGTTGCAAGTTTCCATGTCCATATAACCAAAACTACAAAGGTGATGTACCCTTGTTTTCTCTCTCTTTTCTTTTATACATACATACACCTGTGTTCGCAAGAGTGACCTCCGTGAAATTGCTAGGATCCTACTTTGACTAATAAAGGATTAAAAGGATTATAATGTACATGTTTTGATTACCCTACTTTAGGAGGTCACACGTACACTTAATTTAAATTGGTCGGATTTAATGAACGTGTATACCTACTACATTTCATGTTACATTAGAAAATCAGTATACCAAGTACTTTACAATTTATACGTTTTATATAGTCACAGAAATTATAATCTTGCTCCTGTGATGATATATACTTAATTTAAATTGAGTACAACAGCGCGGTAGGCTAAGCTCTGCGATAAAATTATAAGAAAGATCCATGCCAATAAACAAGTTTATTGTCTAGGATGTAATTTGACATTGTTGTTATTATAATTATACATTATTTACTATTCCTAAACATTATATGTGTTATTGAATATAGCCAAGATTGTTTTATAGTGCATATATAATTTAATAAGCTTATCCTTCAGAATTTCTAATTTAATTGAGGTTACTATAAATCCTTGCCAAGCCTTTATTTCCTGCTTTCACAGTTTTAGTTTATTTTTGTGTACCTTTTCCAGATATTGATTTCCAATCAAACTATCACTTAGGTGCCGTAGAGCATCTCATGATATCAATTCTATTAATTATGAGATTTTAGTACTAAAAATCCAATAATTTACAGTAAGTCTTATTAAAACATATACTAGTAGGTTTTTTAATAAAGTAAAATACAAGGTAAAACTTTACGTAAATTAAAGTAGTTGCAACTACTCTCTCAAATGCAAACATTCCAAATAGACAAAACAAACAAAATTTTCAAGGATTATTCATCAATAATGTTTACCGTTTACCCTCAAAATTCATGAAAATATTTAATTATAATTGACAATAAATATTGTAAAGTTAATTGATATCAAAAGATTCGTTGAGGGTATAATCAAATAAAACATACACACACGATATGCCGACATTGCGTTTAGTGCACTTTATTAAATACATCATAAATATAAATTTGTACGTACCATAACATAACCACAGAACAAACTTAATCTTTTATGGTGTTTCGAACAAAGTTCAATATTCTTCTTAAGTTACTTTAAGAATTATTAGGGTTATGTGAAGTATGAGAAACGAAAAGGGATAAATCGTCTAAATGAAAGAAATATATTTGGAAGTAAGAAATCATAAAATAAAGCTGTTATATATTTAAATAAAAAAATCAAATTTTACAGTAGTATTATTAAGATTACGTATTAAGGGTTATGTTATGGCATCACATAAATCAATTATTCATTAACTCACATCGCATTAACAATATTTTGCAAACATCATATTATATTCTATATCTACTATAAAAATGTATATATATCACATAATATATGTTAATTTTGATATTCTATTGTTTCATATGGATAACAATGTTACATATGGAGATAAATAAATATAACAATGTTTTGTGAACATTTGTTGTTTCAACAATTTAACGTGTGAATATTTAGTGAAAGCGACATTGCTCTTATTATATCATTCACATTGCTTTATCCTAACTACGTACTCATTAGGCGTCCCTTATTACATATCTAAAGAAGTTTTGACAGCACATACAAATGGCTACTAATATAACACATTCCACTGAATATTAAGTTAATGATGATATGAAGAAATAATCGTAAAAGGTACGTATTGTCTTTTCATTATTATGTTAATCTTAATTCTAATATTACATCTAGTGATAACTACGTTACAGCTCATAATATTTCATTTTGTTTATTATTTGTATGTAAATTAGTTAAAAAATAAAATCTAGTTCGGGACATTGTTGTTATTATTTTTTATTAATGGAATATAATTTTAATGCGCAATGGTCCTAAAGACTTTTCCAAATTCAAGGTCTCATAGTAATTTACAGACGAGTTGGAGTTTATCAAAGACGATTTTCAATGAAGTTTTTCAGCAAAACGTATCTCATTACTGAATCTTGGGAAGAACTCTGATATTCAAACTTGATGTATTACTCTCTCATCTGACCGTAGCCAAAGATTGGTTTATTGTGTACTAAGTGTTTATTTTGACGAGACATTGTCATTTACCATTAAGTACCTTTAGACCTTCACGTTTTTAAAATAAAATACTTTATTGGATCCATTTGAAATACATCAACGACACCAGAAATATTACTTTTCATTTGTTTACTTTATTATTTCAATATGTCCAACAACCTTTGGTTAGTTTTTTTAATATAAATTATACGAAAATCATTTTGTATCTTAAAACACTATTACATCTTAACCCTAGACACCGATTATGTATGTTCTATGTTCTTTTGATACTAAATAATATGAACTAAAAATAGTTTTATATTATTATAACAATAACCATAATTAATTTCAAATAAGAAAGTCTATCTATAACCTAATATTATTATGTAACTACATTATCTAATACTCAGTCACGTTTATAATTTAAAATTAGAGAAAAATATTCGAAACCATTCAGGAAAAAAATGATTTTTAGACATACTATTATTGAATATTTTCACTACTTATTGTTTTTGATATTACAAATAATATTCGCTTTATAAAATAAATATTTTTCAACAGTAATATAATATAGCATTCTTCTTATCAAACCATGTTTTATTTTAAGTAATTTCATAGCTAGTTACCAACACTTGAGTCCCGAATTTTCACACTTTTAGTCTTTGCATATTTTTTTTTTATAATTTGTCTAATTGGTAAAAAATGACTACGATTTATTTATTTCCACATCTACGATTTCATAAGGCTTCTTTGTAATAAACTCCTACGTTGATCTGAAACAATTAAATATTGTTTTAAAATATATCGTTAACTACGATCGAAATAGAAAAAGAACAGCATTATCGAAAATATACATAGAATATACATAGAATTAAAAATTCATCAACAGTAACCTTCTCTTATCGGAGTGATCAGAGAATTCTAATGAAAATTATAAATATATAAAATTAAAAAAAGATCCCCCCTTTTATTCTCTCCCTCATATTCTAGGATAAAGGATTAAAATAATTACTCTGGATTAGTTTTGTAACACTCGTACCATACGAATTCTAATCATAAACCTTTAATAAACTCGAAAATTAATCGATTCTTGCCCCGATTTAGTTCAGTTCAGTTTATAAACGTACAAGTATTAAATACTTACATATCAGTACATATACTAAACAACATGAATGGGACAGCCGTCTTTTGATCTAACGTTGTCCATAGGTGGTGGTATAACCACATACGTATCTCTGCTGGTACAAGCTTCACTTTCATCACCAGCGAATAAGGGGGGTGGAGGGATGACGTCATTTTCTACCTCTTCTTCTATTACCTCTTGCCGTCTCCTCCCCGGCATGTAGTTCATGATGCATGTGACCGCAATTAGAAAGAGAAAGAACACGAATACTACGTCAAACATGATGAGAAAATTAACCATTACTAGTTGCATCACGTCGGGAGATCAGGTCACATTATGTGCCTTCATAAAAAAAATTTATGCTCTTCGTTCAGGACATCTTAGACCTATTTTCGATTATCTGAAACAAAATTTAATTTATTATACTTGTAAACTTAATTTAAATTTCTGTATAACATGTTTATTTTTTAATTTCTCGAATATAACGAAAACAGTAACAACGAGGTGTGGCTATAATAGGATATTCCATATTTAATAAAAAATAATTATTGTATTTTTTTACTAGTATGAAAAAACAGAAGTCAATTTCGTTGTAACAGGCATGATTAAAGGCGCACAGATTGACAAATACATTGATTGACGAATATTTATATATGTAGATTCTATACTTCCTTATGCTTGAGTCCTGAAATAGATTGCTGCGTCATAATATGGAGTGCTAAATTCATCAAGGACCCTTCACCGTCAGGATAGCTTACCTAGCAGAGCGATGGAACCGTATTACAGTCGATGATATAAGTCCTGCTCGTGGACACCTTCAGATTCTTTGGAATTTTATATATACTTAATTTAATAACTTAAATTAAAACGCAGGTTTATAATTATTTATTAAAATTTCGAAAGATATCTTACAATAACAATTTCTTTACCTCCATTTTAGGTTTGTGCCCTACTTGTGGTTAATTTATTTTTTATTTTATATTTACTTATGTTACTGAAAGTCAAACAACTTCATTTTCCTTCAAAATATAGTTTGATTATGATTGCAATAAAATATGTAGATTTATAGTTAAAAATGTTCTGTGCGAAAAAATAAATATTATTAATATTTCTTTTCCGAACTCTCCAATTGTCGTTATCCGGTTTTTTCGCTGATGCCGCGCTTAGTAGGTATTACAGCATTTAGGAACATCTACATAATCCTTATTTCGTAATAAAGGCATTTTCAATACTTAGAAAGCTTTTGTTGCCTTTGAAAGATATGTGGATAATATCTTTCTATTCCCTTCTTTTTTTGTACGAATATGTGTTATAAAAACTTGCCAGCATATAAATACTCAGAATATTTTTTCCTCATTTTTTTATTCTATTTACAGTCATTCTAGACAGTCTTTACTTATTAATTCTTAGGAAATATTAGAACAACAAAGGGCAACAATTTTCGACCGTTATTTTATAAATAACAAAAGATATTTTGATAAGCTTTTTTATTTAGATCCATTATAATATTTTTTCAGGGACATGATTTTTTTATTTAAGATAAATAATACTCGAAAAGTTCTGAAACTATAAAATAAACAATAAATGGTTGGGAGATTTATATAAGCCATGATGGTAGTTGAGCCAACCTCCGGTCCGGTTAGGTAATTTCTAAAGAGGAATCTATATAAATCGGATCATTTTATCTGCTTTAGCAGGCGAAGGCCAACTGTAACTTACTTCAGCAAGCACTTAAGATATACTAAATTGTTCTCTGTTGAAGCGACTATTATGTAATAATATTTTCGATACAGTATTCCACATCGATTATTTTAAAGGTATGCTTAAATATTTTATAATAATAATGTATATGACGAGTTTTGAAGATTATGAAGAAAAATAAATTGAAAAACTAATAAAGGAATTGTAAAAACTAATATACACATATAAGCTACAAGCTCTTTTAAAAGAGTAATAATTCACTTTTTCTTTCATCATTATTACTTTCCAATGTACAACATAAAGATTAATAGCAAACGTTTAAAGCTTTCCCTTTAGCTTACGTAATATCCGCTGGAAACTCATTTCACTGAAATGTGACCTTAAGAACAGAGGCAGAGTTTTGTAACAAAATCATCAGTTGTTTTCATTACGTTTCATTGATTTTAAATCATTTAAAAATAGTTTAAATTTCTATTACATTTAATAGCATCATATCTTTTACTATATATCAAATATTATGTAACCCGTGGACCTGCAGATTTTAAAAAAGCTCAAAGAAAGATAAAAAGTTTTTTTTATCAATAAAACTGCTAAAATATATTAATATCTATTAATCTCAAAACTTCAGAATATATAAACAGCAAGTCATTGATGGGTTCGGTATTGTGATAAATTGCCTGTTAAGTGATAGGTCGCCATTAACTAGCATTTGTATAAAGTTTCTATTCTAGACAAGGGCAAGGCGGTATACACAAAGACTGGCTTCAATTTAACAAGTTTGCTTTACTATATATATAGAATTATTTTAGCGTATTATTTGCTTCATTGCCCCAAATTTATTTTTTTAAGCACAAACAATAGTTTTGAAAAACTTTGGTTGCGATGTTTATAATTATTCTTGTTATCGCCTTTTATGTCGTATTTTTTTATGGAATGTTACTACTTTATGGCTTACTTAAATCTTTATTAAAAATTCATTTAATTTACCACCAGCATGAGAAGGTCTCGAATCGGCAACCTCCAGAAGTCCTCACTCGTCACTATCGCAACTAAACAGCGGGCCTTAAACGATTGTATTTAAAATACTAAATTCATTAAGAAGAATTTGTCATACATTTATTTCAAACTTGGACAATTTAGACAGTATACTTTATTTACTGACATACATTTTATATTTAAGAATATTTTTGTTGAAAAAATTTAAGTATACAATAATTGTTTTCATTAACGTTAACATTTCCGTTGGTCATTACTAGGTACCAAATGTCCTCCATTACACGTTCATCACGTACGAAATATATTACAACCGTTTTATCTTTTCGTTTTAAAATGTATCTTAGTTAATATCGTTTGTACACATTTATACTTATTTCCGTAATATTAAAACGGAGTCTCTGGTTAGTCACTTTACTTGATGAAGAAGAGAATATAACATTAGGATAAATTAGTTTAGTTTGCGAAAGCACATGAAAATCGATATAAGTTTCTTTATACTAAATTACTTTTACATGTTAAATAAATTTGGAGAGAATTGGTTGCTTACATAAAGTAACTAAAAGAAATATATGAGTACATTTATAAGATAGTAATCCTTAAAATACAGAGAAGACTAAAAAAAGAAGAAATATCAATATTGTTTTAAATTAAATAAAATAAAAACAAAAACACTTGTATCAGTAAAAAAAAACTTTTTTATGTAAAATACATCAAAATTAAGCTCTGTTTTTGATCTAAAAATTACTAATTAATTTGTTATTGAACGTTTTTAGAAATATATATATTTCAGCTATTATTTAAATCAGTTATTTACTATTTCGTAGTCTTATTCTGAGTTAATATGAGTCTACTTGAATAGTTACCTTATAAAGAAGTTAAAAATAAATCATATAGATAGCATTAAGATAACGTAAAAATTTTAACTAATATACTTAAAAGTAATAATAAAAACAAGTTTTGTAACAACAAGACAACATTTAGATAAGTAAGCCCATGGGTGAAGAGATATTAATCTGTAAAACACAATTATTCATTTGTATTCTTACTAATAACTTATTCTTATAATAATAATATTTTTCATTCACTTAGTTATTTCGCTTAATTACAGTTATTAAAATAAGTGGGTGGGTCCGTACTTCCGTCCGTACTTTGTCCGTAGCAATTCTGTAAAATGCTATTAAAATATTTACTACTTAAAAATCATTACACTATGGTAGGTTCGTTAACCCCGTAATACTTAGATCTTTCGTGTAATTTTAACATTTACATTCACAAAAGTAAATGTACGGTAAAATTAAAACCCTCATAAGTCATGCGTCATAGTTGAACCTTTGTCTCATCAACCTTGTGTTTAGAAAAACATGTATTTTATGTTTATAGAAGTGTGTTTTTTTTAAAACAACAATTAATCTTTTACACACAGATTTCATAATTATATAGATTATTTATTGGTGATTTTCAAAATGAATTGAAATATAATGTCAAAATAAAAAAAATACTGGTTTATACAGAAATATTCCTTTAATATTGAATATAATCAAACTTATTTTTAGTTGATACTGATCACAAATTTAAAAAAAAAAAATTTATTAACATTCTTTTATCAATTACTATCCTTTGAATTACCACAATGATATAAGTAAGTCAATATTTAGTTTATATTAAACCTAAAATTGATAATTTGGTTACGAGTATTTGGTGAGATTATTAATGATAACAAGTTTTTTTTTATAATATTTTGTTTATATGATTCCATAATTATTTAAATAATTCCAAAATTGTCATCCAATGTACGATTTTGATGAAATTTGATTATATTATTACTATATTTTTTTTCAATCTGTATTTTACGATTGTATTATAGGTGGACTTAACGGTACAGACTATTTTGTATAAAATAAGATGAAAGATAATGAAGAAATAATTAAAATGTCGATAATACAAAAGCCGTTTATACAAAAAACATACTTTATCTATTTGAATGTATGAAATTTTTTGTACTAGTTTATTTTCCGGCTAGACCTACTTATAAGGATATTACATTCACACCCTCGTTTTCAGGATACAACACTAAAATTGGTTTTAGGCTTTGTTTACAATAAAACAAAACTACGGGGGGATATTGATGACATTTTTGTATGGATTTTGGTATTATGTATACAAAATAAATTACGTATTTCAGTTACATTTATGGTGGTTTATGTATCACCTTATTATCTCAGACAACATATATAATATTTTTTATTCACTACGACAAATACTCTTTTCTATATGAGAAAAAACGTTTCTTTGGGCTATAATCATAACAACACAAAATAATCTTGCTGATGGCTACATTTAGCATACATAATTTGTACGAAAAGAAACTACAAATAAAAATACAAACTTGTATATAATAAAACAAAAACTAAAATTTTTGATATGTATGTATATTTTATGGTATCATTTTATTTATAGATCTCTGATAAATCCTTTTGTTTTGGTTTAAGTATATTTTCATGTTATAATCATCACATTACACCCTAATAAAAACAATATTAGGAAGTGCTATTTTAATAAAATATAACAAAGTATCGATTTTACATAAGTATGACAAATGACAGTAATACTGTTTCTTTCTTTTAGGGTTCTGAAGTAATAGGGCACCGTCTAGTTTAGTCTACGCAGGCAAAGTCGCTTTTTAGTCTATTTATTTGTTTGCGCACAAGTTTCTGATGAAAATTTGTATCATTTATTTTTAGGTCAAAACATAGGATGTTTTTCGTTCCAGATAATTTGTTTTTAGATGAAATTTATGTGACACATATATAAGTAAAATCTGGACGAAAAAGTCACATGCAAAAACTATTTAATAATAACGATTTTAAAGTATGTATCTATGATATTCTCTAGTAACATCATAAATGAGAAAATATTATTTAATACAAAAAATGCTACCAAAATATTTAGTGAATTCAAATCAAATCTTAAGTTTTTCATCCTCCTCTGCAAGGAATTTTATATAGCCTCTACTAGGAGGCGATGTCTCTCGTTCGTTTGTTACCCAAAATTGGAACACGATAGGGTTACAGTTTGCAATTTCACTTCACTGCCTTAATGGAGTTCTGGATTCTATCACTTTACTACAGTTTATGACAAAATGTTGTGTCTTTTATATAAAAAAGGTATCAATATTACATTGCACAAACTTAATGTATTCATATATTATTAAAATGTTTTTATATATTCTATTTTAGTTTAATTCCAGTTTGCGATAGACATTTTTAAACGAAAATTGAAACCATATCTGCGCAATAAAAACAATAAAATATTGTTGGTGTCACTTATTGTGTGTTACGAGGATTCTTTGCGTTTCTCGGTCTCCACTCGCACGTCCTATAAACCAAAAATTTAATTCCAGCATTCTCTTGTCTCCTAAGAAACGATATTAGGTATAAACTTAGACTCTAAGTATATTATTATGTTTATTATTTTTAAAAACAAAACAAAAAACCATAATTTTATTCTAAGATTTATACAGCTTATTTTTTATCAGTATTCAAGAAATTTTATTTAATTTTTTTATTGAATGAATTCAATGAATTTAATTAATTTTCTTATAACATTAATATTGTTATAAGAAAATTAATCACACTCATTGCTTTTAGAAATAATTGAAAAATATATACATATATATTAAATTCGGCTCATATCAGTCATATTCGTTTTGGATAAAAGTGAAAATTAGATCTAGTGTTAATTCAAATATAAATAAAAACTGCATAAAGTGAATAGTTATAGCACATAATGTATCTCATCATCACTGTTAATATATTTAAATTAAAAGTTTTGGATAAAGAAACCTAGAATTTACATGTTATATATGTGATATTCAACTAGGTTTCTTGTATCTTTTAGTCGATCTTTATCTTTAGTTGATTTCATTGTTATTCAAATTCAAAAAACAAAGACTTGATTTAATAAATATAAAATCGAAATATAAGAAAAATTTGCAATCCCTAACACTGTGAATAAAAGTATTCGTTTTTCTCACAGTTCTTTGTGAGCCCAAGAATGTATATTGTAATCAATTGATGGGTCTATTTTACTTTATTAAACCGATTTTAATGAAATTAATTAGGTTAATATATTTAAATAATCTTGTAGATTTCTAAAAACAAAAAAAAAACTGAAATGTTTTTTATAGAAAATTAAAGTTTTTTTCCAATAACTTCAATGTAACTTTAATTTGAAATATTCTTCTAATGACACAATAAACTGAAGTAATGACATGTATATTGTTTATTTTCTCTGTGAAACAGAACAAATACCAAAGATCAGTTGATCCGCCATTTATCTTAAATAGTTCGTTAAATGTCCGCCTATAAATATCAGTCGACTACTAACAAAACCTTTACTCTGTATTGTTTCTCTACTACTCTAGTACTACACGATTATGTAAATTATCCTAATAACTGGTAAACTGTATCTGTGTGTAAACGAAACATATAGGGCTAGTAATTATGGTACTAACATTTAACATTATAGTATTAAATATACTTTATAGCACACTGAAATGCGATAAGAAGATATTACATATAGAAAACGAAAAACAATAATTTAATAACACAGAGAGACGGCTTTATCACTAAAAAACCATTTCTACCAGGCAACCTTTGGTTTGAGCCTATGGTAGGAGTAAAATGCTTACATTTAATTAACAATATAATAATAATAACTATACTTTGTTGCGCATCAGAAAGACAAGTAAAACAAAAAACTTTACTAATAAAAAATACAACATAATTCATTGATACAAAAAAGCGGCCTTATCGCTAACAAGCGATATCTACCAGGCAGCCTTTGGATTAAGGATACGCTGTGTAGAAAGAAAAAGGGCGCGCAAAATACTAAATAAATTATCAAAAATAAACAATTTATATACATAAATATATACATATATCTGTATAAGATATATTGTAAATGTAAATAAAAGTTAATATATAAAAATTATTTTACTATATATATATATATGTTTATATACTTGAGTTACTTAAATTATAAATCAAATTAAAAAAAAAGTATATTTATAAAAGTATCACTTAAAATTAAGGTGACAGAAAATAAAAGAAAACCTGAGCTAGTAATTTAATTTGTGACAATAATCTTTTATAATAGGGTTAAAAATTGAGATTTAGTATGTTTTACTTGTAAATGCAGAGAATATCATAGCTAAAAGGCGAAAATGTAAAAGAATTGATATTGAAGGAAAGGAGCGGGGAAAAATTTTAGGTAAATCTTATTTTTGGAGTGAAAGGTACTAGTGTGACTCACCAAGAAGCTAAATCCTGGGCTTTAGAAATAGTAGAAGGGTAGAAATGGCTAGAATGAGGTACAGAAGATTTAAATGTGAGTATTCGTTCAGAAGCTTTTTACAGAAATCAGTTAAGACGTTATATTTGCAAAACCCAAATATGAACCGTATACAAAAGTTTTGAAGATTCAAAAGTTTATGAAGTTGGTCCCTTAGATCTAAATAACAAACAGCAGCATAATAAAAAATAGAAAAAAGTTTTTTATGCCACCGCTTTTTTTAAAATCACGCAACCTTCATAAAACTCCTACAGGGTTAAAAAATTTTTTGCTCACCTCACTAATCGGTGGTTCCTAAACTATCCAAGATTATTCTCAAATTGCAAACATACTTAATTTTGAGTGAAATAGCACTGTTTTTATTTTTTTTTAATCGAGATGTGAATGGTGTTGAGACTAATTATACACACACACACACAGACTTACCAGTCCCATTGTTGCCATAATAATGAAGAGAAGCATGCGTTATTAAAAATAGATATCTGCTGACTAATGGAACAGGCCCTACGTAAAACGACCATTCAAATTTGGAGGCATCTTGTTGCAACTTTCCATGTCCATACAACCAAAACTACAAAGGGGATGTACCCTTTTTTTCTCTCTCTTGTCTTTTATACATACATACAACTGTGTCAGCAAGGGTGCCCTCCGTGAAATTGCTAGGATCCCACTTTGACTAATAAAGGATTAAAAGGATTATAATGTACATGTTTTGATTACCCTACTTTAGGAGGTCACACGTACAGTTAATTTAAATTGGTCGGTTTTAATGAACGTATACCTACTTTATTTCATGTTACATTAGAAAATCAGTATACCAAGTACTTTAGTTATACGTTTTATATAGTCACAGAAAATATAATCTTGCTCCTGTGATGATGTATACTTAATTTGAATTGAGTACAACAGCATGGTAGGCTAAGCTCTGCGCTAAAATTATAAGAAAGGTCCATGCCAATAAACATGTTTATTGTCTAGGATGTTATTTGACATTATTGTTATTATAATTATACATTATTCACTATTCCTGAACATTAGGTGTATTATTGAATATAGCCAAGATTTTTTTTATAGTGCATATATAATTTAATAAGCTTATCCTACATAATTTCTAATTTAATTGAGGTTCCTATAAAATTTACTCGAGCAGCTTATATCACGCCCAACTGCCTGTCGATCACGGAGAAAGACGTTTAAAACTGCATCCCCTCAAATCCTTGCCAAGCCTTTATTTTCTGCTTTCACAGTTTTAGTTTATTTTTTGTGTACCTTTTCCAGATAATGATTTCCCGTCAAACTATCGCTTAGGTGCCATGAAGCATCTCATGATATCAATTCTATTAATTATGAGATTTTAGTACTAAAAATCCAATAATTTACAATAATTCTTATTAACACATATACTAGTAGGTTTTTGATTAAAAAGTAAAATACAAGGTAAAACGTTCAACAAATATTCCGAATAGACAAAACAAACAAAATTTTCAAGGATTATTTATCATTAATGTTTATCATTTACCCTCAAAATTTATGAAAATATTTAATTATAATTAACAATAAATATTGTAAAGTTAATTGATATCAAAAGATTCGTTGAGGGCATAATCAAATAAAACATACACACACGATATGCCGACATTGCGTTTAGTGCACTTTATTAAATACATCATAAATATAAATTTATACGTACCATAACATAACCACAGAACAAACATAATCTTTTATGATGTTTCGAACAAAGTTCAATATTCTTCTTAAGTTACTTTAAAAATTATTAGGGTATTGTGAATTGTAAGAAACGAAAAGGGATAAATCGTCTAAATAAAAGAATTATATTTGGCAGTAAGAAATCATAAAATAAAGCTGTTACATAATTAAATAAAAAGAACAAATTTTACAGTAGTATTATTAAGATTATGTATTAAGGGTTATGTTATGGCATCACATAAATCAATTATTCATTAACTCACATCGCATTAACAATATTTTGCAAACATCATATTATATTCTATATCTACTATAAAAAATGTGTATATATCACATAATATATGTTAATTTTGATATTCTATTGTTTCATATGGATAACAATGTTACATATGGAGATAAATAAATATAACAATGTTTAGTGAACATTTGTTGTTTCAACAATTTAACGTGTGAATATTTAGTGAAAGCGACATTGCTCTTACCTTATCATTCACATTGCTTTATCCTAACTACGTACTCATTAGGCGTCCCTTATTACATATCTAAAGAAGTTTTGACAGCCCATACAAATGGCTACTAATATAACACATTCCACTGAATATTAAGTTAATGATGATATGAAGAAATAATCGTAAAAGGTACGTATTGTCTTTTCATTATTATGTTAATCTTAATTCTAATATTACATCTAGTGATAACAATTAATAATATTAATTCTAATATTACATCTAGTGATAACGTTACAGCTCATAATATTTCATTTTGTTTATTATTTGGATGTAAATTAGTTAAATAATAAAATCTAGTTCGGGACATTGTTGTTATTTCTCTCTTCTGTCTCTTCCAAATTCAAGGTCTCATAGTCATTTACAGACGACTTGGAGTTTGTCAAAGACTATTTTCAATGAAGTTTTTCAGCAAAACGTATCTCATTACTGAATCTTGGGAAGAACTCTAATATTCAAACTTGACGTATTACTTTCTCATCTGACCGTAGCTAAAAATTGGTTTATTGTGTAAGAATTGTTTATTTCGACGAGACACTGTTATTTACCATTAAGTACCTTTACGACCTCCACGTTTTGAAAATGAAATACTTTATTGGGTCCATTTGAATTCATCAACGACACCAGAAATATTACTTTTCATTTGTTTACTTTATTATTTCAATACATCCAACAATCTTTGGTTAGTTTTTTTTAATATAAATTATACGAAAATCATTTTGTATCTTAAAACACTATTACATCTTAACCCTAGACACCAATTATGTATGCAAAGTTCTTTTGATACTAAATAGTGTGAACTAAAAATAGTTTTATATTATTGTAACAATAACCATAATTAATTTCAAATAAGAAAGTCTATCTATAACCTAATATTATTATGTAACTACATTATCTAATACTCAGTCACGTTTATAATTTAAAATTAGAGAAAAATATTCGAAACTATTCAGGAAAAAAATGATTTTTAGACATACTATTATTGAATATTTTCACTACTTATTGTTTTTGATATTACAAATAATATTCGCTTTATAAAATAAATACTTTTTAACAGTAATATAATATAGCATTCTTCTTATCAAACCATGTTTTATTTTAAGTAATTTCATAGCTAGTTACCAACACTTGAGTCCCGAATTTCCACACTTTTAGTCTTTGCATATTTTTTTTAATAATTTGTCTAATTGGTAAAAAATGACTACGATTTATTTATTTCCACATCTACGATTTCATAAGGCTTCTTTGTAATAAACTCCTACGTTGATCTGAAACAATTAACGATTGTTTTAAAAAATATCGTTAACTACGATCGAAATAAAAAGAGAACAGCATCTTCGAAAATATACATAGAATATACATAGAATTAAAAATTCATCAACAGTAACCTTCTCTTATCGGAGTGATCAGGGAGTTCTAATGAAAATTATAAATATATAAAATTAAAAAAAAGTTCCCCCCTTTTATTCCGCCCCTCATATTCTAGGATAGAGGATTAAAATGATTGCTCTGGATTAGTTTTGTAACACTCGTACCATATGTATTCTAATCATAAACCTTTAATAAACTCGAAAATTAATCGATTCTTGCCCCGATTTAGTTCAGTTCAGTTTATAAACGTACAAATATTAAATACTTACATATCAGTACATATACTAAACAACATGAATGGGACAGCCGTCTTTTGATCTAACGTTGTCCATAGGTGGTGGTATAACCACATACGTATCTCTGCTGGTACAAGCTTCACTTTCATCACCAGCGAATAAGGGGGGTGGAGGGATGACGTCATTTTCTACCTCTTCTTCTATTACCTCTTGCCGTCTCCTCCCCGGCATGTAGTTCATGATGCATGTGACCGCAATTAGAAAGAGAAAGAACACGAATACTACGTCAAACATGATGAGAAAATTAACCATTACTAGTTGCATCACGTCGGGAGATCAGGTCACATTATGTGCCTTCATAAAAAAATTGTATGCTCTTCGTTCAGGACATCTTAGACCTGTGTTCGATTATCTGAAACAAAATTTAATTTATAATACTTGTAAACTTAATTAAAATTTCTGTATAACAATTTATTTTTTAATTTCTTGAATATAACGAAAACAGTAACATCGAGGTGTGGTTATAATAGAATATTCCATATTTAATAAAATTATTATATTTTTTTACTAGTATGACCAAAACAGAAGTCAATTTCGTTGTAATAGGCGTGATAAAAGGCGCACAGATTGACAAATACATTGATTGACGAATATTTATATATATAGATTCTATACTTTCTTATGCTTGAGTCCTGAAATAGATGACTGCGTCATAATATGGAGTGCTAAATTCATCAAGGACCCTTCATCGTCCGGATAGCTTACCTAGCAGAGCGATGGAACCGTATTACAGTCGATGATACAAGTCCTGCTCGTGGACACCTTAAGATTCTTTGGAATTTTATATATACTTATTTTAATAAATTAAATTAAAACGCAGGTTTATAATTATTTATTAAAATTTCGAAAGATATCTTACGATGTGGCGTTGACTTCCCGAAATATATAACAATTTCTTTACCTCCAGTTTTAGGTTTGTGCCCTACTTGTGGTTAATTTATTTTTTATTTTATATTTACTTATATTACTGGAAGTCACACAACTTCATTTTCCTTTAAAATTTAATTTGATCATGATTACAATAATATATGTATATTTGTAGTTTAAAAATGTTCTGTGCGAAAAATAAATATTATTAATATTTCTTTTCCGAACTCTCCAATTGCCGTTACCCGGTTTTTTCGCTGATGCGACGCTTAGTAGGTATTACAGCATTTAGGAACATCTACATAATCCTTATTTCGTAATAAAGGCATTTTCGATACTTAAAAAGCTTTTGTTGCCTTTGAAAGATATGTAAGATATGTGGATAATACCTTTCTATTCCCTTCTATTTTTGTACGAATATGTATTATAAAAAGTTGTCAACATATAAATATTCAGAATATTTTTTCCTCATTTTTTTATTCTATTTACAGTCATACTAGAAAGTTTTTACTTATTAATTCTTAGGAAATATTAGAACAACAAAGGGCAAGAATTTTCTGGCCGTTATTTTATAAATAGCAAAAGATATTTTGTTAAGCTTTTTTATTTAGATCCATTGTAATATTTTTTCAGGGACATGATTTTTTTATTTAAGATAAATAATACTCGAAAAGTTCTGAAACTATAAAATAAACAAAACATGGTTGGGAGATTTATACAAGCCATGATGGGAGTTGAGCCAACCTCCGGCCCGGTTAGGTAATTTCTAAAGAGGAATCTATATAAATCGGATCATTTTATCTGCTTTAGCAGGCGATGGCCAGCTGTAACTTACTTCAGCAAGCACTTTAGATACACTAAATTGTTCTCTGTTGAAGCGACTATTATGTAATAATATTTTCGATATAGTATTCCACATCGATTAAATTTAAAGGTATGCTTAAATATCTTATAATAATAATGTTTATGATGAGTTTTGAAGATAATGAAGAAAAATACTAACACAATAAATTGAAAAACTATTGTAGGAATTGTAAAAACGAATATACATATATGTTATAACCTACAAGAGGCTCTTTAAAAGAGTAATAATTCACTTTTTCTTTCATCATTATTACTTTCCAATGTACAACATAAAGATTAATAGCAAACGTTTAAAGCTTTCCTTTTAGCTCACGTAATATCCGCTGGAAACTCATTTCACTGAAATGTGACCTTAAGAAAAGGCAGGCAGAGTTTTGTAACAAAATCAGCAGTCGTTTTCATTACGTTTCATTGATTTTAAATCATTTAAAAATAGTTTAAATTTGTATCACATTTAATAGCATCATATCTTTTACTATATATCAAATATTATGTTTTTTTAAGCTCTGCAGGTCCACACTTGCAGAGCTTAAAAAAACTTAAAGAAAGATAAAAAGTTTCTTTTACCAATAAAACTGCTAAAATATATTAATATCTATTAGTTTCAAAACTGCAGAATATATAAACAGCAAGTCACTGATGGGTTCGGTATTGTGATAAATTGCCTGTTAAGTGATAGGTCGTTATTAACTAGCATTTGTACAAAGTTTTTATGCTAGACAAGGGCAAGGCGGTATACACAAAGACTGGCTTCAATTTAACAAGTTTACTTTAGGCTTTATACTGGACGTTTATATATAAAGATTTATTTCAGCGTGTTATTTGCTGCATTGCCTCAAATTTATTATGGTCATTTGTGCAATATATTTCTTTTTAGCACAAATAATATCTTTGAAGAACTTTTGTTGCGATGTTTATAATTATTCTTGTCATCGCCTTTTATGTTGTATTATTTTTATGGAATGTTACTACTTTATGGCTTACTTAAATCTTTATTAAATATTCATTTAATTTACCATCAACAAGAGAAGGAGTCGAATCGGCACCCTCCAGAAGTCCACACTCGTCACTATCGCAACTAAACTGCGGGCCTTAAACGATTGTATAAAAAATACTAAATTCATTAAGAAGAATAAGTCATACATTTATTTAAAAGTTAGACAATTTAAACAGTACACGCTATTTACTGACATACATTTTACATTGTAAAATATTTTTGTTGAAAAAATTTAAAACATTTAAGTATACAATAATTGTTTTTATTAACGTTAACATTTCCGTTGGTCGTTACTAGGTACCAAATGTCCTCCATTACACGTTCATCACGTACGAAATATATTACAACCGTTTTATCTTTTCGTTTTAAAATGTAGCTTAATTAGTTAATATCGTTTGTACATATTTATACTTATTTCGGTAATATTAAAACGGAGTCTCTGGTTAGTCACTTTACTTAAAGAAGAGAATAAAACATTAGGATAAATTAGTTTAGTTTGCGAAAGCCAATGAAAATCGATATAAGTTTCTTTATACTAAATTACTTTTACACGTTAAATAAATTTGGAGAGAATTGGTTGCTTATATAAAGTAACTGAAAGTAATATATGAATATATTTGTAAGACAGTAACTCTTAAAATATAGAGAAGACTAAAAATGTTAATATTGTTTTAAATTAAATAAAAAATAATAATAAAACACTTGTATCAGAAAAAAAACTTATTTTTATATAAAAATAAGTCAAAATTAAGCTGTTTTTTGATCTAATAATTATTGAATTAATATGATTCTTTACGTAAAAAATTTAACTAATATATATAAAAGTATTAATCAAATACAAGTGGTCTTCGATTTGTAACAACAAGACAAAATTTAGGTAAGTAAGACCAGGGGTGAATAGACATTAATCTGTAAAACAAAATTATAACTTGTTCTAATAATAATAATATTTTTCAGTCACTTAGTTATTTTGCTCACTCACTGTTATTAAAATAAGTGGGTCACTTTGTCCGTAGCAATTCTGTAAAATGCTATTAAAATATTTAATACTTAAAAATCATTACACTCAGCTAGGTGTGTTAACCCCGTAATATTTAGATCTTTCGTGTAATTTTAACATTTACATTCACAAAAGTAAATGTACGGTAAAATTAAAACCCTCATAAGTCATGCGTCATAGTTGAACCTTTGTCTCATCAACCTTGTGTTTAGAAAAACATGTGTTTTATATTTATAGAAGTGTGATTTTTTTTAAACAACAAATAATTTTTTACACACAGATTTCATAATTATATAGATTATTGGTGGTTGTCAAAATGAATTGAAATATAATGTAAAAATAAAAAAATAGTGGTTGATACAGAAATATTCATTTAATATTGAAAATAATCAAACTTATTTTTAGTTGATACTGATCACAAATTTATCGTAAAACTTTTATTTATTCACATTCTTTTATCAATTACTATCCTTTGAATTACCACAATGATATAAGTTAGTTAATATTTAGTTTAAATTAAACCTAAAATTGATAATTTGGTTACATGCGAGATTATTAATGACAGAAAGTTTTTTTTATAATTTTTTGTTTATATGCTTATTTAGATATTTCCAAAATTGTCATCCAATGTACGATTTTGATGAAATTTGTTTTTTTTTTTTTATACGTTTGTATTATAGGTAGACTTAACGGTACAGACTATTTTCTATAAAATAAGATGAAAGCAATAATAATTAAAATGCCGATAATACAAAAGCTGTTTATACAAAAAAAATATTTTATCTATTTGATTGTATGAAATCTGTTGTACTATTTTATTTTCCGGCTAGACCTACTTATAAGGATATTACATTCACACCCTCGTCTTCACGATACAACACTAAAATTGGTTTTAGGCTTTGTTTACAATAAAACAAAACTACAAGGGGATATTGATGACATTTTTGTACGGATTTTGGTATTATGTATACAAAATAAATTACGTATTTCAGTTACATTTATGGTGGTTTATGTATCACCTTATTATCTGAGACAACATATATAATATTTTTTATTCACTACGACAAATACTCTTTTCTATATGAGAAAAAACATTTCTTTGGGCTATAATTATAACAACACAAAATAACCTGATGCTGATGGCTACATTTAGCATACATAATTTGTACGAAAGGAAATAATAAAAACTTATATATAATAAAACAAAAACTAAAATTTTTGTATTGTATGTATCTTTTATGGTATTTATTTTTTTATTTATAGATCTCTGATTAACCTTTTGTTTTGGTTTAAATATCTTTTCGAGTTATAATCATCACATTACACCCTCATAAAAACAATATCAGAAAGTTTCATTTTATTAAAATATACCAAAGTATCGAAAAGTATTTTACATAAGTATGACAAATGGCGGTAATACTGTTTATTTTTTAGGGTTCTGAAGTAATAGGGAACTGTTTAGTCTAGTCTACTCAGGTAAAGTCGCTTTTTAGTCTATTTATTTGTTCGCGCACAAGTTCCTGATGAAAATTTGTATCATTTATTTTTAGGTCAAAACATAGGATGTTTTTCGTTCCAGATATTTTGTTTTTAGATGAATTTTATATAAGTTAAATCTGGACAAAGTCACAGGCAAAATCTAGGTATTAATAAAGTTATTAAAGTATATATCTATGATATTCACTAGTAACATCACAAATGAGAAAATATTATTTAGTACAAAAATTGTTATCAAAATATTTAGCTAATTCAATTCGTCTTTAATTTTTCATCCTTCTATTGGAGGCAAGGAATTTTATATAGCCTGTACTAGGAGGCGATGTCTCTCGTTCGTTTGTTGCCCAAAATTGGAACACGATAGGGTTACAGTTTGCAATTTCACTTCACTGCCTTAATGGAGTTCTGGATTCTATTACTTTGCTATAGTTTATGACAAAATGTTGTGTCTTTTATATAAAAAAAGCATCGATATTGCATTGCATAAATTTGATGTATTAATATATTATTAAAATGTTTTATAGGTATGCATTTTAGAATGTATTATAATTTACATACGGAAAAGTTTATGATGTGACCTCAATGGAGGTCTTAATTAGTAATCGGGATACTAAATAATATGTAAAATAAAGAAAATTGTTAAGTGTCGTCATTTGTATTTGACACAACTTTTAAACATTTAGTTTGCTTTTCTTTTAAGACAGATTTTCGAAGATTAGTTAAGGTTATTGAGGTATGTAATGAGGTATGAGGTATGTATTGAGGTATGTATGAGGAGGTAGGTAATTAATTATACACTTTAAAACTAGAACCTTTATTTTAGGTTACGAATATTTGACTATATCCTGTTATTGTTACTTAGTAACTTATATTATACGAAATTTTCTTATAATATGTGATTTTCTTTATAATTTGATTCTGATTGATTATTGATTGATTATTAGTAATAAGTGGTATAAGGAAATCATTAAAAATAATATCTTCCTTGCTTTGTATGTTTAAAGTACCATTTTCGTAATCCTCAGGTTAGTTTTAACCGATAAACAAATTCATGGTTCTCTTACTGTTTTTCTATAAAACATCTGTCAAAATATTTTAGTAAATTATATGCAATGTATTATAAAAAACTGGAATCGTATTTAATTTTGTTTGTCTATTTCTTGATATTTATTAACAAATTTGTCGTAAAAGTTCTTTGACACAAAAAGTTCTTGCTATTAGTAAAAGTTTTACCTTTTACGATCTGAATAGATAAATATATTTTTATAAGTAGCATGTTTCAATACTACATCTTAAGTAGATAAAAGGAAGGAATTAAAAAAATACAGAATGTACTTCGATTTAAATGTGAAGGTTTTTTTTTCTTTCTTTCACTTTTCTAGAAGATTACCTTTTTTACATTAAGATTAAATATATAAGTTTTTTTTAATCCTTGGAAAATAATAAAATATCATTTCATAAACGTCTTCAAAAGAAAAGCGTTTTAGCGAGACACAGTTCTAATTCTTTTAGTATTTTGTTTGTGTCCATTTTACGAGTTTTATTATTTATTTTATACTTTTCATGTTACGGTTGACATTTACTATATTTTTATATTTATTATATTAACTATAATTTATTTAAAAAATGGAACTTAATTTCAAAGCCTCAGATTATTAATAATAACTAAAATAATATTCATCTAATCCAAACATGCTTGTGTAATAAGAAAGAATATTTTAAAAATAAAATAAGTTATAATATATATATAAGAGTCTAGTTGATTTGGTTAAAGTCAATTATTAATCGATCGATCACGAGACGTAAATTCAATCAACCCTTATCTAAAATGTATGATCTTCGTAGAGCAGGTGGCGGTAATAGTTAGTAATATAATTATCTAACATGATTACGCAATTGTGGTGCTTATAAGATATTCTAATAGAAATAACGTTATAAATTAAATATATTTTATTTTTGGATTTTTTTTTTATGATGTTGAATGGGACATAAAATTTAGAAGAGTTATTTTAAATTGTTAAATGATGAAATAACGTTATTTGTGTGCTATTTTATAATTTATTTTATTTAATGATTAATTAAAATAATTTTTTCGTTTATTAATAAAGTATTTAATTCTTCTTTAAATATATTTTTGGGTTTTCCAATTATATGATAAACTCAATGTCAATGTCTTTTTTTGGCATAATCAATGACGCACTTTGAAATGTTATTATAATGGATATTACTTAAACCCTATTATGATCTAGATTCTTTTTCTGATAATAATAAGTAAACCAAAAAAAATATTAACTTTTTTTAAACAAAAAAAAAAATTTATAATACATTTTAATTCTTACGTAATAAATACTAACCACAAACCTTTATAATAAACAGTCCAAAAAAAATACAAAAGTCACAACATTTCGCACGCTTCGAACTTTGTATTTAGAGAGAGCGAGGAGTTCGCGCCAGCCGGCGTCGGGCGGCAGACTAACAGACCCCGCACCCGCGACCCCCAGTTTTGATAATGTTTGTAGACTCGTCTGAAGAATGGTCTGAAGTATGGCATTCGTCACGATACGGCACAAATCTATTTAAGAGGGTTTCATGGAAAGGTTATCTGATGTGATTATCGTAGTAAATTCTTTACGTATTATTTTTATGTTTTTAATTTAACAATTTTAATAATTTCTTTCAGTTTTTTTCTAACAAATTCGAGGAAAGGAACTACTGCGTTATATATTTTTTGCTGAACAAGTAATAACGTCAACTCGACCTCGGGAAAATGTGTTCAAACACTGTTATACAAACCAGAGACGAAGCTTGAGAGTAGCGGTATAATCTTCCGGGTAATATTTTTTTTTGTTAAAGCACAAGTAGTGACAATAAAACAAAATGTTATTAATTAATAAAATGTATAAGTAATTAAAAGTTCAAATAAAATAATAAATTTTCATTATGTATATATACATAAACTTCAAAGACCCTAATATGGTTAGAGTATAAAATCAAAATATATATATTATAAATAACAGTAAATATATATAATAGTATTATAATACGAAGCAGTACAATCGACGAGTGCTTAACAATATTTTCATATTATCGAAGAAGCTTTCCGTGAAATGGTATATTTATAGACTTCATAATAAAAAGTCAGAGCTAGTCAATATTTGCAAGGATTATAGAAACATAACATGTGTGAATGGTTTGAACGGATATTTTCGATTCACGTAGGCAGAAACAATATCCGTTGCGATTGCACTCAGAGTGCCAATTATTCGGTTCGTGTGTTGGTGCCTCAAATTCATTAATTTCAGGCAATCTATTTCAAAATCTGTTTTAAAAGAAAACTCATTCGGAATATAAAGTTTTTGTTCCCAGTTCCGATTTCCTGTTATCCTTAGTTTAAACTTTAACCCCAGTGTTTGTTAATGGTGTCTGACTTTCTACCAAACCTTTGATCTCAATAGTTTTCGGTCTTCTCTTTGTTTTTGGGTGCCATGTAACTTAACTCGTCCAACTTTGTAGTTATTTTATATATAACTAAGTATCCATTTATAAATAATGCCCTAACCATTTTCATTCTGTTTTATTAAAATAGTTTTTTTTTGTATTTACATATATGTACTTTATTGTAAATATATGATTTTTTTTTTCAATAATAATTAATCTTAAAAACTACTATTTTAAAAATATGTAGTGTAAGAAACAAACTCAGATTTTGTTTTATATTTCTTAATAATTATAAATATTAAAAATACATGATACATTCACGGCCCTATTAAATATCTATTACATATAATCTAATTTTTTATATCAAAACATACCCTAAGTACCGCAGACTATCTACTTTAATAGTATTTTAAATGTCTGAATTGTACAAAAATAACATGTTTTCCCATTTCATTGAATCCTTTTTTTGTCTATAAATTTAATGACATTGCCAATCCTTGTGTCAACTTATAAGCTTACCTACTCATCTTCTTCCCATATCGATCAAGGAACAATAAAATTATACATTGAATATTTTATACTAGGTGAGTAAGACAACAGACTTCAAAGTGAAGAATCCATTGTCGTCAAGTGTCATGAAACACAAAATGAACACAGAAATAAACGACCAAATAATAAGCGTTGTATAAAAGGGATGGAATTTAATGATCAGACTCTTTGTTGGCACTTGTTGCTTTGTTCTTATTCCCTTTGAACTTCTCACCGGGTGTCTTACCAATGTTATATTGAGTTATATGACAAAATTCTAATATTGGCTTTTAGGTGGAATTATGGTTAAGGTAAATATCAGATATGGAGATACGATTGGGATGTAATAAAGAGATAAGAACATATATAATATAATCTCATTTCATTTTGAATAACATTAATTTCTTTTGAATTAATACTCAACAATACAGACAGTTTAATAATTGTACATGTTTTTGCGCGTCGCGAGTGTCACATGTCACCCGTTGTTCCCAAAATTTAATTAAATGCTGATTGTGACACCGATGTCCTTTTCCGTTTGTGTACCCATTGAAGGCTGTGATTCTATTGTTGTCTTAGCTGTTGCCTTTAGTACAATACTATTATAACAGGAAACCCTTAAAATGTAATTTATGGAATTGTTTATATATGAGAGAATAAAATAAAAAAATATATAAAGATCTCTTTAGACATAGGTATATAATTTCTGAAATTATTTGATAAACTATTATATTGATTCAAATACGTAAAAAAAAGTATCACAGATTGCAATCTTTGAGTCTTAATATTACTAATAAACGTCAGAATTCAACGACCGTGTATAAAGAACGAATAAAAATGTATCTGTCGTAAAGGTTCTTTACGTAATGTAGATTTTATCACGTCTGTTACGTGTCTGTATGTCATTTGTAAGACTACATACAGTTACAAGGGCATGTTATTTGACAATATATATATTATATATACGTACGTATGCCTGTCACTCGACGCTTTTGTGTCATGCCATCCATTTTGTTACATACCTCTCTTGACTTATATATATATTGTTTTAACTACCTTCACAACTAGCTTTGCTTTCATAAAATAGTTATTAAGAACATTCAATTTTCAGTAGGGAAAATTCTTGTAAAATGTGATGTAGTTTTACAAATACCACAACAAAGATAACACTAGTTTTAGTTAGAGATTTGAAAACTTACTTTTCTTACTGATGCCATCTAGTGAACGTCAATACAGAAATATCCCTAAAAACCCCATTTTTCATTTCAATAATGTGCCGTAATAAAGCCTTTTATTGCTTTATGTCTGTATAATGAATTCAAGCGTATCATATGACTATATTTGCAATCAATTTAAGCTTTTCAACACTTCGGACAAAGTACCAATAAATCATCAATATCATTGGTGCGCTAGCATATGGATAGACAGAGCGATTATTGAGCGAAGCGAACGAAGTGAGCGGAGCGTTTTACTGGAGACTTTTTACATTCTTTGTCACGAATTGACTCGAAAACTACTTGACGGAAAATTATGAAACCTTGCAATCAAAAAGACACACATTAGATGATGGTTTTTAATTTTTTTTTATGTCATGTAAAAAAACTGATATCCCATTGAAGTCAATCGGAAACGATGAGTCAATACACTGGGCTCGCTTCGCTCAATATGCAAACAGCACCCGAGATTTCGCGAGCGCAACGAGTCAAAATTGAGGGTTTGTTGGCGCCCCTATATGTATATGTATATATGTACAAGGTGTAATAAGTATAGAAGATACTTATCTCTATTTTTTATATTAATCTTTGGTAAAGCAAATTATTCACAAACCAAAAAATAAATAGATTATACGTTACGTTTAATCACTAGTTATATTAGATGTTACCTTCAACCATATATACAAAATCAAATTTCATATTAAACTGATATCATAACCAGATATATTTCATATAGTAACCTACTCGTAGCATAAAATACGTATGATATCTCGTATATTGTACTATGATATTAATATAACCAACCAATATCATCTAAATATCAATAACAAAATTTCAGAAATGTTATTTTTTATACATATTTGAATATCGATTAATTCGTTTGTTTGTCTGTGAACATATAGTATTGTTATTTGTTAGCAAATTGAATCAACGTGCTATCATAATACAAATTTGTATAAAGGTTGCGAGGTACATCAATGATTTGTGTATTCAATAATGATGAAATTTTATCATGATGAATGTGTGCATAGATTTATGAACATAGTGTTGGGAAGGTTAGGTACTATGTATTATATATTAATAACATATAGTGCATTTATTACTACAACTGTTTTTATTATGGAAAGGGCTAATTTTAGCAATTTCATTGCTTGCTTTAACACTAAACCTACCGACAATTCTTGTATACCTGTTCCTACCGCACGCGGTCAAATTGACCGGTAATTAAAAGTTATTTTATTATATAACGCAGGTAATCATGGAAATAACTAAAAGTGAATAGTGAAAAAAATATTATATGCATATTCTAAGAATAGTGATGTAGTTTGATAACGATATTACAACGTTTAAAAATGTGTAAGTTTTACAAAAGTTTAAAAACGGTCAATTTGACCGGTACTTGGTAGGTTTAGTGTTGAAGACAAGTTGCATAGTTTATATATAATTGTATATTTTTGGATGTATTATGATCTAAGGTTTTATGAAAACATTGTATGGAATGAAATGAAAAAAACGTAAAATATTTATTAATTTTCGATTTATTGCTCCTATACATAACCAAATTTTGAAAATCATTCATATCTGATCTACAATATCAAACTTTCTAACTATTGTTAAACACCTACCTGCTTCAGATTATCGTTAAAGTGATTTGCTACCGTTTTGTTGATAAAGCCTCCCTCCCCTCCCTCGGCCTCCCTCAGGACGTGACTCTTGCTTGTTTTACGAATCGGGGCGACCCTCGATATTATATAGATAAGATTAAAATACACTTCCAATTTTATCGACGGAAATTTCGGACAGGTTGAATCGTTTTAACATTTAACAAGCTTTTTACTTATACCTGTAATACAAGTGATTATAACAATCTTGTTAGCAAAAGTTTATAAAGAAAAATAATTTTCTGTCATATATCAACTACTAGCTGGTTTGTTACAAATAACAATAACATTTTTATGATTGTATCTAAAAATAATTGACTGTCTTATAAATTTTCACATCTCCCTGTGGAAACTACCTAAAATCAATTCTTATAAATTCAACATTTGAAATTTCTTGATTCAATAACTATAAATTATTTTATAAACAGATAAGCATGTGTCCGAATAATAATATTATAATTTTAATTTGACATAAATTAACAAAGTATTATAAGTTTCAATTAAGATATGAAACCTCCGCTGAAAAAAACTCAAACGCTTCTCAGAATCCAGATTGAAACGCGTCTTTGATATTTGTAGCGTGCAGTGTAAAACTTTCTAATGAATGTGCCATACTCCTCTCAGATATTTTCATTTAATTTTGAAGTGTGTTCCTTAGTATGTAACTTAATGAAATACATTCCTGCGCGTGACCCATTCGTTAAGTCTTTTCAACTTATTACATTCGAAATGTAATTGAAACGGTTTACTTTTTCTATCTTTAATTAATATATTTTCATATCATATATACAAGATTTATGATATATTTGTATAAGAACAAAAAAAAAATATTTTCTTTATATTTTTATTTTCAATTATCGAAACACATTATATACACAGTACGATACCATACGATTATAAAATGAATAAATTCAGGAATATCGTAAAAAATTTAAAAATTAATTTAATGGCCTCGTTTAATGATATTTATGAGAAACTTAAACGCCTTTATACCGTTCAGGATAAGCAAAGCGATAATAAAGCATGTAAACCATTGTAAAGAATCATTACGGGAATAAATAAAATGGGATGCTTTTACCGAGATTATGTCGTTGAATCTTTAGCTTTCTGCTCCGCGTGGCATTATTAGAAGTCATTCCAGTTCGTATTCCGAAAGAGGGATGAATTGTGGTGTAATGACGATGTAACCATAGTGCTCGTGACGCGTGGCTTGTACTCACGTAATGACTCCAATATCTATATACTAACAGAACATATGGAAACCATATATGACATATATTGTAATAAATTAAATTGCAAACATTAACAATGTTGAATAAACCCGTCCATTTTTTATGTTACGTTTTCAATTTACTTATTTCAATTAAATCCCTGTAGCAATTTTCAGAAATCTAGATGAAATGTTAGTTAATACTTTTTCTTTAATTGTTATTCTAAACGGTATAATTCAAGCGCCTTGCCAAAATAAATAGCCAAGTTTACTGTTTGAGAAAAGCGTTACGTGTTGAAGCAGGCGCTTATTACGAATAAGTTATTTTATGACGGTACTTGGAATTAAGTAAAATGTATTACTCCAATACCATAAATCAAAAGCAAATTTGGCATTAAAATTATACTATTTGTATATATTTCATTTAAATAATAATTATAAAAATACAAATAAATGTAAAATTAATATTCATAATACCGACGTATCACGACTGAATGCCAATTAAACATCCAAATATGAAATATCAAACAAATCCAATCAATTTCCAATTAATATCAATTAGCAATTAAAAGCGAGTAATTTGAAAATCGACTGCAATGTGTGAATTCGAAAATGCACAATCATGGCGCCAACGATAGATATAACAAGGTTGACATCTGTTGACAGCTGACCTGCCCTGGATGAAAACGTCACATTTTAGGAATTTATTTAAAAAGAGATTGAAGATTTATTATAAACCTACTCTTATTTTAACCATTGAGGTTAAAGCAAAAATCATTAATGATTTTTTTTTTCAATTTCAGTAAGCCTTCGGGAAGAAACGATTTTAAGAAATTGTAGCTTATAATTGAATGCTATTAATAATGGTTTTTCCGACTACAGAAAGATAATTAATACAGATTGCTCTGAGTTGATAAATTACTAGATAGATCCTATGATATGACTTGATTTATCTTTATTAAAAATTTTGTAGAACTAAAATATATAATAAAAATGTGAACATTATTTAAAATCTTGAAAATTGTTACACAAGTTTACAAAGGTCGCCCTATGTCCCTGAGTCTCCGCTACACGTCCTGTGTACGACAAAAACATACCTGTACTGTGTCTGAGCAATAAACCTTCGTAATTACGGAATAGCTGGAAGACTATTTATTTAATCACTTTGAAGGGAAAATAAGAGGCCTCTCTGGACCGCTATTGAAATTGTTCTGGATTATCACGTGTTTGTGAATGAACGTTACGTGTATGGAGCTTAGGGAATTTAATAAAATACATGTTTATGATCAAAGGTAGGTCAAATTGATAATGATACAGTATTAACATATTAGTAATTAAATTTTAAATAAACAAAGAATCAAAAATTCATAGCCTCTGGTAGAATTCATTTGCAATTATTGTTTGCCAATTCGAGATTAATATATGTTAATATTATTGTATATAAATTAAGGATGATTAAATATTCACATGATTTATTGCATATATAAATATTCAGACGAGCGGAACGGTCGAATCTGAGACTTTGGGAAGCCGTTCCGTCAATCTAAAAACTGAGTCATCGTGTCGCCGTTAGCTTTTATTATTTTTGCATTTTGTATTTATTATATATATAATTGAAATATTAGAAAAACGTTAGTTATTTTAATTATATTTCTAGATTTATGAAACTAAATTCATTTAAAACTTAATTCAAATAAGATAAAAGAATACTGAAATGATGTTCTTACAAAAAATATTAACCCTTAAATGTTCAGACCTGTTAAATTAATAACTGTTATGTGAGAACAATAGGGTCAACTAGATTTCAATGAACTTTGGTCAGGTTAGAGATGTTATCAGGACAGGACAAACGAAAAGGGCAAAGGTTAAAGATTAATTCGTTAAAATAATTAAAGTCAATACTATATAATAAATTGGTGAAATATATTTTAGTGAAAAAAAATGCTGTACAATATTTTAAGGAAAAAGTGTTTAAAAAAATAATGGTCTTTTTTGGTTCTGTTTTAATAATAAGAATATTTTTTATCCACTTTTGTCAATTTCGTTGAGTTTTGTTAATTAATTAAAATAAACCGCAGCAAGTTTTATGTCTTGTTGAGTTTGACAATTTGAAACGTTTTAAGAAATTTTTCTTTTACTTTGTACGTATATTTATAAAGGTTTAAAAATAATATCACAGTTAATTAAATAAAGAATAAAAGAATGATAAACATAAATAAAATAGATAAAGTCATAAAAATTATGTGTGATACTTCTCTGTCACTACACCACTTGCCACACAAATAAAAAAAAATGGTACACCACTTGCCACACAAATAAAAAAAAAATACCAGCCTTGCAAAGAGGATTTGCCTAAAGTAGAAAATATAGAAAATATAAAACTATAAATAAAATAACTATAAATGTCTTTCTTCCTTTCCGAGTGTCCTATTATCCTGCATCATCCATCTTTCTTAATTCCCCTGGATGCCAACGTATTTGTGTTTTTTTGCAAATATCCATGACACATTATCATCGGCTTCCTTGTCTTCTTATAATATAAATAAAAACAAAACTATTATAATTGAATTATTGTATTTTATGTTTCAAAGCGTCTCATAGATATTTGGTTGTCGTAATACAGAAAGAAAACATTAATTACTTCGAAATAGTTAAATTGATAACTAAACTTTAGTCTGACATTTCTTTAGCCCTTGTTATACCAAGAATGTTAGGGTCAAAAGTTGTAGACTTTTAGGATCAAGTCAATATAAAGTTAGAGTATATTACCTTAATACGATCCTTTGATCAGTTTTTATGTTAGTAAATCTTTAACTTATCTGATATTACATAACGTTTACTGAAGATCAATTCGTTACAACTCATCGGGAAGGGAACGAGTTTTTTTATTGCCTGTACCTACCTTTAAATATTTATGTAGTTCGTTAATAGAATCCGCTCTTCCTTACAAGGATAGCGATCCTGTATCAAGATTGGTACCATGTTGCTTTTGATTTCATGGAGATCGTGCGCAATGTTTAATAGATTTAACTATAGATATTTATCTGCTATCAAAGTTAAATTGTATTACAAAGTATAAAGTTAAAACAGTAAATGATTTCAAATCTGTTAAATGAATGAAATGATAATGAAATTAATTAAAATTTATCATTAAATAAATATAATAATTTAATTATTAAACTTTTTTGGATTTTATATTTTATCGGATTAACAAATGTTTAATTATTACTATCTATATAATATTTTATTGAGACAAAATTTTATATATAAATAAAATAAAATATTATACGAATTATGTACGTTACTTTGATCAAAATGTGTATATATTGATGTAAATAATTTAATAAAAAAAAACTAACAACTATTTCAATTTACATTCGATAAATTTAACATTATTCTTAAATATTCAGTTTTTTTTTAATTAGTTATTATTTTTTTCAGTGTTGTGTAATAGAGATGATTTTAAAACCACTTCACGTATTATAACTAAAACACACATTTCTTTGAAAATAACTTTAAATACTTAAGAATAATAATTCTCAAGAAAGTTTTAGGCAACACTTTATAACAACTTCAATCTTCAAAGATCTGTCTGATAAAATAGTCTCTTAGTGTAAGATAGACATACACCGGGGAGAGTTTTTTTCGTTACATACATTATGAATATATTTCCAAATAAAATATAATGTAATCCTCAAAGATCTTATCTTTAACATCAAATATATTTTACTCTAATATACTGAATTTGTATTCCAAACGAAGAAGTACTCAGATTACATTATTTATAAAAGTAACAGAAATCTAGAGCTATGACATTTACTGAAGAAGCTTTACGAGTTGCGGAGCTGTCAAAACTATATTACCGCCAAAGAGAACCGATAAATACCACCATCTTAGTTTGTAGCAGGAAAAGCGATTTACTTCCTGACAGTCGTGAACAGTACTCAAAGTGCTATAGCGCTTCATGGTTTACTTTACCAATAATATGTTTACCAATCTATCGTATAAATTGATTCTATTTATTCCACAGATTGATATACCGAAGTTTTTGCTAGTATACTGTAGATTGGTGAGAACGTTACTTTAGTTATGTTCATTTTGATATTTGATCGGCAATAGTTTGGAAGAGTCCGTTTTTATTATTTATTCGTTTTTGAAGAGTGTCAACGCACGAAAATCTGAAACAAAATATATTATGCTGGGCACAGTTATTAATAAAATAAAAAGGGCTTTTAAAGAAAATAGTTTTCGTTACTTCTTACTTACGTTAAAACGTATTGTTTCTGTAAATTATATTACAGAAAAATGTTTATATTATTTGTTAGAATTAAAAAAATCTCATATTTTAAACTAGAATGTTTTCTAGGTATAAGACATTGTTTTCTTCTTTAAAATGAAATGTATGTTGTTAGGGAATTAGTTACAAAGGAAGTGGAACTAAACATACAAATCTTAAATGTAATAAATATGCATAGAAAATAATAATGAAAAGATTTTTTCTATTCTCAATATATAAGCCATGCTGTTTATTATAATATAGAAAATAATTATAAATTTATGCACTTATTTTATAAAAAGAGGACATTTCCACATTCATTTCATATCTAACGGGTGGCTAGACTTAGTCTTGCTATTAATTAATATTAATTAAATAACAAGAATACAAGATGTCTTCATAGAAATCTTAACCACTGATCATGTTCGTATGGATGTCAGCTTGCGTTGATTAAGAGGCACATTTCATTTTTAACGACAACGTCGGTATTCCCTAATTTGAACCGTCTCACATGACACCAATTCCCGGATCGTACAAATGAGGCGTGTTTGTGATGTCTCTTTCCCAATGAGTTTTTTAATCGTGTATGTGACCTTTAAATTAAAATTCCTTTGTAGGTATATTTTTAATGACTTTTATTATTAGACGTTATTAGAGTTATGATATAAGCTGTCATATTCGGTATTACATTATATCTTATATATTTCTGTGTGGAAGTAAAGAGCATGATACTTCCAGGAACAATAAGTATTATTTAATAGTTTTCAAGATATATATTTACAGTTCATGTTTGTTGATATCTTCGAAGTTGTGTACATTTCTTTAAGCATATTTATTACTTTAGTCTTAAAATTTATATCGAAAGTATTATGAAACAAAATACTTAACTCTAAATTGCAAGAAAGCATATATAATTTTATTTATATATAGAAATATTGTCTCAGAATCAAGTCTTAGTCTCACATTCAAAGGAATTGTACATTACAGATTAAGAAATGGATCGACAAACAAAACAAAACTTCCTCAACTTATTTGGATCAGATATTATGTAACAATGGGTCAAAAATAGGTCATAACAACTTGTTCTGTATTGTATGACCCAATCCGTCAAGTATCAATTATATAACCGCACTATATCCGCAAGAGTGAAAGTTTAATTATCACGACCTCAACATTTGATCCTAATTGTCATATTAAGCTTTATTAAATAGCTTCAGGCTATTCGATATATGTTGATATAATTTGATGAATATGGCAATAAAAATTTGGAGTTTACATTTATATTAAGCCATTAGTTGAATCGTACTAACTACGTTCGGGTGAAATGACGAAATTTCTTCTAGCTTTAATACTCCATCTAATATCCGTCTTAGTGTGGAATTAAACCTTCATAGCATTGATTTAGGTTACTGCCTAAATCAATCAATCGAGACAACTATTTGTGTGCATGCCTACTAATATTCTCGGTAGATATTGTCCTGCTCTTATATTAAATATTTCCTGAATGCTTCATCAGCGCCACCTACCAGGTCCAATATGAAATAAACATTATCTAACAGATATTTAAACACGTGGTTCTTCCAAACACAATGGAAGTAAATATAATTTAATGACTCATTTTCAAAGTCAATATAAATACATAGTACAAAAGATTCTCGTCAGACGCATTGAAGTTTTAACTACATTTAACTTGTGCATTGATGACCACTTGTCATGCTACTTAGGTCTTAAAGGGTCAGTACCTACAAATTATGTCATTCATGCTACTTGTACAATGACAATTTAGCTTTACTAATTGTGAGACAGTCGAGAGTTAAAGCTTTTGTTACGCATGTAAAAGATTTATTTAACTATCTTTGTAACTGTTTACGAATACTTTAAAAATATCTTCATTTTCTATGAAATCCGTCTTTCTATTTCTTTGTGAATTTATAAATAGATTTGTAGGTAGAGCTTAGTTTGAAAAAAATACATAAAAATAAAACATTTAGGTGTCATTATTAAATTAAAACTATATATTACTTTGAAGTTATAAATTATAAGTTATTATTACTCAAAATTTATTAAATACATCTATTTTTCGCTTATTCTTTTACTTTTTAGTCGTGCACCTGAATAATGCAAGTTAATGTTTAATATTTATAATTTAGAACAACTAATCTTAAGACAATGAATGCGGTAATTCTCACAATGTAACACAAACACTGACGTAATTATATCACTTTGAGAGCTAAATGTCGTCGTTAAACTTTCTCGGATGTATCACCGCTCTAGTTTGACACCATTAACAAAGGTGAAACTTTGTTATTGTGAACATTTAGGCTCTAATCTAATGACAGCGACAGCTCTATATTAAATACAGAATAATTGCTGAACATAAAGATCTCGAGAGAACAATATTACTAGATAATTAAAGGATAAATCGCGTCAAGTTTATTACAATTATCAGAGATGTATTAATTTCAATACATCCCTTATTCAGTTCAAAAAATTCGTCGCTTGTAAAAAATATTTTTTTACTGTTACTAAACATAAAAACTTTTTTAACAACGTCTCAAAAGCGAAAACCGTTGAAGCTAGTTAAAATTTTAATAACTAAGTAATTAGTTTTAAATTTTCCATTCCTGCTTCAGCGACATTCAATAAATTTTTATAGGTTGAACTCAATTAATTTAAAAATATTCCGAGAATCTATATCTGAATTATTTTACTATCATCTCAGTATTCTGGAGCCATAAATAATCGCCTTATAGAGCGTATCAGAATGTTGTAACAACTTCACGCCAATTATGTTAGAGTGACGTTGAGGAAGCCAGTTTTCTATCTCGTCACATCGGACTACCGGCAACTGAAATATATGGAATATAATAGGATATAAAGAAGGTAAGGTGAAGGTGAGGCCTCAACAACTGACCCTAGACATCCTAATTAATACATAGTTAAAATGATATAGTACAATGTAATAAGATGGCTATGTTATAACATGGCTGAAGAGGGGAAAAATCGTGTATATGATTATGTTGCCTCAACTTTATAATAGTTAAAAAGTATACGATCAAACTGTAGTAGTCCAGGATCCATTTTTATAATTTATTACTTTCAAGCTATTTGTCCTTGAGTAGGATCTTTTTGATAAGATGCACAACTTATTTTCCAGTAAATAAATGTATTTTTGATACTGTAATATCGATTTGTGTATATTTCGTTTAGGTGGAAAAGATGAACAGATTCTTATTTCTCCCTTGAAATATAATGAATTCTTATGAAGTTCACGTAGCTGAGCGTAAGTTGAACACCCTTCTCTTCATGTTCAAATACTAGTTAAACCAGGATCAATGTATATTAATAAGTGAACAAACGGAAGTTTTGTCTAAAAATCTATTAAAACATTTTTCTACAGGGTATAGTTTCGATCGACTATATCGTAAATTTCTTGTCTATTATATCTTTATCGTTGTCTACGTGTCAGAATAGTTTCGTTGCTTCTGGCTCGAATATAGTTAGTTTAGGGTAATACCAATTGGGGGCCATCACTGGAAACCTCCTCGTGTGCCCGTCCATTATCAATGTCACTCGGACTTTTCCGGGGAGAAAGCGGAAGGGTACGGGTCGGTGCTCCCGGTGGGACGGTTAATTCGGTCTTTTGGGATCGCATTAGCCGTCTGCTAATGTCCAAAGCAGGGTAGTCAGCCATGAAGTGCCCATGTCTGGCTCATGACCGACTGGGGGGGTTAGCGTTACGCTGCGGTCCCCTATGGCATCGTTGTCGTTACGCGAGGTGGCCGGTAGGTCGAAGTGGCATTTCCTTCATTTGCCCCTAGAGGAGGAGTTGAACTGGTCTCGCCAGCCGGATCCACCACCCGTGGGGAGTCTAGAGCAGTTGCGGACTTACATATCTCTTCCGGCCCTGTATGTCGGGGTGGCCCTCTTCGGGACCACCCAGCGGTGTACAAAGCCCGGATCTCGGGCTGCCGGGAGCGGTGTTGGGACTTGCACGGCAGTCGGTGGTTCGGGGACGGTTACGGGTGCCTTCTCAGATATCGCCGGGCGATATCACGTAGCTGTCAGGTGGGGGGTTGCGGGGTGGAGAGGGCCGGGCTTCTCGCTCCGGGTGCGGTGTTGGGGCACATGATTGATGTCATAAGACGTATCGGGATTCCTTAATTCTGAGTGCGGCTTGCTGTCGGCTCGGTGAAGAAGATTGTCCAGATCTGACTCGGTCGGCTTGGGTGGGGAGCAGGAGAGTTCCCCGCCTCAAAAAAAGCCAGACACTGTAATGGGACGTATTCCTGTCAACAGCTTGCGCCGCTCCATTTGGGAGGTGGTGGTCGCACACGCGGCCTGCCGTTGGAATAACGCGGATGTGTGCGGAAGCGAGGTGTTGACCGTCTGGTTTAATGGGTGGGAGTCCCACATAATCTTCGCCTTCCTCTCCTCTGGAATATGGCGTGTACACACAAAGAGTTCCAGATGAAAAAAAAAAAGAAAAAAAAAGGGTAGTACCAACTGGTGACTGCGTGAACATGTGCTCCTTCTGCTACTATTTAGGCGAAGGATCTTAAAATATGTCACCAGATGAAAGAAAATGTTCTGTACGAGACCTGCTTCGGTATCCAGGCAGGAAGCCGATAACCCGTAACATCTTAGATGATATTAATCAATCATACAGTCAAGTGATTGATATATTATAACTGCCTTTCGGTGGGATCTGTCCAATATTTTTATCCACAAACGCCTTGATAGATTAATCCCATTTCTACTAATTTATGAACAAATCAGTTTTGTTTTTAGGAATGAACATTGCTAATCTTAGGACATGTAAGACTTGTATATACTAAATCCATTTTGGGTAGATTTTTGTGTTATATAGTGATAATGTTTTAATGTACCCGCATTTGAACGGTGATCTAAAAGCTAGTTGTCCCATTAGTTTGTTGCCATAAGCGAAGTATTTAAACCAAGTACATGAGATAAATATATAAGACAAATACATAAGCGAAGTACTTGACTGAAGTATATAAGGCAAGTACATAAGCGAAGTACATAAGTAAAATGTAAAATTATATTATTAACAATTTACCGAAATATATTGTTGTACAATTGTTATACACAAGAAAAATATTATTTTACAACAGATACAAGTTTATAAGACCCACTGAGCATAATTCATGCCAACGAGTAGCAGCTTAGCAAGAAATGTAACTATTGTAAATTGTACAACATAATGTGTTACGTAATTAAAAATTACCATACAAGCGAAGGAATACACCTTGTCAAGGAGGAGCATCACCTTGTCAGACTAGTGATACATGCATGTTTTATTGTAGGACTTTTTTTCATATATGTATTCACTAACCTATCCTGTGATATTTTTACCTATTGTTAATTACAAAATAGTTCTTGTGGTTATAAATTGCTATAAGTTATTCAAATATAATCCTCATATATTATACAAGTGCCATATCGTTCATATTTAATTTTAATATTATTTTATTTTCCTTTAAATGTTAATATTTTCAACATATTTTAGGTCAACTAAATTATTATTTAATTTAAACATAATAATATCGCAGTAACATATCAAGCTGATGTAACTCAGATTAACAATTATCTAAAAAAATCCTCTTATATACAACAGACAATAATAGAAATATTATATTATTTTACTCTTTGATAACAAATTAATTAATCAATCAGATTACTGTATTCTGCCAATCATTTTATAAATAAAACTATATTTTGGGCTATTTTTTCAAATAGTCTAGTCCATTTTCAATAATATTTTCGAAATAAACGTTATAAACAAATAATTTCTGTATGTCATTAGTCACTTTCATATAATTGAATTTCGAAATCTGAATTTAATTATTCATATTTGGATCTTCAATTCCCTTATTTGTAATTATTTTATTTGGTTTTTAATAAGCTTTATAAATGATTATCTAATATAATAGTAATATTTTTTTCTTACATTATTAGTTGTCTTATCTTTTTAATATTTAATATACGTTATATAAATCCAAGGATTGTATTATACGAGTTGAAATGAGATCACGGTTCAAAATCGTATTTAACGCTCGAAAGTTTCTAGAGTCAGTAACTTGTCTTATTCTATATGTACAATTGAATATTGCTACTCCAATCCAGTTTGAATTGTTCAATAGATTTGGAAACTATTGAATAGATTAATAAACCAATTTAAATTGATTCAAGACCGATTTGTACAGACGATTTGTATATCGTCTACAATGAATCCTAGACTAATTAGTTCTGTCTTTAACAATTATTTATTTTCTTGTTTACCATTATTTATAAGACATTTATAGAAATGTCGAAAGAAACTAAGCAACAAATTAATATAGTAACATTATATTAGAAATTAATTAATTAAAAAAAATGCTTACAAAACTATTAAACAAAAGGAAAGATAAAGTAATTTCCTCCAGGGTTTTAAATGAAACAAGGGACGTTCTAATAGCCCATGAAGCAAATTTAGACGCATTATTAAGGTAGTTACTGTAACATGTGTGTACTTGAACTCGTATCTAAGTGCGGGTAACTAGCCCTGAGATTGCGTGAACGCAACAAAGATGGCTCCTGCAGAGACCTTTTATACCATGCGATAATTTATAAAGTTATCTTTTCTTTAAAACTTTTTATTATTTCAAATTCTTAAAATATCTTTAAAATTGTTGTAAATACGGACTATTAACGTTAGTAATTTTAATTAGCAAAAAATTTGCAACAATGTGTGAAGCGGCTCAGTGGCGATACAGAGTATTCACAAAAAGAATATATATTTAAAAATGTATGAAAGAGAGTTACTCACAATAAATTCAATTAAATAATAAATCGGTGGATATAAAAGATCCTCAACGCGTAGAACGACCTCTGGGAACCGATCGGGGCGGTGCAATAAGGAAATCGTTCCTGGTCCGCACGAAAATCGTTCGGTCGTGAGTGCAACTTCAGGATGTTTAGACCCTGCATTTCTTCTTTAATATGCTTAACTAAGTAAATTGTCTTAAATATACTCAATCATCAAGGATACGAACGACGCGATATTTTATAGACTTTTTTAATTTATCATGTCACTTTTATAGCAATGAATATAAATTTATGTTGAACCAACTTTATCTTACAAATCTTAGGTCTAATGTGTCTGCTATCGCTATCTATAGTCGTAAAGAAATGTTTTTCAGACTTGTAATTACATACGACGAATAGTAAGCAATTCACTTTTTTATATCATGAAATAGGATTGGTACTTATTCCATATTTGAAATGGTTAATGTGTCTATCTGTCCATTAATATATAGAGTAATGATTATTGCATTAAGACCATACTAATTCTCTTAAGTCGAAATTAATTGTTATAGGTCTAGTCACCGACTTCACAAGTATCTGTTATTGACGTATTACGTAAATTGTATATTTATTGCTCTCGTGCTTCCAAATTTTTATTATTCTTATAAGATTTTAATAAATAAATATGAAATAGGATAAGAATATTGCTTCACCAAACATTTTTGAATCAAATATTTAAAGTGTCTATCTGAATTCATAGAAATGTTACCGGCTCTAGTATCGGAGACGAGGTTTTCTAGGAAATTCTGTGTATTGCAACAGAAGACATAAACTTCGAAATGTAGATACAGGTTTTCCTGATTCAAATCCCAAAGTGTATGATAATAAGCCGCATGGACCTTTGTGAGTTTGTAAGCGTTTCCCAGTTCCAACTGTATACGTCATGAAATCACCTTAAATTGCTGAGACGTAGTTCTACAAAATTTCTATCCAGATATTCGAAAATGTACTTTACAACACTGATGTTAGAATTTATTTTACATTGTACAACGTTCACAATGGGATGTGTTGCCGGAAACTTGGTAATCTAACAGGCGTCGTGAAGGAACCTAGCCACTTCATCTCAGCAATTCTTCTCTTCGTGGGAAATGAATAGTGTAAGTTCAAACAATAACTATTAGTACAATAAGTCCATGTTAATTAGATATGCGCATATGCAAAAGCATATTTTATGGTTGATTGATTTTCTCATGATAATAATGAAATCAGAAATTAAAACAATAGATTTTAAAAAGTAGACGCATAGTTTATTAAGTTTTTTAAGGCTTTGAATGTCTACGCTATATTATGCCTTCCTCAAAGTATTATCCCGGTATACTTTCAGGACCTCTGACTTGTACCATATTTAGAATTGTTAATAGTTTTTCAAGGTGCTGTCTGACCTCTAAACCCTTTTATGGATTAAATTTATTCTCTAACAACCAAGAAATTTATATCCAGAATCTAAAATTTCAACACTATTTATATCTTATTTAAAGTATGCGTCCTACCTACCTATCATTTAAAAAATCTTTAAAAAAATAATTAAGTTAATCTTGGAACAATGACCGCAGAAAGCTTTATAAATATGAAAATTCAATCTTTTTGAAATATTTTAGAGTTGCAGAATATTTCAAGGGTCAGTTGTATGTGGGTCAGGGACGCGTGTGGTGACAACTGCAAAGCTCAATTCAAACGGATGAGCAAACAAGCGGTATTAGTGCTTGAGAGGCCTGAGAAGAAGCCTCGAGCGCTCTTCGCCTCATCTTTTTACTGTTCGCAGCTACTCACTTATTTTTCGAATAGATTTTTCTAGAATAATAGTGTTTTTAGTTTTGTTTGCTACTAGTTGTAAATGAAAAATTATTATTCATTACATTTTTGTCTTTAATTTTTTTACGTTCAATTATTTTGTTTATTTTCGTAACTATATAGTAAGTTATAATTGCAACTCAGTGGCCGCCAACATTTGATTTAAGATATTATTGCAAACAATTACATTCCTATGGAAATAAATCAAGCCCAAGCACTGTTTTAAACATCGATCTGAATCAGTGTGTAATTTAGTTTGTTACAATCAGCTGACAGGGCCGCAGGTGATCAGTGCGCGTGCTGATTGTCAAGTGCCTCTAAGTATTGCATCAAATTGTATTACGTAATTGGTCAATTGATATATTTGCATCGTTAGAACGATTTATTATTGATTATATTTTTGCAATTACTCTTGCATATATAGACTGATTCAACCATAACGTTTATATAACTATAAACTATTTATTTATTTTATAAATATACTAACTTTTACCCGCTGCTTTGCTCGCGTTGTGTAAGTTTATTTCTTGTGACTCGGGACTATTTAAATTTGAATATATCTAATCCTATTTGAATCTTAGTGTCTTACATTTTTCAATTTTTACATATAAGTAAATAAACTACCGACCTGCGGGGCGCTGCCTCGCAGAGCTAATAATTCTTTTGGTGGCATGTTTCGCATTAATTTAGAGAAGGATTGATACTGAGAAAAACAAAAGTGCCTCGAAAATTTTTAAATCATAAATATTATTCATTAAAATTTTGAACATAAAAGCGATTTTTATAAGTTAACTAAGAGATAGATATATACTATGGATTTCTTTGTTATATTTTTGTAGATCTACCAGTCTCTAGCACATTACTTTAGTGTATGTCTGCTGGTTTACTCGGCGCACGCGAGTAAATCTCCCAACAGGCGAGATTTTATACGACTTCGCGAAATCTTTTACAGTAATAATTACATTTCAGTTAGTTTATAAAAATTTAACCATGCTTCAATAATAATAATAATACGTTCAGTAGTTTTGAGAAAATGATTTCCATATAGACAGCCAGCTTTGAGGACTCTGTTTTATAATATACTATACAAAGATATTGCATTGTTCTCATATTTATGTGATTGCATTATAGTTTGTATATTCTGTAACATTTATATTCAAAGACATTTCAAAATACATTTAACCTATCTCGCACCCCAAATCAAGTTAAACTGTAGTGACACTAACTTCAATATAACACCTTTATCAAACAGTGGTAAGCGCTTTACTAAATTTCTCATGTCAGCAACTTCCATTAACGTTGCCTACGCTTTACTGAACTTATGCTTGGAGATAGTTAAATTATTATAGAATAATCCTATAATGTATGTTTGTACGTCACTAGACAATTGTTCATTTATATTACTATCGGTTGGTAAGTATTGTTCATAATATAGTTTGGTAATATATCACCTTGTCAAACACATTAAACCCTATTGTAAGTCGATATATTTAAATAATTTTAGCTGGTTATAAGTTATCCATTTCTTGTATGAGGTCGAGATAGTCATTGTGAAAATAAATATTTTTTTTGATATGATCTGCAATTTGACCTTCACCCGTATGATTAAATTATGTAAATTTAAGTGTCCAAAGAAACATAAAAGTAACAAGATTCTTCTAATATTATTTGATTGACCGAAAGGCAAAGGTGACGCTATTACCTTTAACAAATATTTTATATGCTCAATAAATTTATCTACACAATGAATAATGATAATGAAGTAAATATAAAGATTAATAAATAATAATAAAACACTATTATCAGGAAAAGATATAAAAGAAAGAGTAGAAAGATAAAAGTAAAGTTGTGCGTTTAGCAATTTACAATTTAAAAGCCGTGGAAGGAACGCTTTAAGTACGTCACGCTATTAGGGAAGAGAGGTTATGAGTAACGACTAAAGTCGCCAGGACAGGCAAAGTCCAGATTAATTAATCAAATTGAAATGTTTGTAATTCCAAATTAACAACTTTTCAATAAATGCATGTGATAGTATATATGATACTTAATTATTATTTTTGTCTGACTCTCTGTTTTTTCCGGCTAATATCTGAAACGGCTGGATCCATTATAACAAGACTTTTACTGGCGGATGGGTGACATAATAAGCAGTAACTTATACTACTTCATTTTAAAAATCATATTTCGCGCAAACGAAGTCATGGGACGACTAGTAATACATATAATTAATCAACATTAATTACACATATAAAGATATATGAATAAATCATATAATAAATATTTTAATAGCGAATTAATAGAATTCACAATAGAATTGAAACGAATATATAGTAGTATCATACTCGTACATGGCGCCAGTGTCAAGACAAATCCATTAGCAGACTGCGTTTGAATATCTCAACATCTTAGGGATGTAACAAATATATAAATAAAATTTATTTATTATTCATTTTCTAAACTGTTAGAAATTCATATATTTTTTAAGGTTATAAGATTTTTCCTATTACCTATATCTTACTGTCTTATATTTGTATACAATAACACATTGATATTGTTATGTGTCATACATTTAATTCATTTCATACTAAATACACAAACTCATAATAACTGTCTTACTAAATGAGAAAATTTAATCTATTTGATTCTCACAGTAAATAAAAGGTGTGAGTATAACGAACTCGAGAAACATTGATTCTGCTATTCACATCGACATTTCTCTGCTAGTCGGAGCTACACTAGCATACAATTCATATTGCATGTCCAGTACTGCACCGCCCACGGCGACTTGCGCGATGAATCCGAATGCTTTTCAAACTAAACAATCCACTATTTAACAGCAATCGAAAAACAGCCTTAATAACATGTGATAGTGTTGTAAGTTCAATGTATTGTATTATCAGTTAGGGCCTTTAAGATTTAAGAAACAGCGACATAGTACAAAAATGTGAAACAATTGCACAAGTCTCGTGGACGGACTAACCACGACTCTTCGGATGCAAGGCTGACCTCTGCATTAGACAATGGAACTTGTTATGTTTAGTGCCCTCGGTAGCTACAAACTACGAGTATGTTTGATAAACGTTTCCTCATAAATGTACGCGTCCCAGTTCAAGAGTTTGCTAATTGATACTAGGCTGAGTATTATGCAGCAGAGTCCATAATTGACTAGCCAACTTCCACAATATAATTACGTATCACGTTATAGTCGCTTGGGAAATTTAGTACCTTCATTGTGAGCACACCGCTTACTGGCGACATTATTATATAATATTCATTATTATGATTTTTGAGATGCAAATTTAAAATTTAAACAAGGCGACGATATGACGGTTATATTTTCAATATCTGTTCTGAATTTACTTTTATTCCAATTAATTGAAATCTGTAAATTATATGTTTGTATTAAGCGCAACAGATACAAAATAATAACTTGTTAATTGTAATTGTAAATATATATTAGAGAAGATTAGTAGCTTTTTGTTAAGCTTACAATCTTTTATAAATTAAGAATGCCAGCAACGCATAGCATGATATATTTCTGTAATATGGACAACAACGAAATGCATTCCAACCAAACAAAACAGACAAGAAATGATTCTTAAAAAAATATATGAAAAGTAAATTGTTTCTTTTATAATTGAAACTTTTAATAAGTGATATTACATATAAACTAAGTTACTATATGAATTTCACGAACAGTATACGAAGCAACACTAGAAATAATGTTCTCAAACAATATATCATTACCGGCTAGGAATCTGAACGGTCCATTAACATCGCTCCGTGGTCCCTTGTTGCGTGACTACCAACATTTTGTATGCCCTGAGATAAAATGGACCTGTAACATTAGTACTGTTTGTTAATTAAAAGATTGTCTACGTACATTTAGATTTGTTTTGCGGTTATCACGACATATTGTCATTCCCCTATCTCTAAACTGTATGTGTTATAAAAGAGAAATAAATATAAGAAGATATAACTGAAGTGAGAATTATATGACCAAGAAATCTCCACTAAGTTGACGTGTGATAGAAGTGCAAAAAGTTTCATGTGTAGCGATTCAAAGTAATTACAGTTAATTATGATTGTTTCTAAGCATAAGTTATATCCTTAGATATATAGTATACGTACATGTAGTCAAAACTTTTTACTATTATTGCATATAACACAATGATTACTTACTCTGTGTCTTCGCACACCAATAGTTAGCGAGGTATGTTTTATTGTAATAAAATATTCTGTATTTTATTTTCTTGTTCCTACATTCCGATTCAAGAAGTGTAAGCTTAATGGGTTAAAATAAGAGAATCCTGATACTTGCACGTTCGAAACGTAATTACGTGTGAGTAATTGTACCTCTATTTAAGGTCATAAACCAATTTATTTAACCTGTTACAGCTAGAGATTTAACGTTCACAAATAACACACTAATAAAGACCTTAAATTATATGTTTTATTTAAACTGCATATCAAATAACACCTCTACTATACTTGAGTATTTGCATTTTTATAATAAAAAGATTACCATTGCTATGTTTTTATGCATTCAGAAATTATGGATTATTATTTATATTTTGGATAATTAAGATATTATGCCGCGGTTTTAATATTCAAATGGAAGCCGTGAGAAATATAAAATAATTATAGGATAGGTCCGATCTCTGATCTGACGCTTGTCTTCTTATTTTCTGAGAAACGTAGAAATTTGCGTAATTACATCCGAGGATGGTTAGAGTTCAAGTTTGAGTGTCGATGTCCTCAATACTGATTCAAGATAAGGGTCAACGTTTTGATATCGAGTGGAACGTTATAAATATGGACACATTTTATAGAAATACCCGAACATACACTTCACTCTTAAACTTAGAGGTAATGACGTCGTAATGTTACCTATAAATTTGAAGAGCCGTAATACACACCGTCATAAATATTATCCAAAGTGGTGATTTACCCAAGTGGTCTTGACTAGATACAAAAAAAAGGTCAGTAATGGGTCGTTTTACTGTAAATGGTTACAAAGCTTCCTATTTCTTAACTTTTATAGGTTGTTTTTCTCATTAAAAATGTAAATGTGAATTGTATTGTGCACAACTATTCATAAAGTGATACTAAAAATGGCCCACCAACAGCAACTGGAGAGAATAAAAATTTATTATAAGAAATCAATATATTAATCAGTAATAAAATATATACACATACACATAAAACACACACACATGTAAAAATAAATTTAAATAATTAATTATATATAGTTACACACCAAGATATGCATATGAAATTCCAAAATAAAATAAAAGTCGGCTTTTGTAAATTAAGAACCTATTTCCTCAACTTCCAATGAATTCTCAAACCGAGACATACGCTTTTAAGACCCATAAATATTCAAATGTCGTATCTCAGAAAAAACGACCACAAAAAATTGTAGGAATTGTCAGAGGAGCTCATTCCGATCTGAACTGAACTGGTTCCAATAGAACTAATTGTTTTTTTTCTGATCTTTTCCGGTCAAAAAACTGATTATGGTTTGAATTAGTTATATTAAATAAATTAAGTCTTACTCTAAGAATTTTTATTGTTAAAATCAGTAACAGAACAGTTACTGTTAGAGAAAATTTTGAAGGTCACTTTGAATTATAATTCAAACACACTGAATACTAAATAAAGATTTAAAAAGATGCATTAAATACTATATTTATGAGATGAACCATATTATTTCCGTATCAACCGTGGGATGCTCTCCACTAAAGTGGTTTGTATGTCCATTATATTAAATTTAAATACAGATCTAATATCGAGATACCACCATGATGTATTTGGGAATACATTTTTTTATGTAAAGTCTATTCGATATTTTTTTATATAAAAGCGTTGAAAATGTGTTAAGTGATAGGACCTTACTTTTATTGAATTTAACACTTTTGATTATATTCCTTTTGTTATATTTTTGGGTCTCAAAGTGAAATCCATTAAGGTTCGGTTACTTGATGATGCCAAATTGAGCCTCGTCTCTTTTACAGAGAACCGTAATTCTATTTGTTTTAACAATGATGGATAATAAATGGAAATATTCTATTTACAAAGGAATTGAATTGGTTCGTAGATAATATTATTATTGTAAAATGTTCATATAGACATATATATGTATATTATATATACATAAAAAATAAACTGAAGTGTCTGTTTGTAGTTCTAAATTAACAATAAATGTATATAAAGCTACATAAGTATAAAAAAAAGATATATTTTATAATTTTGGTCTGTTTGTCTGTTTGTTCCGGCTAATCTCTAAAACGGCTGGACCGATTTTAACAGGACTTTCACTAGCGGCTAGGTGATATTATGAAGATTAACGTAGGCCACTTTTTTTATAAAAAACATTTTCGAAACGAGCAAACGAAGTCGTGGGAACAGCTAGTATTATATAAAATACTGATTGTATTTACAATAAATTAATGAAATTTAATTAATTTTTCTACTTGTCATTAATATAATCATCAATTATTATTAGTAATTTATGAATTAAATTAATCAATTAAGTTTAGGCGCTAACTAACGTTCAAACATTTTATTTCAGTTTTTTATCCCTATTTTTTGTTTAGAAAAGATTGATTGTGTTATCTTTTTAATTTTTTTTTTCATTTTCGGCTGCTAATCTACTCTTTTTATACATTCGCCATTGAAGGTTTTAGGGTTAGCAATTAATTTTGAAATTGATTTGTACATGTGAAACCTATGGTAGTGTGTGTACTATATTTATTATTATTCTAATGTGAATGTGTAATATAAGTTATAACTGTGCCAAATTATACACTCCACTTATTTTTCCTTGGTTAAAGATTTTCCATCATAATTACAATGATAATTTACTGTGTACGTCTGGAAACAGAACCTATTTAAATTAACATTAAAGTTTCGTAACCTAAGAATGAATTGGTAACTCAAATTCTCATTACGTAGGCTTGACTGATCATTTTGTTCCACGTATAGCTATTGAAGTATATTAATTAACATTATTAGAGAAAATCTTTTAACTTATTGAAGCGTGGGTTTAAATTCCGTTTATAAAAAATATTCTATATTAAGCATATTATCTTATTTTTACGTTAAGACAATGAATTTTTCATTTTGTTATAATTTGTAACATTTATTTATTACAATAATTAGTAAAAAACTTATTTAAAAAATAATTCAATTATATATCTATTTATTCACAAAATAAAACAATTAAAAAAAGCGATTTATTCATTTAAAAATGTAAATTATTCATGATCACATTTTATAACAGGTCTTAGACTATTAATTGCATAGAAATATATAATTTAATCAATTAAAACGGAATTAAAATATAAGAAAAGATTTTTATCACAAAAATTTACACACACACACACATTTACACACATTTAGGATACAAAAGTAGTCTTTTGAATCCTAAATGACGATTTAACCAGAAAATATTATATAACGAAATAACTTTGACAAAGAAAATGTTTATTCCTTGCTTAAATTTTATCTGACGATTAAAATTTATCCTAAGTAATAAAAAGGGTGGACAATGACACTTGATGAAGATTTCGCGATAATTATGCAATCACATTAACGCTGCTGGAACTGAAGCATTCATTTTATGCATCGCTTCACTTTATTTTTTTATCTACGGTAAGTTTTCTGTAATACTTTTTGCGGTTACGTTATTTGCTTAAAATGAAAAGTATTACATGAATAATTATTTTAAAATAAACATTTATCAAAGTGATTATTATTGTCTCCAAGAAATCATTATAAATAATTATTCTTATGTTATTAAGACACAGTATATAGCCCTGCTTTTTATTAATATATCCATTATGATATGTTATTATATTAATATATTCGGCTTTGTCCTTAATTAACATTCTTTTGCATTTTTTATAATAACTGGTATTGCAATTAGTAGATTATATTTATATAAAAATAATAATTGTGAGGACAATATGTTAATAATTGTTTTAATAAATCTTTTTATCGTGACATTCCTACTTTAATCGGACGTTTATTCTAAACACCATGCCAATATCTCTACTCCCATTATATTAACACTAAACCTACCAAGTACCGGTCAAATTGACCGTTCTTAAACTTTTGTAAAACTTACACATTCTTAAACGTTATAATATCGTTATCAAACTACATGACAATTCTTAGAATACACATATAATATTTTCTTCACTCTTTACTTTTAGTTGTTTCCATTATTACCTGCGTTATATAATAAAATAACTTTTGATTACCGGTCAATTTGACGGCGTGCGGTAGGAACAGGTATACAAGAATTGTCGGTAGGTTTAGTGTTAAAAGATACCAGACTCTTCTGTATAATAAAGATTTTTTGTTATTATATTAACATCACTATTACCATTTCATTCATTCGCTTGTATCTACTACCCTTTATTAGTAATCATTATACTCGTATTTTAACCCTGAAATTAAAGGGGTGAATTATTTATAGCTTTTAAAGAGTATTACGTGTATCTACATTAAAAACCTATTCCTCAATTACAGTCGTTATTTAAAAGTTTTTAATTAAAAATTGTTATTTTTTAAAAAGAAACAAACCAACAAACAAAGATATTGAAAACTATTGTTTGTATACATTATGTACAGAACAGGTAGAATTATTATTATTTTTAATACTGAATATATAGATCTATCTCGTTACTATTCTGATTATAGCTATAGATTTTGTAAACACACGAAGTGATTGTGATTTATAGAACTTCCTCATGAATAGATAGAAAAAACTGTACGCGTGTGTGTGTGTGTGTGTGTAGTATTCACATAGACTGCCCATGATTGTGGTTATCTATGAGATAATATGAATAAATGCTATAAATTCATCCCAAGTGTCATGGTTGTGTTAGACGGATGCGATGATAGATCTTTTAGAAACCAGTTGTCAAGTATGGTCCAATCGAAAGAAAATTATAATACTATTAAAATAATTGGATATATATCAGAGCATGAATATTGAAAACACCAAAATCATAGCAAAATATTTTAATATAATTTTATAACTCTTTCTCTCGTATTGTATTTAATTTATTGAACCACGACAATAAAGAAATAATATGTAAATCTGTAGATCCCTATAAATCTGTAGATTGTGCTCTTCCTTTTTTTTGTTTGTATGATTTTGATGAAAATTAGTTTATGGTGCATGTCTTTATTGTAAATAAAAAACTAATACAGGGCTAGAGCGAAGATGCAGGAAAGTTTTTACTCATAAGAATTGAGAGGCGTTCTGGGAAATGTAAAATCATAACATTAATTTGATAATAAGAAATAATATAATTATAATAAAAATATTCTAATTGATTAAAGGAAAATAACGCTTGTACCTCATAACTTAAAACTACAGTTCTTTCTGACTCTGACTTTTCACACTCAAGAATTCAATTAATCTCCCTGCACCCAATCCAGCGACCACGAGGTTCGTGACTAGTAATTACTTTTTAAACTAAACTCCTCAACCCGATCTATACACGCTGCACCAAATAATAAAACCTTTACAACGGCACCAGAACAATGAGCGATGATGTGGCCTTATCTAGTAAACAAGTCCCATAGGACCTTCTCGCCAGAAATAATATCAGGAAACGTAGACGATAACTAACAAGCAATATATTACAAACAAGATTAACGCGTACTATTCATCACTGAGAAATTAATTGTTCAAAATATCGCCTGGAGATATTACAATATCGTACAAAAGAAACCCATTTATTTGATAGTCTGCGGACTTCCTTTCATATTTCTGCGGGGATAACAAAGCATCGAGACATGACCCCTAGGCGGGCCGGGCGTGCGCAGACGCAGCAAGAGGTAAAAAACCGTGCGCACGAGCACGCAAATGAAATCGAAATAACGTAAGGACCTCGCAAGGTCTCGGACTGAGATATGGCGTTTTGATTATCCATTGTCGGGCGTGGGGCAGTGAAGTCCGGCGGTTTCTTTTGATATGTTTTTTATGTAAAGCTTTGTAGAAAAAATCGCATTCCAAATGATTATGTGATGCAAAATAGCTGTTCTGACAAATGACCTTGATATATTTTTAGAGTTTTTGTTGCAAAATGTTCTTTTAATGTAAATAAATTACAAAAAAAATTATTATTACTTTAGAAGCAATTTACATTTTTGTAATAAATATATCATCATATTTTTGTTAATATGTTATAGTATATTATAATAACATTGTTATTTTAAAATCGATTATTTATATTTTAACTGAAAAAAAAAAGATTTACTGTGATTGCTTTTTGATTACATTAGGGTGTTCAATCACTACGCACCCTTTTATTGTTATACAATTTTATTTGTTAGAGACTTAAAGACATAAGTCACACTAGGTTTATTTATAAGTAACGATTTTATTACGATACGATACGATAAAGTTCAAAAAATAAGCCGGGGAAAACAACAAAAATATACTCAGTCAGATAAGCGAAGAGGATCAAAGCAACCAAAGTAATAAAACTTACGATGGCTAATCTGATGGACGTTATCTAGATTTGAATACACAGATAAACAAAACAAACTATATATACATTTTCTGAAATATATTTCTGTAACAGAAAAAAGAAAATACTAAGAACATGCCATATTATAAACAATGTCACACCCTGATAGGGTTGGCATGCGAAGTTGTCTCTTATTTTTAAAACTGTTTCAATTAATTTTTATTTGTGAAGTAAAAAAAATAAAAATATCGTATCGTATACGTGTCGTCGTGTTAAATATTCTTCTAAGTTTCCGAAAGTAGCGAAGTCGTTTTCTTTGTAATTATACAAGTTGGAAGCAAGTGTTCACCCCATACGAAACACGCGATCAGCCGGTTTTCGAAGAAAAAAACAACTTTAAAATTAAAAATATATTTGCGTCACAAAAATATATTAATCTAACTCAATTAATATATATAACTATCGCAATATATATAAATTGTCGCAAGTATTACTTAAAATCTATTATAAACTTATGAAAAGATATAAACATAAAAATATTTTTGTTATAAATTGTTTATTTTTGACTTAACAAGATCATTTTAATATTCATTTAAGATAAAATATTAAAAATTAATGAAAAAATAAAATTTAATGTAATAGGTATCTTACATTAAAATGTATTTTATAGTAAGATACTTATGATTAACTACTATTATTAATAAAAGTAATAACACAATTAATAATTATTATTTATAGCACACGTTTAAAATTACTTGCATTTTATGACGTATAATTATTAAATATATCATATCGTCTAGACACAAGAATCTATAAAATATGTCCATAGAGAAATAATTATCAATACTTTATATACTAATTTTATGATACACTTCACAGTCAATAAAATAGTTGCTATGTTATATAACACGTAAAACTATATATATATATAGTTTTAAATTACCTATATACAAAAAAAGCTCTAACCCTCGACCCCACATAATAATAAACTTACACTTAACTACAAGTTGTGTCCACACTCAACCTGGTCGCTCGCTAGTCGCTAGTTCCATACAAACCCACTAAGGTAGCGGACGCACCACGTGGACTGAAGTGATACAGTGAAGTTATTTTATTTATTTATTGATAACACTCATTCATTTTAGTGAACTGTGATAACAATAGTAAGTATTATAATAAAGTTTATTTATTTATATTATATAAGTTTATAATATAAATGTTTTTGTCGCCGATTGATTTGATATAAATGTATTTATAACATACATATAATAGTGTATATATTATACTAATACAAATATATTATATGTGTAATATAATTTTATATTATATATATTTAATTATGTATTTATATATTAATAAAAAATAATATTATTTTTATTTAAAGTGATAACCGATTTATATACTAAAGATTTGTCTCTTATAAATAAAAATATATTTCTTACATGTTAGTTAGTCTGTTATAAGTGACAAGAGATGTAGTTAAGATAACACCCGCTGAGGTCGTCGTAATCTTATTTGTTTTGCACATCCATAAGTATCATACACTTTTATTTGGGTTGCTGTGGTAAAAAGTTTATTTCTCAATCCAATCGTGCTTTATTTTAATGAACCACTTTTCATAAAATAATAATAGTTATTTAATAATATATAATTATATAAAAAAACTTTAAACTATTTATCCATTATAGATAGAAAATATTTATTTTATAAATTATAACAAAAATAATTAAAACAATTTTTAATGTAATTAAAAATAATTGCAAACATACCGATATAGAAAAATGGGGTAAAAAAAGTTAAGAAGTGCATGTATACCAATCTGCATACAAAGGTCTAAAAAACATTACCGTCGTGGCTGGAAGAGCTCGGGCGCGATTCGTTGAACTCTTTCGTATTCTGTGCATGCGTCTGCGCAGATATGATTACCCTGGACCGGAATCACAATATATAAATCAAATAGTATCAATATGTATATCTCTGGTAAATGTAGCAACAAATCCACTGTATGGTAATCTATAAAATGATATTGTTATAATGGAACGGTTTGCACTTTAAAATTTTATTTAAGAAAGTCGTGCGCAGTTCTCTCAAGCCATTAAGGATAATATGAGGCTGGAGTATGTATATCGCACTATTAGAGAAAAGTTACGAGCTACTTGAATAGCCAATTACAATAGGAACGCTTCCTAACTTAGGAGCCATTCCTTACTGGTTCCCTCAAGCAGTTTTGTTCGTATTTTGCGAGGCAACGCAATTTAGTATAAGTGGCAGGCGGATATTTATTTGTATGCGGTTCTATGCTGTTATATAATAGAGGAATTTTCGTATTAACAATGATATTGTTTATTTACTGGAAGTGACATCATTTAATGGTTGTTGTTTTGAGTAACAATTCAATATTTAAGTATCAAAAGTAAGCTTTTTATGAAGAAACATATTGCCTTATAGCTATAAATCAATTAAAAAAAAAATCTTTATAAAGTTCTGAAAATGTCGGTAATCAGGGCCATATCTGGCATCAGTGTTATTAATAATATACCCCAAAAAGAAAACGAAGTTAACGCGGTCAAATGTTGGTCAAATCGTTGGTCGAATGGCGTCTATACACGCGCTTCTGTGGTTAAAAATCTAATAAATTATGACCATTCAAAGTGCGATCTTGTTTTGTTACTCATTGTAACGGACTAACAGTAATTTCCATGGTTTCTCTATATTTTAATACAATAAAGGAATGTGTGAATTGCATTATTAAAGTCTAAAAAAAATCATATACTCTCAATGTAAGGATTTGGATTCTAAGTTGGAACAATAAAGTTTAATGGTACTTAAATCCTATGATCAAAGTAACGAGCTAAGGCTAATTTTATTGTTTCTAGATGTAGGTTGATTTGTACGTTTGTACGTGTTCCACATTATACATTGAGATCGGTGCTTTACATAAAATCGTTACCTTGCTGACTCATTAAAGAAATTCCACTTACTCCCTTGTTATTTTCTGGTACTAAATACTGATAACTCTGACTCATTTTTGAATTATCAATATAATATTTATAATATTGTATGTTGTTCGAATACAACTTTGTTCTGTGTAAATATCTTTATTTACCTATTATAAGGCATGCATTAATATTTGTTATTATTGAAACGCCTTTATATTTTATCGCTAAATCGCTTATTAACAATTTCGCGGTTGAATTCTCCCCATAGATTCTGGACGGTGATTAAAAAACCTGGGAATGATTTGTTACATCATTAATCTTCTTACGACCTCGGGCCACCGACAGCGAGTCGAGAGCAAAAGTATTAAAAATAACAAAAAAACCTAATAAACCAGACATCGCGTTTCGGTTGATTTACACACCTCAAAGTTTTGTCAGCCCTGATTGTGTTCCGATTTGATTAGAAAGTTAAAAATTTTACGCTTCTCTGTATTTTTCTTGATACTTGATTAATCACCTGAGAAACCAAACTTCTTAAACTTGTGTTCAACGTTTCTAACTTATCCAGTAAACTAAAATCAATTTATTGTATTATTATTTTATTAAATATTAACCATAGCCACGCACATAAACAGTAATAAAACCAAACACTGAGTAATAATTCTAGTAAGTCTGATGCGACAGTCATTGACTCCCATACTACATGCCCTTGAATACATACGTCGATATCACATGTAACTAATACACATATCACTGACGCGAGCTCTTTGTATAAATCAATTCAATAATTGAAATGCTTTTTAATAAAAATCTATTATAGTTTTAATTCTATTTCTAGCGAATCCTTTATACCATACGAAAATGGCTTACGTATTAATCTATAACTTATTTGCTTGCTTGGATTGCTATAAAGTTCTGGTTTTATACCTGACCTTACTTTAATGTTGTAAGTATTATATTGGACCCTCAATGTGTTACAATTTAAATTTCCTGAAATAAAAGCTACCATCAAAATTATTTTCTGACCTTCACTGCCTCACGCAATCTCTTACGTCAGGGTTTAACCTTATCAAACCCTCTGTGCTAGTACTTTTAATATTGGAAATTGATGATTTACATTCTACCTGGCTATATTATCATGGACACTGATGTAATCTTCAGAAACAACAAAAATAATGTTTAAGTACTTTAATTATTTGCTAAAAATAACCATATTTCATTATAGATATGAATGAATGAATGATTAAATGAAAGTTAATTTTATTCTATTTCGAATTGCAAAGTTTATTTAACAATTTCTCCGGAAAATAAAGTACAACTGAAGTAAAACTAAATAACAATTCACTACATGGAATATTACGAAACAAAACTGTGCTAGAAATAACTGATTTGTTGGAGAGATTTTGTCAATGTCAAAGTGGTGTTACGTGGGCAATATAATGTTTAAACAAGCACAAAAGGCTTTTGTGGTAACGTCCTAGGTCATTAATGGCTGGAATAAACTTTACGTCATTTCTCATGAATAATGTAGGACATTTATGGGTTCAGCGAAATGTGTTCGACTTATGTACTTACGTTCGAATTTTATTAAATAGTGTATAATATTTATTATATATATCTATATGTTCCTTTTTTAATGTTTTTTTCCGTATTAACATTAAATTGCAGTTTTTATTACATAGCTCTTAAATTTATCTGATAAGTATGGCTTCAACTAATATTCCCATAAAATGGTGTAATAAAATTATAAAATATTCACATCCTTCGCCATAAACCATTAAATATTTTGCCCTTATAAAGATAGAATCTTTGCAATTATCAGTTATGCTCGGCTGTGGCGAGTGTGCGCAGGAATTGACATTTAATTATATTATACTTGGTATTTATAATACTAGTTGTAGTATATATATAATAAATAGTAGTATATTTTAGACCAGTATTTTAGAAATACTAAACATACGGTTTGCGGCATATTTGTTATCTGTAAACAAATAAGGTTGATATTAATAGTTGTCAAAGTTTTCCACTTTATATCGATATATTCTGAACTACTTTAAACACCGAATGACATGAAACCGTTCTATTTAGAGCTTACAATTTAAAAATACAACTACCTATAAGAAAACTTTAAACATATTTCTTTAACAAAAAACATATGTTCCTTCAAATCTTTACCAAAATATAAACATTGTCAGCCATTTTTTTCCGATTAATTTGTATATATAGATAACTACATATCGTAGATAACATATTTAACTTTTAAGGTAATTGTTGACTATTTTGTCATTTAGTTGTACTTGTATTTGGGAATAATATGCAAAACATTTAAGGCGTGAGATAGATATCTAAGAAATGTTAGTAATTCTTTCTAATGATTCCAATCATTTAGTAAAAGCATCTTCCACTAGGCCGCCTGCATAATCTGCCTTATAGAGTTTTATCCGCGTAACATCCTTTCATTAAAAACGGCTGTATCGTAATGTAAATAAGTACCTAATAGGAAATCTTTATGGACAGACGGGATAACTCACTTATATATCCATAAAAGGGAACTAGAAATATTACCAGTGGTGTAAAACAACTTTGTAAACGAGGACAGGCTTCAAATGTTTAACAAAAAACCAAGAAGTTTATTCGCAAGTTGTGTAAAGGTTCGATATTTCTCTAGTTATTTCTAAAACTTATCATTAAGGATTATTTCATGTAGTGACGATACAAGTTATATATGAAGTTTCTTGTTTGTTACAAAATTATTAGATTCCTTCTAAAGTATTTTTATTATCCTCTTTAACGTACATTCCAATACAAATATTTATTTGGAATTTGAAAGTATAGTTATTAAATAAATCTTAAATATTTATATACTTCATTAGTAGAGGGGTCGAAATAAAACAAAAAATCACCGTTCACAGTCTAAAGGAGAGAATCAACAGAAACAAAGACCAAACAAACAGAAAACATTCATTTCGATAACGAAGACACTCCTATTAATAGGATACAATATAGAGCGATCTCAATTCGTGACTGAGACAAAATACCTAATAGCATACCTATAAGCAATATGTCACAGTACAGGATCAGATAGCATGTCGCGATGGCAATAACGGTCAACGCTGGGACACGGGATTTATCGCTCGTGGTGTAGATAATAATTGTTTTCTAGATATCGTTCGAAGTGGATCGTGGGCGCACAATATAAGGGACTCGTCCACGCTGTCACTTCAAACCCTCTCAATAGATGGATTGGGATTCATGCATTCAAATTATTTACTAACGAAGTTCACTAATATCTTGAATAATGAAATTGTAATTTGCAATTTAATTTCACTTTTCCATACTAAAAGATATATATTTTTTTTTGTTCAGTGAAATAGATTATACAGTATTTATATTTGTAAATTAATTATATTAATATATTTAAGCGTTATCAATTCATTTGCATTCATATATCTTCGACGATAGAAATAGCCCCTGTAACAAATAAATGTTAAGATAAATAATCGTTTTTAGATCTACAACCTCGAATGTACCTTACATCAGTTAAGAAAATGTTACGTTATTTGAACATTTGTAAAGCAGTTACAGGAAAGTGAGTATATTTTAGGTCAAAAGGAAATCGCGATCAATATTGAAAAAAGGTTGCGACAACTATTACATTTTACATTGAACCTTATATGAGTAAAATCTTGTAGAATGAATTGTTTCTGACCAATAACAAAGAAATTATATATAACATGCAATGACTGATAAACGGATTAATTAGTATTGTAAAAACGGAACGCTAATGTATACAGAACAACAGAGGGCTTGATTTGCATAGTTCTCGCTAGGTATTGTTCGTGTGTGGTCCTTCGTTACCATGGATACATTATCGTGGACGAAGGGATCTTAACTGATGGACGAAGCTAATTGTTATAAGAAAGAGCAATCGACGACACGGTTTCAAATGTCACAGACTGACCGCTAGGGTATGCAATTAACAGCTACTTAGATAACCATATCACGACAATTAATTAAATAAAATGTTATTTAGGACCACTGTGAAGAAATAGCATACGCTTTTGAAGTTCTGTTAACGATTACTTTATATGAAATGAAAGTTTTTTTATGTATTTAATTGAAGTCTGTGATATCTATGTTGTTAATAATTTTCAATTTAAATTATTATCGAAAATTAATAGCTTCGTCCTATATTGAGGATCAAATCAACTCTAAATTCAATATGGCTGATTCTATTATATTAACATCAACAAAAATCTGCAGTTAAAAATAAGAAACAAGAACATAATTAGTTATGTTATATATACTAATAGAAAATAGCCACACTGCATATATAGTACAAGACTATTTTCCATAGAGCTTACCAAAGTCCCTAATTTTAATACTAAAAAGGATTTGAAATAATAACTAACCTATTTACGTCAAGTACAATTAAGTAGCTAAATCCGGTTTTAAGTACAACAGTATTTTTAATTAAATCCTGCCTTTATGACCCAAATCGTAATACAAAATCACGCAATGGGGGTGTAAAGTTACTTACTACGTAACCGTTTTTAGGTCACTACAACTAATTAAAGTGCTTGTTCACGCAAATACCACGTGTAGGATATAATAATTATATGGTAACATTATTTTAAATACCTTTAACTGGGTCATTTTATTCGTTTGTTGACAAAAACAAAACATGCATGGTGATGACCATGCATGTTTTGTTGTGGATTTTAAAGCTATTATGATATCATATTATTTTTAATTTATTGTTGCACGTTCGAACTATTTAACCTGTTTTTTATTATTATTATTATTTTATTACTACTATACAAAGCTTCTTTGTTATAGTAGTAATAAATTTATTAAATAAGAAGTTGTACTAATAGTATAAAATTTCAAAATATATGTAATCATTTTAACATTAAGTTTTGTAAGACAACGTATATATTTATTACAATTTAATATATTTCTGAGAATTGCTTGTCTTGACTTGAACACTAATATATTATTAATATTTTTGTTATGAATAAATCTTAAAATATAAACGCTGCTTACGTCATCAAGGCTATTATGAATAATGGGCATAATATAAGCAAATGATATGACACCTAACTTTATTTAAAGTTTATATAAATACATTATTTATATGTGCTACATTAAAGACATCTCACTAGATATAATTCAATAAAATATTACATATTATATTTAAAATATTCTGTATTCTATCCCCAATCGTAAAATCCGAAGATCAATTTCACAAGGGACTCAAATACCCACAGTATATTAGTTTCGAAGAGCAGGTAAGCGTCAGACATAATTCGTTTTATTCCTCCCATAGCCATTTTGGACAAGAGTTAATAAAAACTGACAGATTGGTATGGTTACCTGGAATTCGTATGGTTACAAAAACCAATTAAGTTGTCATTATTGAAAACTCATTCATATTATAATATTTTTAAATGCTTATAAAATGGTTTAATATTATATACGTCACTCAAATTCATATATATATTTTAAAATTTGAAGAGTATATTGTTAACATTGTTTCTGGATAGTTATTAACGCTTTTCTAGACGTCTATCAACAAAGTAAGAATAAATTAATTATTCAAAACACCTATCGATAGAACTGCTTTACGATCAGAACTATGCACCTATTTTATAACCTGATCAATTTTGCAATCAAGTTTAAAGGATTAAAAAAACTAATGACACTAAAAAGAACAACACCGTATTTGTACTACTAATGACTTGATAGTAGTAACAGTGCTTGGTTAATTAACATGCAATGTTATCTGGATTTAGCCTTAGACGTGAAACTTTTAATCAGGGAGGGGTTAATGCTATTTACATACTTAAACAATTGCTCGCCACGTTCTTTACGATTTCTCATCTAGATATTAGTAACGGGAATGTCAATCGGGATCCTTAAGACCTAGAGGTTAACGTTTGCGAATAACGATCCGGTCAAGTAAAGAGTAGAATTTAACATTCTCAAAATATTCTTTTTATAGTTCATCTCGTTTTTTTATGGCTATTCTTAAAAATACGATGGTATCTTTATTTGGCATTTGTAACGGATGTTTTCTTATTATACAACGTTCTCATAAATATAAATCTTTTGTAGATACGTCTCTTGCTATAAAATTCTATGCATTTTATCACATCATATTCTTAATAACAATGTCTCCCATTCTATTGAAATATACAGCAATATAGTAATAAAAGTCACATCGTATAAAGATGATATACGAATTGTCAAAACTATATATTAAAAGTAGCACTTCCGGATAATATTTTACGCGGTATTAATTCAATAAAGGCTTATATCTGTTTACCTATTCTTATGTTTCTATCAGTATACAGGCTATAAAGATAAGCTGATAGCAATAGGCGTGTGGTCGAAACGTAGCAATCGTAAACTAACCTTGCGACGGTCGACGCGTCACACGTTTTTATAGAGAAATAACTTTGTACAGTCAGCAATGTTACCATTTTAATTGATTAATATTTATTGAATATAAGTTACTAAAAATATTGGTATCAAAACTTAATTATATAGATGTTTTTAATAAGCTATTTAGTTCTTGGAAAGATGTAATGAAAAGAAACGAAGGCTTTAATAATCATCTGTTATTCATCATTAATAGCAATCTTATATTTTAAGTATATGTTAGCGTCACAATATATAGCATATTATTCTTATGATGTTACATTTAGTTTTTAATTAAATAATCTTACGTATATGTAATCAATATAAAATTAAGTATTAAATTGCAAATACTTTACAAAAACGTACAGACATACTTTAGGCAACGTCGTCTAAAGTATGTGCCTCGACCTGGGAGATAAGTTTTTACTATCCTTGGTTGTCTCGCTAAATGATACGTTAAACTGGTTTGGTTCATTTTTTTTTTCAATTATTCCATTCATCGGTTTAAGTTCGAAATTCTTTAGTTTTTTTTTATTTTATCCTCAAAACCTACCGGATGTGGACGTACTTGAGGTCCTTGTGTTGAGTTAGTTTTGTTTTGTATATGTATTTATGGTAAGCTCATGCATTACTATTTTATAGTTGAGTCGTAAATCCTTATTATAAAGTAATTTCATTTTAAAGTAATGGTTGTATGTACTATAAAATATATAATGATTTATTTAATGTTTATATTATTATATATATACATTATATATATAATAAGTTTTCAAAAGCCTTTCCGAAATTCAATTAGTTTTCCAAGATAACCAATTACTATAACTGTTAAATATTCATATTAGCTTTCCATTATTTATACCATTGTTATTTTGAGAATATAATTTCCTGTTTAATTTAATTTAATTAAGACTTTCTTATGTTGAAATGCGGATTCGCAAAACCAAATTTGGAAATGGAATTTACTTACAAATTTAAGAATGAAAATCACTCACAAATTTTGCACGAGTATTCTTCAAATAAAATTAGACCCAAAACCATGAAATAAAGTTTTTAATTACTTTCATCTAGCGATTCTCGAATCTACGTGCTTATTTAATTTCCATGAATATACAAATTTTTATATTTTGACATCACCGGTACATTTGAAACCGTCTCTAATCATCTGATAATATCCGTGAAGTGGTGTTTCCATGAGACTTTTATGGTTAAAATAACTTTAGTTTTTGAATGCATTCATTTTATCTCAACTCCGACGTCAATCAGAATTCCAACTTTTACGTCCCAAACCATAAATGGATTTTTTATTAATAAAGAAAAAACATTCCAGTCATGATTATATAATCGTTGGATTCAAATTGATGAATCATTTAAATGACGTTTTGCACATAAATATGATGCAATCTCCTAACCAAATTGTTTGCTGTATTATCTGTTTATCCTTTAGTATTCACGCATCACCTAAATTTTGATGGAGACATTTTAATAAAATTTGTTATTATATTTTATCACGAAAAGAATAAGTTCATTGAGCTGTTTGAACCGAACGTGGATGTTATAGCGAAAACAGTTTGAAGAAATGTTTAACCACTCAAAAGTTATCAAGAAAAGAAGAAAGGAGAGGGGCTCAGCTCAACACCCGCCGCGCAAGGTTGGCGGATCCTATTTTATTTAATTTTTGAGTCTGATACACATTTCACTACGAGAAAATCACAAATTCCCACGGAGAAATAAAAAACTGTGAACTATAACAAATTAAGTCAAGTTGCGGAGGTTATCAAACTTTTTATATACAAGATAATTTTTACTTGGAATCGCATGCTTGAACTATTTAAAAAAACACGCTTAATATATTTTCTATTGGAGCATTTAAATGCTTTTTAATTATAATACATAATCCAAGTATAATTGTCTAATGCTCGTTCCTTGTGCGTAGGAGGTCTATGTGTTGACAGTAATGCAGGTTAATGTTAAGCGAGATTTATTTCAATCCCATGTTTATAGCTCTGCAAATACGTGACTGATACTCACGCCTACACGTACTCGAAGATTGTGCCTAAGAGCTTCAAATGTTCACAACATTATTTACTTTCAACATTAAAATACCACAAAACATTATTTCCATATAACTAACATGATATCACCCTGCTCCATTTTAGGTTTATTATAATATAACAAGCGAAATGGTAGCTATTTTCTCATATACTACCGGGGTCATTTTGAACCACTGTCAGTGGTTAAAGGTCACATGAAAAGGTTAGATCCTGCCCCGCCCGCTTTCTACAGCTCTAGTTTTAAACCGGTGGAATAACCGCAGGCTATTTAAAAGGTCGAGTAAAATGTGAAGTTTTTTTGCTACTCCTTTCCTTTCCTTCCTAGATAAACAGACAGAAATACTTTATACATATAATAACAATTTCACGGTAATCAATATCCATATTTTTAAATATTTGGAACTTTTAATTTAGCAGTGGATGTAGTATAATATATTACATCGGACTTTATCAAGTAAATTTAATATTATTTACGACAATTGCTTTTATATTTCAATATAAGATCCAAATAATTTCATAATGAGTGCATGAAATTTCAAAACACCACGGAGACCAGGAAGTTTAGTGATAAGTGCATCAAATTATAACAGACGCGAGGCAAAAATTCATTGAAGAACCAAGGGTTTGCTGGGAACGCGTGGTCTGCAATTTAGCGTCATTGATTACTTGATAGACTTAGTCGATGAGAAAAGCTGGAACGCCGCGGGTCCACACATAATATCATAAGTGGTTAGCGACTTTAAAGGACTGCAATCCAGCGATAGTCGGTTGCGTTATTCTCCGTAAAAGGCTAACTTTTTGTTACAATGAATTTCATACAACTTAACTTTCAACTGTCATCGGTTACGCCTCCATTACTAATATTACGTTATTACTTTAGTAATAATAGTAACGAAAACTTTCAATTAATTATTACATTTGTATGAATTATTCATTACACAGGTTATTATTTAACTTTTTTGTTTCTTCTTTAAATAATAGTGATGTAACTGAACGTAATGTATTTCCAGGCCTGCATTTAGCAGAAAGTTAATATTTGTGTAGTTATAAGTCAGTAAACATAATGTAATGACCAAACAGAGTGAAACAGGAACTAAAGGCTGCGTGAACCTGTTTAGTGTTAGAACTAGATTTTCGTAAGTGGTCTCAGAAAAACTTCAACAATAGGCTTTCAACTTCGCTTATTGTATGTCTATGGTATCAGATTTATGGAACGGTTTTCTGATAAGCGAACATATTTAATCAATATGAATGACAAATTACAATTACACTGGAGAAAACTTTTATTTTCAAACTAATCTAATACTCAAAATTAAAATTAGACAGCAAAATATTTATGATAAGCGACGGTTGTTAAATTGTTAATAATTTTCAAATTATAAGAAAGAAGTATATAAAAAATATACTCGTAAATATAAAGGAGTCGTAATAACCGTCACATAAATATACGTTTGCAATAAAAATATAAGCTTGTGAAAATGTGCTTCCTTGTATCTTACAAGACTCAAAGTGGAAAAGCGCCACTAATGAAAGTGATTAGGTTCACCCATAGAGACAGTTCACACGACACCGCTATTGCGGTTCGATGCCCCGCAACCTCTTAGTCGTTTAACCGAATCATTGAGTTGTAATGACTGCAATAATCATTTCAACGCTTTCTTCAAACGATTAAAATTATCCTTAATTAAAAAAGTTTAAATTAATTATTATTCGTTCTTCTATTACATATTACGGCTTATAACATTACATTGGTTTGTATTTGAGAGATGATTTTCAATTTTGAAGTAGGTAAGGAAAATTGTAAACATAGGAATAAGGTATTCTCATAATATGAATACAAGTAAAATGTACACAAGTACACTCAATCTGGCTTATTGAGGAAAGCTGCCTGCTTCGACCGGCTCCACTTAATCTCCATGTGAGTGTTTATATAACACTCCATGTAAATACATTTAGACGAATGTAATACATATTTTGTTTGGAATAAAGCCTAATATAGCATCACGGATTTAGAATGTGAAGTGTTTGTTGCCGATCGAAACAGCAAGGTAAATAGAGCTCTCTTCCATTCTGTTACGTCAGTCAACAAGGAATTTTTGCGTCATGCTAGGTTTTTTAAAAGTATAAATAACCATAAATACACAAATTATTTTATAGTGTACAGACTTTTGTAATGAATTACATGATTTATTTATTTGATTCATCTAACTTAAATATTTAAAAAAAATTGAAAATAATTTTAACGATCAAATTTATATACCAAGTTAATTTTGCTTTAATCGGTTTAGACCTGCCTACTGCCTACCTACAAAAGTGTCGTATTACAAATGCAACATATAAATATCAAGTAAACGTATACAGACAGAACATAAATTTAACGCTTTGAATTATCATATGTTCGTTCTCTGATATTAATATTATTGTCAATAGCATTGTCTAAGCAAAGTATTGGAAATAAAAACAAATTATTCTAAGAATGTATCACTCTGTAATGTCTGAATCATCAAGGTCGCATCGTCGTTTTCCGTCCGCAGTCCATTAAGTCCAATGGATTCTTGTTTACGTCAACATTCCTTTAAATTTAAAAGAAATTTATTATACATTTTGTGCCAAATCCAGCTGATACATTACTTTAATGAAATCAAAGTTAAACAAGCGTTTTGTTATTTTGTTAAATGTTACTGTTATTTCATAGTTTACTGTTATTGCATTGTATTGTTTAAACTAACAGGAAATTAGTTACGGCCAGGCGCGGCTTTATTGACTAAACTCTAAATGTCGACGATACAAATTTATTTCATTTAGAATTGTTAAACATAATCGATGCAATCGAATAAGTTGTATCTTGTAAGCGGACAATAATAATTATGGAAACGAAATCAAATACAATTTTATCTATTTTCTTGTTGTTCCAATTGAGTCACAGTACAACCTGGTTTCCAAAACAGTGGTGTCAGTTGCGAACGATCAAGCACAATGAATATAACAATCGTGGATTAATTATGTATCTATTACGAAAATCACGCTTTCTATATGTTCATCGATTACAAGCAGTGATTGCTACTTGATTGCAAAAGAGTTGCCGCGTAAATTGCCACTGATCAACAATACCTCTTGCGCTATTGTTCAAAACGAAACTGGTCAAGCAAAGGTGTTTTATTTCTGGGTGTGGTTAAATCTAGCAGGCAATTAACAGTCAACGAAATATGGAACAGATAATAAAAATAATCAAGAAACTTGTACCAATTACATTGAACAAGATAACAGAAGATTTATTTAATAAAATTAATTTCTGCTTATTGAATTCTATTTTATATAATTTGTGTATATTTCTGAAATTTTATGCTATATTCTCTTAATAAAGTTAAAGCTTTTATCGGCTGATCATTCCATGTATTCAAAGCGACTGAAGCCTTAAAACTTTATATTTTAAAAAATACCACTAGATCGTGCCCACGAATTATATTGTCAACACGAGCTACGCCCCCGCATTCATTATCTCTAGCTCACACTCCTTTTTATCTGGAACATACCAAAGACAAAAAAAAATTAAATCTCGCACACGTTTCGCTAAATAACTATTTAGTTCTTATGAGATAAGACCGCTTTGTTCAACCTACCGTTATATTTACGTTTAGGCATAAATTTAAAACAAACAAAACATCCGGTCCAAGCCCCTGAGGCGCGTATAAAGAATGTGTGTTTAATGTTTACAAATATTGATTCTTACTATTTCAACTCCAACTGGTCCGCAAGATCAGGGTTGTTTTTTTTATTATATTCTCACGGAGACTTTCTTCTTTTATCTATACATCTTTTTCTTCCAAAATACATTAGTAGTTCGTTATTGATGAGACGCCTAACGAATAGTTATTTTCAATTATCTAGATGATTGAGTTCATCGTTAGAATCAAATAAACACCTTTTTCAACTATGATAAATAACATTAACGGTCTGATACCATCAATGATCCTAATATCATGAATCATTGTACGGATGAGCGATACCATCTATGCTTAAGGCTTGCTTATTAAATTAAGAGCAACCAACCTATCTGTATGAACGCAAAGTTTCATATAGTTATATTATATAAGCGTCGGTGGTATACGCAGCGGGCACGTGCGCTTTACCTAACATTAACACCAACAATGATATAGTATAAGCAAAGTCACGACATGCAAAAGATTATGTTGATATTACATTACTACTGCCTGTCAGGAATTTTCATTCAAAGTGGTTTGGACTTTAAAGACAAGGTAGAAGTGATTTAAATTAAGATACTGTTGGTGACTTTCGAAACTACTTATAAGGTTAACTTTGAAGTTAAATTTCATGATTTTTTATTCCAATGTATACTCTGCTTTTTTGATGAGGCGACAACCATAAGCATATAACTGGTTGTGAGCTTTCGCTATATTATCTAGGTATCTGGGCGCAAAGACAATAGGCCGCGCATGCGTAATGTGTTATCTCCGATCTGCCTCTTACCACATTCTGCTCTCCTAATGAGAAACGCTGTTCTAATTCTCTGGGCATGTGTTAATGAAAGACGGAATAACAAAAACGGGAAATTTTAACCTCTAATTGATAATAATTGAATTTCTCTCTGCGTTGCGTGAGATATGTATTCTATATTATTTTACAGGTGAGCGAGAATACCACGTAAAGGCAGCGCTTCTTAAAGGATGTGGAGTACACAAAGGAGTGACAGCTTTATCGGCCTATACACGCTGCAGCCAACAGGTTAGAAGTTTGAATCTTTTTGACTATTTATCTCACTTGAACATCGGTACACCTACGATTATTACACATAATTTAATAAATAATAAATCACTTTGGGAACATACGGTTCAATTATTTTTTGATCTCGCCGGACAAACAACAATAAGTGTTGTCAACTAATCAATTCCAGACAACCGCGAAAAATGAAGACATATGTTTTTGTGACACGCAACTCCAGTGAGCACATGAATTTCATTTCGCTTACGAAACAAAGCTTTACACGTACTAACCATTTGCACATTGTCATATCACCCACGCTGAGTATAATTTCGCGATTTATACGTCTCGTCGAAATACATCTATGTAGGCGATAAATAACAAACAAATTACTTCGCAAGCACAAAACGTTCCACGTGCGACAGTGACATTTGCACGCCTGAGAAATGTTTGCAGCTCGAACTACATGCCCGGAGAAAATTAAAACCTTTTATTATATATAATATATAATAATATATTATATAAGTTTTATTATTTTTGAACCAAAACTAATATTATACGAATTATATAGTGTTTGGTTAGTCTAAATGGAAAATATTTTTAATTACTATTTTCGATCAAGACATTATAATTTTCTTGTCAACATTCTTATCGCATTGAAATTATTCTAAGTTAAACTTAACAGCATTTTCTGAGCTAAAAAAATATTTTCTTAAACTTTAATTTAATTAACCGTTAACAGTACTTAGGTAATTACTAGCATAACGCTAATCCTGGTCGTCAAAGAAAATATAATATAAAAGTACTATAAATCCTTTATAAACGATAAAGTACTCGTACCTTTGAACGAGCATAATGGATTATAATGGACTTTTAAAAGTTCGTAGTGTCTTTTAATTCTAGAGAATTTTAATTTCAAAAGCAATTTTCTATAACACTAAAAGAGCGTGTATAAAGTAATAAATATGTTCAGTTTATATGTGCCGATATTATTTATATATCACTTAAAGATGTTTATTTCAAACACGTGAATACTTTTTTTCTTTTTGTAGTAATTAAAATGTTTCTTCAATACTTTATTGGTATAAGTGTAAAGTTGTATATCTAGCAGAATGTTATAGTTACTCGTATTTTACCTTTAGTAGCTATAAATCGTCCTCTCCTGCCATTTGCAGCCTGATAATAAATTACTGACGCAAAACCAAGCTGTTATTACTGAAGCAAAAATAAAAATATCTGGAAGCAATTAAAGGTATTTAACGTCAACCAATAAATAAATATAATGTGCGGGTTAATAATTGCTGTCGGGTATTGTTTTTAAAAATAGGGTTTTTTGGATTCGGCGTTTCATTCAGCAATATCTTTTATAATTTTTGTACCTTGAAATTTTTTGTTTAATTTTTAATTTTGTTTTGTTGTTTATTTTGCTTAGCGTGTATATACTCGTATTTCAAAAGTATATCACTCCAGTGTTAATCAGGAAACCATATATTTTGGTTTATCTACAATCGTGACGAGCAGAATCGACTTGAGCTTGCATACAGAAAACCCGATAATGATTGTGATTGCTTCAATATCAGAATCATCTCTCTTGTTTTATCCTGAGATCTTTATTAACAAGTATATAAAGGCAAGCGCGTCCTTCATATCTACAATAAGTTTCAAATACACCAAAATATAGATTAACTATTGTATGTAATGCATTATCATCTACATATTTACAAGTTTATTCTTATTAGATTTAATGCTTTAATAGTAATGCCAATTAAAATGAATTATTTTATTCTTAGCTAATAAGATCGACGATTTTTTGCCAATATCAAATTCTATTAATATTTCTTATAGCATTTACGAGGCTATTTATTCCAAAGGCCGATATATTGAGCAACGACCTTAAGTTTTTAGAGATCATTTCGCGGTATACCAATAACATTTTTTGCTTATAAACAGAGTAATGTATTGATTCTATTAATATTACTACATTGTACGTTTTTTAGGTTTTTCAATTTCGTTATGGTACGGTAGAAGCGTATTACTTTTGTCGTAGAAAACGCAACCAGTTTTAAATTAAAGGAAATTTAAATCTTGAAATAAATTAAGTCAATATCTCTTATTATATTTCGAAGCACGTAGCTTTGATATTTTTCCAATAATAACCAATTTGATAAATTACAAACCTTAGCAGGTTGATTTATTTTTTACAAGAAACTGGATCATCTGGCGTAGCGGTACCAATATTTGCCTTTACATTGAAGTGTACAGGGTTCGATATTTGGACTTAACAAAAATATTGATCTACGGTTGTGAGGTAAATAAAGGCATCGTGAGAAATATTTCATGTTTTAAAAGAATATTCATCAACGCATACTCATAAGAGACTTGATCTTTCGATTTTAGATAAGATTTATACTCCGAGACTAAATGATATTTTGTAAATCCATCTTTAACATTCTTAAAACAAATAATTTTGACACTTTATCCTGGATCTATTCTACTAAAACTTTTTTTTATAATCTCGACATTCGTGCATACACATAGCAGAAACGCCATCGCGTCACTCGCAATCAACGTAGTTTACCTTTGAAACCAAAATGGATTTTATGTTTTACCTGAATGTTCCGTCACTGTTCAAGTCAAAAGAGTAGAATAGTCTGTAGTCAATGAAATTCGAATTTCGTCATGTCGACTCCATTATGTGCATGCTCGAAGTTCCCGACAAGTCTTACTGTACTCGAATAAATATATATTCAACCTTCATCTAATGAAATTAATAGTGATCCCATATTTGGTTCTCCTAACGAATTTATAATCGATCATAAATACAGCATTTTAGTATTTTATTAATACCCACGTGATAAAACAACATGTTATGGACGCCCTCACATTCTATTTCGATAATAGTGAAAGTTGTCCATTGTTACCAACTTGTAATCACCATAGCTGATCGATGGTAAATATATAGACAATATTCTGTAACTACGCATAAATATGCTCTTAAATATTTGCAATTTTTTAATATTATTTATATTTTTTAACTTTCCAATCAAATGTTATTCGAATGAAGTTTTTACAAATTTAAAAATAGATACATATTCAGAGTATAAGATATTGTATTTATAATGTAATAATTCATTTTGTAATACTGAGACACACCCCTACTAGTTTATAATACCAAGATACAACAGCTACAGCTTGCTTCTCCATAAAAGGTGTCATAGATTGATTATTTGAAATAGACTGACGAAGATATACTGACGAGGAAACCACATTACTGATGCAGAATTCTAAAAAAAATACATTGTAACTTGCTTAACTTATCAAACTACATCACTACAGTGGTAGTAATATTTTTACTACTTACAAGTAGTAACTACTACTATAAATACATTATTAGATGTAGTAATTAAAATGTAGTAGCACTACTTATTAGTAACAAAAAGTAACTTTTAAATGATTTATACATGTATCATTTGAATTATTTTTTAAGAGAAATGAAAGACACCTCTTTATATATGGGTTTTGATCTTTTAAGTTATTTATAAAAATCGGAATACACTGTTATATAACTTAATTAACACAAACACCAGTTATTATAATTATGTTGAGTTAAGTTGCCTTATTTGATTCATCGGGATCCACTCGGAAGGAGCTGGAGGCAAAAACTAGTTGAAGCTATTTGCTCTCATCCTTAATTCAATACTTTGGTTCAGAATCATTATTTAATTAGTATTATCATTACTATCTGTCAGCTTGACTTCTGTCCTTTAAACATTCACTTATATGATCTAGACTTTTCTATGTTCATATAAACATCAACAGAACGCCTCACCTTAAATATATACATAGTTGTCCGCCACATCGAACATCAGAAATACGTCATGAGGATGTCATTGACAAAGCATGGCATTGACAATCTGCAACTGATCGCGTTCCTTGAAGCGGATAGCACATTAATGCGTATTGAATAATAAATTATTAATATTATTCAATACAGATATTAATCCTATAATAAGTTTATATGAAAATGCTGTAGCAGATATTTTTAAATTCAACTTAAGATAATTTAGAATGCACCGGACGTTAGAATCGATGTCATGAACAAAATTGTTTAAAGTTAATAGTTAGTAATTGCAAATAATTTTGATACGATTTATTTTCCAACACGAATATACACTTATATTGCGAGCAGTCGTGGCATCTTTCACTTGTACATTTTTATATCCTTTTACGTAAGTTCGTAACGGCATTGCAAAGAAATGGCAGACAGATTTAATCATGACTACGTCTACAGATTATAAGAGACCGCTTTGCCTACATGACTCACTGACGCAGAATGCGAGACGACTCAAAAATATTTTTAACAAAATAAAATGAAAACGGTAATGCTCCGAAAATATATTTACTTTCCCCCTTTTTTAATACATGCGTTTATTTATATTTGTATTATTTTAGAGTACAATAAAGTCTATCTGTAGTTTCACAATAAATTTAAATACTCTGTTCGTAGAATTCTTTCGCGACATTTATCACATATTGAAAGAACGTTATTATTATAATCATATTAAAAGTTTTAGCACTTCTCGGACCTGATTTATTGATTGAGACATCCCTTTCCTGCGGATATGTCAATACAATAAGATCTTTATAGGGTTTTGAATTAGCTTACATGATTACTAAGTGTCAAAGGAAGTAAGTTTAATAACTATGTAAATAAAGTTATAAACTCTAGTAAAATTTCTAGTTGAATTTAGACATAAAATATTTATGTTGTTTATTATAATGTATTTTTTACACAAATACAACGTGAGGTACACAGTTAAGGTTATATGAATAAAACAAATCGTTTGTAACTTTGAAATTGAAATCTGAACCAAAACAAGAACAAATTCGTCGATGCTCGTTAAAATCCATCAGAATTCATCATCTTTAGACCACACAGAGTACACACGGACTTGAGACTTTGGTATGCAATCCTTGGTTTCAGCTCTCTTATACTCACTCTTCCTTACACTTAGTTTTTCTTAAACTTTCCTATCTTATACTCTTACAATAATAATCTAATACCTTAACTTTTGAGGTTAATTTAAATCATGAAGTGTTTGAAACATTTAAGTATATTTTTTATATGGCAAAGTAAAAAAATGGTGAACACAATATAAAATTTTTTGCAATGGTAGGTACAATTCCGATATGATGATGATGACTTTTTCATGACACACTACACGCGAGTCACAAAAAGTCATTCACTTACCATTAAATGGATATTAAACTTAATACATCATTTTATAATATTTCATATTCAAACACAAAAAATATATATTTTTTAAAGTTTATATAAAAATGCGTATTACCTCACCATAACGGTACGGAGTTAGAGCACCCGACAGTATAATATATTCTGTAGGTTGTCTTTGATGCACAAACGAGTTCATATAAACGCGATTCAGTGGACAAGATAAACCGGGTTTGAACTTGCAATTCACGTCCACTTAAAAAACTAAAATGTTGAATATGTAATCGATGTTATAAATATAATTATACTCAAAAATGTATACATAATGTCCATTAAAGAAAGGTGATGAGGGATCTCACAAACGTGATGTGCGTAATTAAATATCTTATACTCACATAGTGTCAAGATTAGCAGTAATTGAGATGTAGCTGATAAGAATTCAATGGGAGGTTGTTTATTTTAACTCACATTACATTTATTTTGAAATTACAGCATCCGGTGAATGTAATCGTGAGTGAAGCTTAACTTGATGAACGTATACATCGTATCAAGGAAGCAGCACTATCTTAGTTTTCTTTTATACCTACTTTGATATATTTTTCTTAACATTATTCTTTATTTATACTTATCTTTTCCGTAATAGAAATATAAATGAAGCTATCTCTCTGATATTAACGGATGAAACAAAAATGGCAATTAGGTGTATTTCTTAATAGAGCTATTAATGTCTTTATTTATGTAGGACATATTACCGTCTCTCGAATACCACATTAAAAACTCCAGACTGATATTTACGCCACTGTCAGGAAGAATGTGTTTAGATTTGGTTGCCGTAGTTACTTGGTCAACCACCGAACAAAATTGATAGATCTGGGTCATACTGTTGTTAGAGTACCTACTGACCCAACCCTAATATAATTTTATACATTAATTACCGTTAAACTATTTATTACAATAAAATTTATAACCCTTAATAACTTTTCGAGATAATAATAAAAGTATACTTTTACTTCATTTATATTATCACGAATCTCAAGTAGGTTTAGGCAAAAATAAGTCTATAAATCTTTCAGTATATAACGGGAAATACGTTGTAAAATAAACTTATGAATAATCTGTCATATGATGCATAAAACATAAAACCATGGATTTATGTATGTGGTGTAAGGACATAAATGTTACTTCTTAATTAAATAAGTAAGCAAGAAAAACCTGAATAGTAGTGTTTGATTTATCATAGTTACACTAGATTGAAAACTAATGTTAACGTAGTTTCTGAGATAAATAATTGCGAATTCAAGTGTCTTGTTTTGAACTACTTAGCATTTATGAACGTCGGCTAACTACAATACTATTTGCGTAATTCTATTATTCTCGTAATAAACATACTTTCTAAATTCATTTTACTATATTCGTTAGCTCATTTGAATTGGCTTACTTGGATATTTAGTTTGATATTTTAATGAGTCTTATTCTAGCTCTAAAGGCGTTACTAAAACAATAGTAAATACTTAACACTCGACAGATTTATTATACAATTCATTGAATTCTTGATGTATATTAGATAGAAAATAAAATAAACAATGTTGTAAAAAATATCTTCTAACTTAATAAATAAAGATTACAAAATATAACCCGTCAACGTACTTATATCAAAATTAATTATATAAGACCTCTTAAACCATTGTCTCTCGACCGACCGGTCGCCTTCGCGATGTCACAATATTTTATAATCTCGTATAAACGATAGATAGAAGCGATTTTAATGATTTATAAATGTCAAACTCTTTTATTGAAATATAATGATTATCGATTACGTCAAACGATTTCACTCGGATAATTATAGACCGTTCGTTGGTCAATAAAATTATATTTTTGGTTGTAAATTTGATATTTTCTAAAGACAACATAACAAAACGGGGAATGGGTCAAAGATATCTTGATGATACTTAGAACAATAGCTTTATCTCTGCCATAATATCGTTACTTCCCATGAATAATGATATTCATTTCTATAACGACGTAGACAATTCGTCGAATCAATAAGCAACATAAAATTACGTTAGATTTGAGAGGAATCGTTATTTCGAAAGCAATTGTTGTTCAATCATCGGTCAACGAGTACTCTGTGACCCTTTCATTTGTCAAATAAGTAGAACATTCTAGAGTCTATTGTAATAAACTGAACAATTTTCTATTAGATTCGTCCACAACAATGCCATAAATGTTGTTTCATATCGTGAAATATTTTTAGATGAAAACTTTTATTGTCCTTTGGAATTTATGTTTCCACTTTATAGTTTTCCAAAACAAAAAATGTTATGTTAGTTAGAAGTATTATAGAGCATACATGAAATATATACCGATATCAAATTGACTTTGACCATTTTATTTGCAGCACCAATTAACATAATGAGGTCCTGATAATAACCAGTTTTTTATGTGATCTATACCCATTTGGGATCTATAAGTCCGAAGCGCAGAAAGTGAACTGCGTAACATAGGTGCTTTAAAAGGCCAGAGTAAATTATCGCAACCGTAAACTAGTTAGACGAGCTTGCACGAATTACTTTGCGGATACAATCACGTTTAGTTCCATTTCGAGTAATGATATATCAGAGACTATTCATAATTGCTCTATAAAATTGTATGTCAAGTAATTTTAAGGTTATTTTAACTAAGTTTAAAAAAATGAAACATTCCATCCATATTTAAATTTAATCATACCTGCCTTATGTTCAATCTTTTGGTAAAATTTTACCATAATAGTATTTCCAATCTTAACATGTATAATAATAATAAATAGACATTGTTAAATACATTAAAGTTCCTGGATCCAACATCATGTTTAACTTGACAATATAAACGAAAGACAATGGCTTTTATAGTTGAAGGGTTCGTGACAGTCCACTAAGAACATTACAATTCCTGCATCCAAGGTGGAGGTCAAAATACATGATTAAAGCAGGAACAGCATTACTCTCAAATATGAACACTAAAGTGTGTGTCCGAAGCTTTGCATATGCATGCAGTGTGTTTTCGTCGTGCTAGCTCACAGCCATTCAACGTCATGATCCCCACAACAGTGATAATCACGAGCCAGGCATCATAACTCATATAGCATATTTAAATTCGCGTTTGCACATCGAAACACGCAAGCTATAACTAGCAGTTACAGCCATCACGCAAACCCAACATATGATTTTACGGTAGCAAATACAACTGAACTTTGTCATCTTGGACTCGTCCTTTGTTATTAATAGCATCATTATCTTCACTAATGAACTAGTTTGCTCATACTTTGTGTGCAAGAGTTGTCTCATGCGTATAATGTGCATTTATTTTAAATTAAACTTTATACATTTTCTAGACAAATATGTTTTATATATTTTTTTAAATAAGTGTATCTTTAATAATGTTTCTGCGTCGTTTACTATCGTATAACTTTCATACACACATATATATATATGGTTTTTCTTGTCCATAACATTAATAGACTAATACAGACAGACAGACTTGTTATTCTGTCCACGGAGCTAACAAAGTGCAATCTCAGATACAACTCCGATGTGAAGCGCTTTTGCTAAATCTGATACGCTTACCAAAGAGTAACTAGTACGTAAAAGTATAAAATAGGATACCATAACTTTTCCCATACATAAGTCGTCGTTAAATTTCCACATTATATTTAACATAGTTACATAACAAACCTTCCGGCAGGCTTGTTGTGTTCACTTATCAATTTTCAACAAATTGGCAGTCACGATCCCACATACATAGAATCGGATCGGTAAATCTGTATCGCTCTGTTTTATATAGAAAAATGAATAATTAAGCCCACTACAATTATTAGAAAGATGGATAAAGAGCGATACTGTTATAAAATAAATACTAATGTATTGAAATACATGTATAATGAATACTCAAAATAAATTTTAATACAAGGTTTAAATATATTTAATCAATAATGTCCCCTACTAGAAATATTTCGTTGATAAAAATATTATGTATTATTTCAGAAAATCTAGACTTAATATTAAATGTCCTTCTAAATCGTGACATCCGTCATTTCTTTTCTATTTATTTATAACATTGTCTTAGAACTATGAAACATCGTTTGCGTATGTTAATTTATTTGCATTTCAATGAGACGCTCTTACAAATGCCTCTATGCATAAAGTTACGGAGCCTTTTTTTGTCTCATACGATGTATTTTTATGTTGTTTTCTTTACATTGCTGAAGAGATCATGTCGCCTTTCAATGCATTTTGAAGTCTATATGAATTATGAATTTATTTATACTTAATGTATAAAAAAATCCATAATTGAACATTCCAACACATCTACGAGTATATACAATATGAAATAAAATTTAATTGCCTGTTTGTAATTTCAAATTAACAGCTTTTGACAAAGTTTATATGAATGTACATACTTAAGAAAAAATTATCTGTCAATCTGTTTGTTGCGTCTAATTTATAAGACGACTGAACCGATTTTAACAGGACTTTCACTGGCTGATAGCTGATGTTATAAGGAGTAACTTATGCTATAAGGAGTAATTTATTTTAATGAAATAAAATGATATTCCGCTCGAAAAGGTCGTTTGCAAAGCTTAAAAATATATAAAAAACAACAAAAATTTCTTTCAATTTAATCAAAAAAACACAAAAGCTAAATGTTAAAACTTATTTCATAATTCATAAAGTGGTAATTCAGTGTAAATTGTTTGTTAAAATGCAAATTCTGTTTACATTTGAATCATTACTAAGTCTCATGAGGAGTCATTAATCAAGTTTAGTCATGTACATTAGTTCAGTTTATCCCTTCAACATGATTTGAATATTTAGTTATTAATATAATTATCAAATAACTTTATTATAAAATGGATATTTATATTAATTCGTTATGTGTAAAATTATATTTAAACAATTTTGATTCCTCTTAACTAACAAGTTTTCCCATTGGTATTAAGATTAAGAAGTTCAGGGAAGATTCAAACGAAAATACCAAAAGAGATCATAATTTAATTTTCAAATACAAAAAATCAAAGAATTTAAACATATGATCTTTTTGTTTTATTGTCATTTTACTATAATTTGAAAATATATAATTTTATCAAAACACATTTACAAATACACTCGACTGTTTACTAATAACTAATGTAACTCAATGAAATGCCATAGAAATTTTGTTATTGAATTTTGTTAAAATGTTGGTTTATCAAGGATAAAATATTTTATACAACTGTAAAGTATTATTCGGTACAATTACGCAAATATGCTTCTTTTCATTGTTATGTTGGTCAGAACCAACTTCCCGACTCCCACGACCTTGTGTAATCTATGACATAATTTTGTTATTCTTGATGTATAAGGTAATATGTTTGATGTGTTATATAACAAAGGAATTTAGTCACACCATGTCATAACTTGTTTTTGGTAAACATCACTTTCTATAAAATAAAATTAATATTCAAATAAATGTCTGGGGTAATCAACATTTTAAATAGCTTTGGGATGGTCATATAATGTGCATGGCTGTGAGGGCGATGAAGTAGTGTATGAAGAACGTGAAAAAAGAAATGAATATGTCTTTCTAACTAAAGTAAAATACGCATACATTGCAATTATGAAACACCAGTTATTAGACATAATAATATTTTATCACGAATTTTTCATTCAGAAATTTGAAGACGTACAAAAGATAAATATTTTATTTTTCTCTCAAAATCTACACTACAGCGAGAAAAATATTTATTTTAATAAAACATTTCACAATTCAATGCATAATTCAATTTACAATAAGAGTTTTTTCAATTTTAAGAATATGCAACAATCATTTTACATTTAAACACTATAAAATATATAATCTAACAATTTCCCCAAACATCATACAGAGTAATTTGTATTCGTCTCACTAAATCAGAGGATAGCTAATGTTCTAACACAAAGCGACCGATGTCAGTCTATAAATCATATTAATAGTTGGAAGTTTGGGTTCAAATGAATATTACGTAAGTTATAACAATAGTCAGCATTAGCAACAAAGATCAGTTTGAAATCTCTCGCACGATCTCCTTTGACGGAAACATTGATTTGATGAAAGTTATATTTTATTTCATCAGTATTGTGATGATATTAGATGATCTCATTATTATTCCCTTATCCCAATTATTTTAGTTGAAGCAATATATCAATTTCTTGCACGTTCTCTATACGTCCTCAGGGGCAATTTGTTTCTTTGCCATACCGTCTCTCACGCACTCCAATCTTGGCTTCCTCGGTCGCCTTCTTTTCTTCTGGCTGTATTCATCATGCAGTGTCTTCTCATTACCTGCTTTTATTCCAAAATACTAATGGCCATATACTCTATTTATATGAATAAAAATAAAGTGTCTTTTTGTAATTCAAATTAACAGCTTTCCATTTAATGGATATGAAAGTATAAATGATATATACGATATATATATATTATCTGTCTGTCTGCCTGATCGTTCCGGTTAATATCTGAAACAGTTGAATCAATTTTATCAGAAGTCACTAATGGAGAACTAATGTTATGATGAGTAATAATTTTATACTAATAATGTATTCTTATTTACAGGTATAAGTCAAATGATAAAGATGACAGGCGACACTAATTAAAATATAAAATCTGGGTATGTAACGTACTATTTTTGTTTGGATTATTTATAAAAAAGAAAAAAATCCCCACAAGTAGTTACATTGTTGGGGATGGAAAAATAATCTTTCTAATCTGTTTCATGAGGCATCGTTGCGGGGTCGGCGCTAAGCTTCTTAGCTACTTGACCCTAATAGTATGTAATAGACAACACCTAAGTATGTTATATATTTACACCCTTGGTATAATTAAATGTAGCTACAATGTTTATATGTTATCAAACAATTTATTAGCAATCGTTTATTATTTACACTCATGGCTTAATTTACTCAGTAACGACTACGCCATGAGTCATGAGTATTTAAATAATAAATTATTTTACTGCAAATAAGTTTTACTGGCGCCAAAACCTATCAGACGCTACTCAATTACAAAAACACTTACATAAAGTGACCAATTGAGTTGTTATTTTAATAAATAAAGTCTAAGAATAAAATAATATAAATAAATATATAATACTATTGATATGACCTCAAATAAATATATAATACTATTGATATGACCTCAAAGAACTGTGTAATCATATTATAATATCTCAAATATATGTTGTTATGATTAAACAAGATACTAGAAATATAAATTTATTACTGGAATCTTTTATTGAAAATCATGAAAATTAACCAACTTCTCAGAGTTGCTGGATAATATAACTAGAATATTTTTAATATAATTTCACACATTTAGTCATTGACAAGTGTTAATGTCTTTACTCCACTTGACCGTAAACGTCGTCATGGGGCTCCAGTTACGGGCTATTGGTTACATATACCATAAAAGGTTAAAGTAATTAGCAAACTGATAAAAAAAACATTAAAAACAACATATTTTTAATGGATCAATTAGTTTTTGTAAACAAAGTAATTTATTTTAATTATATTTCGAATTATTTCATGTTTTACACAAGAATATAGACGAATGCTCTATCAGTTAACACTATAATTATTAATGAAATTTATGTTAGACGATTACGCAATTATAAGATAGAAGACACGATGCAACGTGACTATGAATACCTGTACCACAAGCTACCGTGCCTTAATCACGTCAACCTGTTAATACTATTAAAGGGATCTTAAAGGGCTTCAGCATCGGCTTACTTAAAAGCAGGCTCAATTAGTCTCCGATCTATTCTTCTTCACTTTTATAATATACTTATTTGATTATACTTTTAAATTTTTTTATTTATAAATATTTTTTTTAATGCGTAACGCGTATATAATATTATATACTTTGAAAAGTATATGCCAAAAAAAATACTAAGGTTTATCAAATATTTTTAAGATATACACTACTTGGCCATTAGCAAAAGAGTTTTAAGTTATTTTAATCCTATTATAATAATGTATAATATAATAATTATCGTTACAATAAAAATAATTTAATCTGATATACAATACATTTCAAGTGCACTATAATTCGCACAATTACACATCAGGAAAGGAATATCTTTCTGCAAATCTGGAGACAAAATAGGAAATAGTGACAGATTAGTAGAATACAAAGCGAGAGAAATAGTACTAACCAACCACAAAGCTGCTTTAAATGCCATAGTGTTTCTATAAAAGATATCATGGTGCTCAGGATTAAAATAATTCAGACTTCAACTACAAACGTGCTCTCTGTGAGGGCAATGCTGATTAAATATAACCCCTTGGAGATTTATAAGTGTTTATTTCTGGTACCACAAGCCTTTGTGTACCGGGCTTAATAAAGCTTTGTTTGTCCTAACTAAGTGTATTGTTAGGGATAACTATCAAGTGTAAATGTTTAGTATTTCAATGGATATAAAAAAACACCCTATTTATAATGTAACATTAAAAAACATAACATGTTCTAACCAATCAGAGAAAATGTTGGAGTTATTGCGAAATAAATATTAGAATAGAATGTAAATCATATTTAGTATAACGTTGAATATTTGACTAAATTGGACGGTCGTTAGTCAGACTTTATCAAATCTTATAAATACTGGGATAAAAGTGGGTGACTATGTAATTTGTCAGTAACACAAAGGGTTCAGTCTGGTTGGATTTGGTGAATTATAAATTATAGGTACAGTTGCTGGACATACGACAGATTACGAAATGACAGCATAAAGAGAACAAGGCTATGGAATGGCTGGACCTAATTAACTGTTTAGTAATTTTACATTATAACAACTGGATAATATCCAACTTTAAACTTTACCAAGGCTACTGAAACAATACGATTCGAGATAAATAGGGTTCTTAAGAGTCGTGACTAAATCTGTACATAATTATAATTTTTGAGAAAATAATACCACGTAAATACATAAATACATACATAATTGCATAAAAAAATAAGAATGACGTTTATGATATATAAATTTAAATGTTTGAATACCACCAGTAAGTAGGGGTGGATGCAAGAATAAATATAAATTATGCAGTAATCAGATAATAATTAAACGCAGACACCCTTAAACATTTAAGAATTAAGATAAGATAAGTGAAGTGAAGTGATCAAGACTAATCGGCATCGTCTGAACCTGACTTCTATGCATATTTAAATCTTATTTCCAAGATCAGATTATATCAAACATGCACTCGGAGGACTCCTCTAACTTAAGCACGTTGATTCAAGTTAAGTTGAAATTGATGTCCTTATTGCTAAGAATGTAATTTCAAAATAAGTTAGCTAGATTTTAGTATCAAATTTCACCAAAAAAGGAGTTTTAGTAGTCATACCCGTCTAGATGTAATGACCGGTCAGATAAATCTGACGTTTATTCCTAGCACTGGACATGAGTATCAGATAGTTCGCACGCATATTACAGACGTAGGCAAGGCCTCAGGCTGCTTAACAGTACACACCGTGATTAGACACAACACCATATAACCTATTGTCAGTACACGATCTCTACTTGGAAATCACGGAAATAACTTACACTCCAGCAAGACAACTAAATATATACTAGACGACTTAACTGAACATTCATTAGGAAAGTGCCCTTTACATTTATTATTATTATTTTCGGTGGTCATTTTTTCTCGGTGTTTTGGTCAGTGCAATAAAATTTACGCATTTGACAGGTAATTACGTAATAAAAGATTATACTGATTTTGGGTATTTTAAGGGATTATGTCGTTCTCTTCAAACGGCATAAATATTTTAACACCCATTGAATGTTTATAGCATTACATATATTTATTATGATTATCTCAATCAATTACTTGTTAGTATATTCAATTATTAAATTTATTTTGAATTAGAACAGTTAAAATACCATTACGTTATATATTTTACACATCTGATATCTTAAAATTGTTGACAGTCGTAAAACTGTAGCATAAGGACATTATAAAACGCCGAAGTGTCCTTGTTTACGAGCAGCCTAATGAGAAACACCATTCCGCTAGCGCGTGACTAACTGATGCTCCGTTCCTTGCTCTGTCTGTTCACTACACCGATCTAACAGTCCTAGAATAAATAGTATTATGGGACAACACTCTAACTTATAAAACATACGAGCTGGAGCTATAAAAGAGTCAGCGAATCAATTTCACAAGCGACATTAGTTACTGAGCTCGTGCATCTTGCTCGCTGTAAAACATAACAAAATCTGTATTTGTCAAATAAACATGCTTCGATTTAACCGTTACTTGCGACATGTATAATGGTTATGTACTCATTTTATGACCGAGGATTGTCTGAGTATTCCTACGTTTATAACAAAGGAATGCAGGCAGGATTACCGAAGAGCTCGAAGCAGTAATCAGAGACGGTTTGACTACAATTGTACCTCGAAGGGATTACGATGAAACAGAAATTACAAGAGAATGACTTTAAAAACTTCCATAACTCAATGAAATGTATATGTGACACGTACCTATCTTAGAAGATTGTAAATGTTAGTTTAATAAAGATATAAATAATATATTTTACCTTACAATTTAATATTTCAAATAAAATAACATATAATTATTATATGGAATAATTTTTTATTCTTAAGTTGTAACAATTTGAATCCGTCAGCTTTAAAATACAAAAGAAATTAAATTGGAACGCAACCGTTGAGTTTAACCTATGAAAAATATTTACACTCGAAAGCAATCAACAAAGACTCCCACACCATATAGAACAATCAATCTTCCGACCTCTGAAAGGAATCTCAATCAAAACAAAATGCGGAGAAGCCGGGATCGGATAAAAGGCCCTATAAATCATAAAATCAAGGTTCTATTCAAAGCTTTATTTGGTAGAGGTAAAAAAATATTTGACCCTCACCTTAGAGTTGTTAGTCGACGGCTAGAAGGGTGCATCTTAGATTCGTCCTGTATTGAAATAATCGATGGTTCGGATATCGTCTCATTAAAATCTCTATAATCACTTTTTTGTTAACATGATGTGGTAGGTTATTTTTTGTTAACTTTAAAAGCGAGGAACTGAGCTGTCGTCATATGTATCGCATTAAGTGGGATAAATATTATTGGATTTTATTTTTATTTATTTGTATACACATTTATATTAATGTGTCCTGTGGTCACACGAGCCAGAAATTATGGTGTTGCATACTCGTTAGTTCTGCTACATTTGTAATTTGATATTGTTAGATAATATCTTTAAAGAGAATTTAGTACACAGTTTCCTATTAAGATTAGTGTACAATCTTGTATACGTGATAGTACTTTTATTTTATATTCAGTATCTTCTGACTTTGTATAGACACATTTTGAATCCTATTAAAATTTTTCCAAATCTGATATAACTTCTTGTAAACTTGAATGCATAGTTGATAAAAGATAATTAATTTCTCAACTAAATTACGCCATTCATCGAAGCATAATATGTTTTTGTGCGGTAATATTTTATCAGTGAGGAGGTCAGCATAAGGGTCAACCCACTTCAAACCACTTGGGGTTACTTGAAAGATGATGATAGAAAATTATTGAGTGACGACCAATCGTTTTTATTTCTTATAAAATTCTATTAAAATTTTATTCAATTTTATAAAGTTTGAAAAGGTTAATTTAGACAAATACTTTGTTTACTTAAAATTTATTCTATCATTTTAGAATAATTAATAATTGATATTATATATGCTTCCTACATTACAACACATGTATTTTGTTTCCGTTAATACCCACGGGCCGTATGTTTGAAACACCAGCTCTATGGTTGTCCTCTTAACCTCTCATCTCATTGCGGTTATTATACTCATTTACTTCCATATCAATATATTTCATTTAACATTAACACCCTCTCGGTTCTTCTATCTCAACAGATACATAAATGTTTGCTATAACACGATACTAAAATCGATATTCGATCGACCTTAGAGATATCCCTGCTATGTAACATGAACTTTTCATCGGACATAATTTAAACATTTTAATACATAAATCCGATTTACGTTACCATTACTTACTTTGATTGTATGAAAATTATCCTTATACAAATTTAAAAGATGCATATCTTAATATAACAACACCATTCTATCTCCATACCAAAACAGACAAAGGTCGAAACGTAAATTCTCAATACGTCATTCCGAAGGGAGCCATACCCCGTTATACTCAGTCCATATCCAGCCATCGATGTTTATGGTGATTTGATACCATTCACTTGGATATTGGCGTTTAACTCGAGTTCGACGTGAGACGTCTTACACGACGTGCTACGAATTGGTTATCGAAAATCTATAATTTATTGTATTAACAATAAAATTACCAAAATAAGAAGTCAGCAATTTTATTATTTAAAATATTCTACTATTAAAAATTTTTTAAAACTTTTATTTTATATTTTCGTACAATACCTTGACATTTAACATATATTTAAGAATCAGAAAAATAACTATAAAATGGTTTTATATATAAATTGCCAATGTCCTATTAATGCCTGTAAATATATTTTAATTAAAATACTCAATACAGTTGATCAATTAATATAAGGTCGAAGCATCATAAATTATAATATAACGATCAATATAATATTAATGTGTTTGGCAATTTATTAAACAATTATCACTAACTATAATTATGTTATATCCGAAGGCGATAGTTTTAGTCCGCTATGAAATAACCACGGGAACAATGAAGCAGTTACATGCAATATTCCACGTAACGACATATCCATCGGCGAAATTATATTTGCGCAAGCGCACCAAGAATCCCGACCCTGACCTCAGGTCGATAACCCCGCTCGTGACACTTCGATTCTCTATCGATCACGACTCGAATCTAGCCATCCAATCGATATTTTACTCGATATTTTTATCCCCTTATCTGATCTTGTATGGACCACGGAACGCCGTGACTACGACTTGCCGAAACCAATGTAATCAGAATGAGGTAACAGTTAACCTTTTTTGTATTGTAATTTATATACCGTTATCGTCTCGTTGGCAGGTGTTCTTTGTATTCTTTATAAGCCGAGATCAAATTACAATACATGATATCGTTTATTCTACGAATTTGCGCTCTAAGGAACGGAAGAACCAAATGGTTATTTAACACTAGTACATTTTGTCATGCTTAGTTTGCACTAATCACATAATTAATTACATAATTTAAATATTTACATTTAATTTATTTTATTTTTTCTATTTAATAAATCTGATTAAGTTATTTGGTACAATTTAATTTTAAATTATTATAAAGTTTTCTTCTTAAAAATAGATTTAGAATATTTTCAAATCTCATAAGGCAAATCATACACAATCTTACACTCAAATGAGTTTAAAATTTATATCCTTCAAGTTGATATTTGAAAATTGTTAAAGTTACATAATAATTATACATGTACAATGCCTATTGTAGACATGTTTTTAAAAGTCATGCAAATTAATAAATAATATCTGGCCGTTAATAAATCAATAACTAATCGATATGATACAAATTTATGAATATTTCCGTTAGCTTGTTCATATCGTATCATAGTTATCGTCGAGTGAAGGGTAAGGCATGTCCAGCCAAAGGCGGCTTTACATCTTATGTATTTGTTAAGAAATAAACCAGCCCCGTCATAGATAGTACCTCCGATGCTATCCTTATTCTAAGTGCCTGATTGCTCACTGAGTTAGATGCGCTTACGCACATTTCTTATGCTTTTGATTGTAATCACTGATACTGTTATTCGTGTAAAATCTTGTAAAATTTTACATTAGTTATTATTTTTTGAATATCATTTTATGCTGTTTTATTAAATGCAATATTTTATATTCTAAAACACACGTTTAAAAGCATATTAATATAACTAATTAATCAATTTGTATATATAAAATTACATTCAATCAATTCATTGTTTAAATGAGAACTATTAGCAAATACAATTGAATTGAAATCGGCAACAACAAAGCAGATTAATTAGTGATTTTGATTGCACACTATTCGTTATTTACAACGTAAATATACACTGAACACAAGAAGCATCAAGAAGCGATCCCTGTAACCCGTCCCACCCACGCAACCCACATATCGCTTTCGACACTCAAATAACCCATAAATTATAATTAAAAAAAATAATCTTGAAGCAGAATTCATGAGTTGGTAATAATGAATAACTTAGGCGAACTGATTAACTAAGATGTGAACATTTTCATGGCTTCACACCTGTTTGTATGTTGGTTCCATTATTAGATCAAATAATATTGAAATGCTTATTAGAATCTCATTTAAGCCTACATTAATACTATGTAATATCGGAATAATAACAACAATAAAGAGAAACAAGAAAAATATTTTATACATAAAAAATTAACAATTATAAACACAAGTCCTCTTTTTAGATATTAATCAAAGTAAAAAGATGAATCTATCAATTCAGAATCTACTTTCCAGGTCTAAATTCTCTTGTCAAATGGGGCGATTGCTCAAAAACCTGGACATTTCAATTATAAAGATAAATTATGAATAAATTCTGTGTAATGTTATAACATTTATTTCTTTTAACAGCGCTAATACTTGATGGTATCAATAGTCTATTTTGTAATAGTGTATTGTTTAGGATGTTCTTCAAATCTCTGTACTCCAAATTAAGTTACGGCCTTCGGTGTGTTTCGCGAGCGAGGTAGCTGACCATGAAAGTAACAAGAGAAGAGAATGACGGCTCTTCACTACGCTTATTATTGGGTTAAAGGTCAAAGATTCCTATCGATAATAAGACTTCAAAGATTAGTGAACAGTTTAATGTAACACATTATTTATGTACTTTTGAGGATTAATTTAAAATAAAAATATATTATAGATAAATAAATATGAATAATATATTTGTGTAGAAAATACGTTGAGTAAGTAAATTATAGTAATATTATAATGGTCGGTGGTAACGGTTAGTAATAACAAAGTACCAGACTTCAGTCAAAATTGGCTCATAAGGCATGTAGTATCTATCGTGCACTGCTGTCAATGACCTAGGTTCACCATTCCTTCTTAGGCTTAATAATACATGAATCCAACGTAAGATACCCGTTCGCCCTCATTAAATTCAATCTTGTGGTGTATACCTATTGCTGGAACACAGCCTGTAAGGGATTGTGAACAAAATCGCTCATTATAGAAGATCACGGTTTGCCTATTCACGTGTGGTACATTAACAGCTTTATTACATTTTTTTTATCGTAAAATGTTTCCCAGAAAACCTTGTATAAGATTTTAATGATGAGGAATATTACACGCTTTATCGGCATATTATATTCATCTTGATAATGGAACGGAATTTATAAGAGATATTTTATGTGCTACTGAGGACTGCTACCGTTTTGACGTTGTAAAATAAAGTAGTAGTAGCAGTTACAAGAAATTTAAAAAATCTCAGATTAAGTTATATTGTATTTATATATGTATTAATTTGTTTTTATATCGTAGGTAACCAATACTGATTCATATTAAGGTTAAGACTTGATTGAAAGAATTATCATAATACAAATTTACAAATGTTACTTCACTATTCACTTCTTTAATCAACCGATAACTATTACACGTCCAAACAAATTAATTAATATATTAAATTTATATATTGTTCCAAAACTTATTAAAATTACTTATCAAAAACACTTAATATTACAATTATGATAATGGCAGTGATCTTCTACTATTCATCTCATGATAATCTCCCTTCCTGTTAGGTTTACCACAATAGTATACATATTTCAAAGAGAATTGTAATAATTATAGCCAGTTTGTGGTTAGCTCAATATTAATTGCTTAAACCAATTAGGGTATGGCGTAATTGTTATGTAAATCTGATATTGGTACATAATGTAAATTATACATCTGATAAATCAACTGTTTTAACTAAAGGTCTATTTAAAATTATTGTTTACCTGAAACTTAGGGTATATATATCAAATTAAGGTCATCAAAATAGATATAATAAAATAGAAAGCTCTTCCCGAAACACAGTCAATACGTGTTTCTATTTTAAAACATATTTAAGAAATTCTCAAAGAAATTAACAGCTGTAATGATTTACGAAGATCCTCCTTTTAAGAAATATTAAGAAAATAATGTTTCTAAATGACACATAAATTATATAAAATACAATTATTTAAAACGTCCAATGACATTAATGTGATCGATATTATGATTTTAAAATTGAACCGAGAGTCATTAAAGTCGTCGTGAAAAATGTCTCTCCATTACAAACCTCTGTTTTGGATGTCATGAGAAATTAATAACTGGTAGAAATTTATTGTGATTGGATGTTTTTGTTCCCTTTGTCGGTTTATTTTAATTGAATCGGCTATATCACATAGTGTAACGAGTTTGTAGACTATTTTTTATAAACCTCACACCCAAAATTTGTCTCCGTCACTAATAAGTATCAAGATGAAAAAAAATATAATCTGTTTTTTTCCGTCTACAACTAAATTTGTAACGGTTATAAAAGTTTCATTAAAACTTTGATTTATAAAGTAAAAGAGACTTTACCGTGTCGAGAATTAAGCTCAAATAAGCCCACAGCTGCATAATGGTTGCTGTACAAAAATGTATCCATTTAGAAAGCAATTGAGGAAATCAGAACACTATTGTCGACAACTTACCCTTGAACCAGATATTACTTATGCTCTGATTGCTAACAAAATAGTGGTTTTATCTCCAAAAAGATGTACATATTTATTGAAGTGTTACTATTTATTTCTAAAAAATCATCTTTGTTTATTGCTAGATTAAATGAATTATGAATAGAGTACTAGAACAATGAATAAAATTGCTCATTGCTTACACTATGGTTACGACACGTAACTGTAAATTTGATTATTCGATAGATAAGCAAAAATGTAAACACAAAATGGACAGAGATTTCATTGTTTCTCTCAACAAAGCACAAGACCAGAGTGGGCAAAAATTATACAACGGAGCATTGTGTAATGGTTAGAAACTTATATAAAAAATTACTGACCATCTGTCTTTTGAGATCATTAGTACTCATGTCTTAGTAACGAATTAGTCCACGTATGATCCCATTGTTATTTATTTATGGATGTTATTAATTTTATTTATGTATGTGTGTATAAAACTAACCTCTACATACGTGTTTTGGGCACTGTAATACGTGTAGTATCAATAAAATAAAATAAAATAAAACAATAAATAAGTTTACATGCATTTAAATTAACCTATACAATAAAGATAAATTAACTTATTTCAAACATGTTACAATTTTTTCCACTTGATACTATTAATGCAATTACATTAACAATGCGAATACAAAAACACTGAAAAGCGTATCATTGTTATCATATGTTAAAAAAACTATGAAATTTGTTTTTTTAATTGCTTCCCCGACAAGCAACGGTAAGTCATGTGTTGGAAGCAATCTGGGTCGGTGTGTTCGTGCAAAATAAATCGACTTAATCTAGAGGAAACATTCCAATCATACGCAATGTATGTGTTAAGACAAAGACGTGACTAGAGAAAGTGGTTCAGTGGTTCAGAGCTGGACCATCGAAATCAAACGTAATTAATAACATTGTTAGTACCGATGCCAATTGAATAGTTTTTTTAATTTATTTAATACTTAAATTTTATTATAGATTATTAATATGTTAAAATATTATCTCTAATATTACATGTATGTATGAATCATTTTAAAATTAAATTTCTTTTCATAACAGATAGCTTTTATATTGCAATTTAAAAGTATGCAATAGCTAAATAGAATTGACGAACGGACAACTCAATAATTGATATTGATGAATCGATTCAAATCGAATCAAATCTTTTGTTGCATATATATAACTATAATATTTACTTGAATAACAAATTACATGTAATCCTGTAATAAGATCACATTACAGTTATGTGATGCAAGGAAGTAGGTACATATAATGATATATTATTAAGGTAGTTTCGTATACACACTTAGAAAGTAACAACGAGAGAGACAATTAAGTGATCGTATCGTCAAATTCGTGACATATCCAGTGAATTGGTTCAACATAATGTAACCATAATCTAATTACCAATACTCTTGTTATATAATATAATGTAAATTTTATAACCTCTAAGTTCAACTGAGGTTCACTTTAAAACCCATTAGATCATTAATTTATCACGTTTAATCAAGTTACATCAACACAAGTAATAATATTTATTTTTATTGCAGTTAAACCGATCAGTGATTAGAATTATATAATTTAAATGTTTCGTAATCCATTTATTGGTGAACATTTTATAGATAAGGTAGAGATGTTATAGATACAAATGAAGTTGTTATACCACATTTGTTTTAATTAAAAATACTGATAACAATTATGCTATAAACCTTAATTAATATATTCTTACTCCTTGAACAGTAACTAAGAATTTAATCAACTCTTCCATGAATATTGCATATAATAATATGCAACTTTTTTAGTTTCTAGAATAATCAGACTTCAAGAATAGTTGTCTTATGTCTTAATTCTACATTTAAGAGAACGTTCGATAACACTATTGTTGTAAATATATATTCGTGAAAAGGACATAAAAACTAACTCGCCATCAATCATACTACCATTTGCATAATATTAACTAAATTTAGTTCAACACGCCTCCAATAAACTACCATCACTAATTCCATCACACAAATGGTCCAGTTTTTAATACAATCTTGATAAACCTTTCATATTTAGGCTTGCGTAACTACAGCACTTCAGGGTGTATTAAGCTATATTAATGTTTACTATATTAACATAATTTCATTATAGCATGCCTAATGTAAATGTACAATAGATTTAGACACAAATCTTGATATACGTCTTCAATATTATATTCTATTCCTGTGAGTTTAGCAAAAATATTTGATATTTGTACCAAAGGGTTGGTACATTTGTCATAAGTAAGGAATGTTAAATTGTCTATTACAAAAGAAATTATAAACAACATTTTGTATTTATTAGATATACAGCTCCGATCTTGTTTGGATTCAAGTTAACAGTACAATATTAAGTGAAACGGGGTCAAATAATGAAAAACGGATGAGATAGACCACGAAATAAATTCAATCATTTTTTACGCACCAGTGAAGAAGCAAAGGTCCGGGAGCCGTTAGACTCTAAAAAAACAGTCGTTGTATTTAAATTCAAATTTAACTGAAATCAAATAAGGTGACCTACTAAATAAAAATCTAATTATCAAAGTAAGGCCAAATTTGTTAGTGACATTTAAAAATAAATCAACTTACTCTATGTTTAGCATAACCTAACCATAAAAGTATTATTCAGGTCACAGTTATATAGGTGTAAGTAAGGGTCAGTTCGCGTGATCTTTGCTATAAAGTTAAGTTTTTGTTAAGATTTACAATACCACGATGCCATAAGGGCCGGAGTCATGTTAATAAACCTTAATAAGTCACTGCGATCTAGATAACAAGGGCTACCCTATACAGCTTATCTGACTAATTATCTCAAATGCTACAGATAGAGAAATTTCTAGGAAGCGGACATTAATAACAATTATGAAACATGAAATTATAAATTGATATATGTTATACAAACCTCTCTATTACTACAATGTTGTATATTAATTTCTTATTATATTTTATATATTGTGATGTTAAAAAAATTGAGCGAAATATGTTAAAGGGATATAATTTTATAACTTTTTTTTTTTTATAATTATTTAAATATTACAATTATTATTATTAATCTCAATCAAACACTTTTTTATATCATTGAGAAGTTGGTTACCTAATATTTTCTTACACTGTAAATAAATACATAATTAAGTAAGTCACATTTTATGACTAACTAAAAGGATACGCATATCTGCTTTTGAATTTAACATAATTTTTATTTGTAAATATTATAAAATGTATTAGGGATAACATTATAGTTTAGTGCCAAAAGACAGACAGATGAAACTTTTTAAGTACCACTAAATTGTTTGTTTTTATAATATAAGAATAACCTATAGAATAGTTTGATCTCAAAGACACAATAGACTTAACCATTCAACATACATTTATACATAGAAACATTGCACAAATAAGTTAACTTGAATTTAATTTTAATATATTTAATGTATGTAATATCCAAATGTAAATTTTATATAAGCGAGTGTCTATATTATTAAAGCGGTAACCTACATACCATACAACTAACAGACGACTAATCGATATTGTTAACTTGTAGACAGCACTCGTGAAACGATTTTAAAACTTTCTTAATATTTTATCTACATTAATTTTGTGTATGTGTAAAGTTTGTAACTTTGAATGTCAGAGATATTTAAAAAATATTGTTTGAGTTTAAGGAATAGAATGAATCTTTTGGGTAGACATAATATTCTGTTAAAGAGAATTTTTGTATGATATTAAAGTAGAGGAAAAAATGTTCCCGTGAAGGTGTTTTTTCATATGCACCCGTCGTTACTAAATTCCTACGAATTTTGGGATCAATTAGTATTTACATATTTCAAAAACCTGTTTATAAAGAATACTAATTACATATATTAGGTAACGAAACTGTATCATTAAGGCCGTATAATTCTGATATATAACAATAAAATAAAATTTTCCAATGCATCTCAACATTATGCATTAATTTTTCCATTATACCCGAAATTCCAAACCACCGCATACAACATCATTATACTAATCCTGATTCTATAATCTCTTGAATATGAGATTATGTTAATCTATCTATATATTTTTTCATATTATATTTTAATCGAACAGCTCATTAAAATAATTTCTTTAATATGAAATTTCAAACATTTTAGAAGAATGTGATACGAGTATTTATGATTATTCAAGGTTAAAAGTAGGTCTTGAAGATAACCGTACCAAAGGGTCTATTATGGTACAGGTCACAAAGTGCGATGGCCATTCCAGACGGTATCCCGCTGTTCATGACGCTAAGAACGCCAATCAAAGAAACTACGTACTTTCGACTATCGACAATGACAAATGACAGTTATCCTCAACACCTAGTTAGGTTATCTTTATCTTTGATATACGGTTTGTCATTCTTTATTGCATGATCGATAGCGGGTTATAAGTATTTGCATAATTTTTCTTTTGACATTTATAAACGATATTTTTTTTATCATAAAAAAAATAATTTTTTTTTGCTTACGTTGGTAGGCCCGTATACTATCTTGTCAGACATTTCGTCTGCTGCTTCATAAAGTATTTAACATTAATCGTTTTTTTTTATAAAAAAAAATCTCAAATTCGCAATATTAAATTTTAAGATTATTATCGCGATAAAAAGTATTTTTTAAAGTTGAAACAAACAATAGAAGTCTACAAAACTTTAAAGATCAGCGCAAACGAACATCATTACACAGTATTTATATATATATAAAGATGTGAATATTTGTGTTCGTTTAACGTTATTTACTATAAATTATTATCCACAATCCCGTTATGAAGCAATTAAAACCGATATAAAAATGACGTACACTAATAAGACAATAAAAGAGATTTAGAGCTGTAGTCTAGTTGATTAACTTTGATGGTTTAAGTTGAACTAAGTTCATGACATCAATAATGCTTTAATTATCTGTCAAAATTTCTAAACTATCGGAAGACAGTAATTGCTTTTCTGTTACTCATTGTATTTAATTAACTCCGTTGTTTGAATAACAATAAATGTTATTCATTTAAAACACATTTCTAAATACTTCATTTCGATCTATTTCTATTTTGTATTAAGTAAACGAAGTATTATATCAGGATTAACTCGTTAAGGTGGCGCTCAGGTCATAGATATTTTACTATGGCGCCGTTAAAGTAGCTTTTGTAACTGTATAGAAATTATAGAGTAACTATTTCTATTAATTAAATAAGCGATATATATCTTAAATTATTTGATACGGATAAATTTATTTAATTACTTATTTTAAGGTATTGAATTAAATGTTTTTTGAGCTGTTATTTATTTAAATTATTGAAAATAAAAATATTTGTATTTAAAATGTTTGTTAAATTACTTTAAATTCACTTCATATTATTCACTTCACTTCATATTTCAGTGTAGTTCAATGTCAATGAACTTGATACTTGAAATTCGCGGAGATGAGACGCTGATTTCGCATCTGGATAACATTATGCTTGCAAAAGACATAGATCACGTTTGTTTTCTTGGATAACTATATATAAAGGAATTTAGTAATAGTTTTTTAAATAATTTGCACTGGAATGCAAGTTGTGATGAAGTACGAAAAACTATAGAAACTTTTTTTTACTATAAAAATCGTAACCTAAATATCGTAAGGTATTTAGCGCTTTACAAATCTGCCACGTAAAGGTAAGTTTGGTATTTGCTTTAGTTTTGAAATTGTTACAGTTTATATAATAAACAGTCAACTTTAGATAAAATTCCTAAAGTTTCGTCTTAACTCCAGTGTTCCGCTCGTGTCTCAATTTTGCGAAATCAACGTCAACCCATATTTAAGGCTCGCTTCAATGACTTATTGCACGTTTATATGTTAAACTGATACCCGAAGTGTCAGGAGAACTCGTGACAGGGTTTCTCAACCTTTGGCCCGGAAAATGTATAAGGTAGTAAGAATTTGATTTAATTTTAATTTCATATCTGAACGTTAAGATCGGGTACTTTATTCGGGTGAAATGGTTGTCAGTTGAATTTTTAACGCGTTTTATAACATGAATAACGATTACGGTATAACAGAATATCAAATGATATTATGTAGAATATTACCTTGGTAAGGAAGTTTGAGAATATAATTAAATTTTGCTCGATATGTTTATAAATGAAGGTCTATTAACATGTTTCTCTTCCTGTTCTTCCTGTTTAGAATCTTATATAAATTATTATTCTATTACTTTGAACTAATATCATAATACTGTAAGTATATGTATAATATAGTTTACATCAAATATCGTTTTCACAAAAATGGAACTTATAATCAATAATTAGTATAAGACCGGACATAAACCCTAAAGGTAGGTAGTAGGTAGGTAGGTACATACACAAATTTAAAGTAAATTGAATTTAAAGCTATTATGTACCTATAAAGTGGATGCTTCCTGGTAACTTAGAAGCGAGTGATTTCATAATACAATTTTCCCTTTCGCAACTCGCTCTGCGGTGTTCTGGGGTATGAGTAATTCGCTATAGATTATGGCATTTCTCGTATCTTTATTAGCGGGTAGCGGTATTAGTTTCTGATGCTATTTATGATTGTTACGGAATCAAATGAACTGTAATGACAATCACAAGGCAATATATGATATCCTCTCCTTTGTACGTGTATGATACTTCGGCACGTTTCTGCAGTTACTTGTTAGGCCTATAAAGGTCAATGTTTTTTTATTTTAATTACTCACACATTGATGTTAAGAAAAATCAGTCTAGCTGTATGGCTCCAAAGGGTAGGTTCATAATTTTTTATAAATTTGACTATTCAGTTTCAATTTGAATTAATATGTAAAAACTAATTAGTGTTCAATTAAATGGAAAGGAATAGTGACATTCTTAGTTAATAAGGCATTCTATAATAAATATTATTTTTACTGTTAAAATTAACAAACCTTGTGAATGCGAACATCACATAATTAGTATTGGCGTAGTTATTCTAGCCTTCTTTTAATATCACCCTTTACTAGAATTCTAGTTTGATAACACATATCAATTATGAATAATCAATAAAAAAAAATTGAGTTAAAAGAGTATCCAAGGACATTCTTTGTTTTATTTCATCTTCTTCAAAGAATTTCCTGTGAAAGCGTGCAAATATATGACTAATACAATATATATCTTCTTAAAATATAAAAACTTTGTCGTTGTTAAAAATATTTTTAATAATAATTATACTTACAAAATTTATAAAAGGTTATATATTTTTATAAATAATTTCCATGTCTGTATAATTTTTAAATTCAATTAGGAAATCTGTTTTATAAAACAGAGCGTCTTAAATTAATAAAATATTAGGGAACTTTGAAAAGCCTCGAATTAAATTAACAAAAGAAATTTCGTTACGTTGTCGGTCGGCCATTCTGTAATAAAATTTGCGTGTTTAAAACATTATGTTTTGTAAAGCTTTATTTTTATATCATATTATCCAAAATATATTAAAATCATCATTTAATAGGCTTAACATAAATACCATCTCAAAGCACACATACGACCTGTAAGTATAACGCTAATGGGATTAAGAACCAGTTTTTGAGAATTCATAAACATATGTACTAGAGTAAATACGTGGTCGTAAAATCTCCCCTAAAGCTAAGCTTGAAGAGATTAAACATTTATTTATTTAATACGACGCTACGGGTTAATGTTAACACTTATTCGTATTGTTATGGTATGTTATGGTTACTAATTTATAATAATTTGACACTAGTCACTGAGAATACAATACATATTGTATAAAAAATTCTGACAATAAATTTTAATAAGATTACAGTTTATTTTTCTTATAATGTCACAAATGCTTAAGAAAAGCATTTTATTGACTTTAAATTATATAATGTAAGTGAAATTTGAGTGTATTAGCTATTAAGCTTTAACAATGTTATACATTCTATGTGATGTGGTCACATGAAAAAGTTTGATTACTTATTTTAACTCGAATGTGAATTCCAAAGGCATGATAGCGATATATTTAAAAGAGGTTTTAGTATATTAGACATTTAATACGTTTTTTTCTCAATAACATTGAAATTTAACTTTGAAATAAAAAAGGTAATAAAAGTACTTATATATCGGAAATCGAAAACATAATATTTATTTTTGTGTCTTTGGTGTGCAAAAAATAAATTCATTATTATTATTTTTTAGGATGACGTTCACGGCGTTGCTGGTGTTGTTGACGCTGGTGGCGGGGGCTCTCGGCGGTGACCCTGTCTTCGACCCCAGCACGCTCATGAGGCTCGTGCTGGTCCCGGCAGACGCGGCGACCGGCTCCGTCATCTACCGCGTCCGCGCCTCCGACCCGGACTTCGACTACCCACTGCACTTCGAACTCATTGGTAAGGAGGCCATATATTAATTTGTATATCACACTGAATTCAATCAACTTTATCTCAATAACCTTTCATATTTATGTTTAGGTCAAATGGGCAGATTAGACATCGGCATAGAGACACTCCCTTGTACGCGGTACAACTCTGTCTGTCAAGCCAATGTGATTTTACTCAGAAGGCTAGAACCGGGCCGATATGTGGACTTCAGGCTGTCAGCCCGTAACACAAGGGGACGAAGTGCTAGAATTGCTTGCTCGATCACAGGCACCAACGCCACCACACCTCGGGATACAATATTCCCTCACCAACCCAGCATTATTTTGGTGCCTGAGGTAAACAAAGATTTACTCATATTAAATTATATATTATGGTCTAAAAATATTAAGATCAGGGTTCTAGATATCTCTCATCTATTATTCTAGCTTTACACAACATAAAAAGTTAGATATTCATGCCCAGTAATATTTATGTCATCAAATGAAACAGCGTCCGACGCTTGCCGTGTTGTGTTGTGATTGATGATGATGACGCTCCTGGCTCTTCCTCAGAGAAACGAACCAGCAAAACTAACTCACTATCATATTGCAATAACTTCTAAATAAAATCCTTATAAAGATAGGACACTTTTTTTACTATAACAGTATCGTTTACATGTTATATTGTTATAGGATGCAAAGAGAGGAACCGACCTTGAAATTGTCATTGCAAGGAAGAATCCAGTGTCACCAAAGCCCTTGGAGTTGGAACTTTGGGTATGAACTGTTCATTTTAATTATAAATGAAGATAATGAAGTGATGATTGGATTTAACGATGATGCTTGTGTAACTCGACGGTTTAAAACGCATTTCGCTGTAACCGCATAATGAAGTTTCGCTTCCACCGCTAATGGGAATCATTTTCACCATGAAATCGCGTTGAGGGAATTTCACCGGCATTATTTATATTTTCACATCTAGCGAAATTAAAGTTTAAATTTTGCAGTGTAATATATAATGAATAAGAGGACGTAGTTCAATAGAGAAGACGACAAAGACCTCTATAGATAAATGGTTTGATTTTTATTTAATTGGTTATAATTTAAAATTTCCAGAACGCTTGATGCATTTTGTTTTGTAATGTTATACTAAAAATAATAATAATATTAATTTGATTGTAATATTAAAATATTATCCAAAGTGCAACCCAGACAAGATGACGTTACACAATTACTAGTTAAGGCGTATTAAATTTCTCACAGTCTATAGTGAATGGGTGGTACCCGTATCTTGAGTCTTGAGGTCTGTTTGGGTGTGATTTCATTACGAAATAGAACGAACGATTAGATACCGGCAAATATATATTTAAATGTTTATTAATTAACTGTGTATTAAACATAAAATCCTATCGAAAATACTTTAATATTGACAGCAGTATTAGTAATTATTGCCTAGACAATATATCCAGAATGAGTAAAGACATATCTACAATTGAAGTGTATATTAATGAGCCTTACTGTCTATTAATGATAATATTCTCAAAATGAGTATCGTAAAAGAATACTGTCACACAAACTGTTTAAAAATTTTTATTTCTTATTAAATCGCTTTCTATCTATGATATTGGAAGTCCCCAATAATATCAATTTTAATTGAAATATCTACAAATAAAAAAAATACTTTGAGAATAAAGGTTGTGTTTTGCACTTTGTTATTAAAAGTAAAATAAATTGGAATAAGGCTGCGTATGCAGAATTTTTGATTGCAGCCTTCGGTTACAGTTCAAATACAGGCTTCAAAGGTTTTACTAGCGAAAGGGGTGATTGAAGCCTTTTGTTTTGCTTACAATCACAATTTTTTCTCTTCAGGGTTCGCCGCTCTTTGCAATCCGGCAACGACGAGTATCTAGCGAAAACACAGAAGGCACGATATTTTTAGTTGGACCGTTGGATTTTGAGGCTCAATCCATGTACCACCTAACATTACTTGCCGTGGTAAGCATTCTTGTATATAATGAAATATAATTCCCAAGTACTTGATATTTTTAATCCAATTTATATATTTTGGATCTTGGGATCTTTAGAGTTTAATTGATATTACATAAGAACTTGCAATGTACTCAATCTCATTATTAGACGGCCTTTAAAAAATTTTCAAACTTACAGGATCCCTATGTGGAGCTGGGTAAAGATACGCGTAACATAGCGGGGCTGGAAGTGGTGGTGGTAGTGCAAGATGTTCAAGATATGCCTCCAGTTTTTACCTCAGCACCGCCTATCACCCATTTGCCTCGTCAAGTAGTACCTGGTGATATGATCGTGAAAGTCAGGGCTGAAGATGGAGATAAGGGTGCTCCCCGCCAAATAAGATATGGATTGGTTTCTGAAGGAAATCCATTTACTCCATTCTTCAACATCAATGAAACAACAGGTACGTCATTTAGTAAAATTTTTAAACGCATATCAGATTTAAACTCATTAAATAAACTTTAGCAACTGTCGATAAACACTCCATTATCCCAATATAACCGTAAACCAACGATAAAATTTAAACTTGTAAAGTGGATAGTTTCATGTAAAATGCATGTTCACACTTATTGTAAATCTAATTCAGATTCAATTGAAATTCATAAATATTATCTGATTTCAAACAAGTATTGTATATTCTTCTTTAGACACAATAAATTAATTCTATAGGTCCATAGTAAAATACACTATTAAACATAATAAATTGGCCGCTCCAGTTAGAGTTTATGGACTATTCAATATCTTAAACAATAAAATTTTAGAGTTACTTATGGAGGTTATAGTAAAGAATGGGTTGACAGCTAACTTCGTGCGAAAACCTTGCGTGTCGGTAGTGGCGGTGATGTTTATGAGTTTTATGGTAATCACTATCACATTTAAATGTAAATATTGTGGAAGTTACATTTATTTTCAGTTAATATATAGAACTAACAAAATATAAAATAAATTTTACTTACTAAAAAACAACAAACATGTTCTATACATACATGTAATATAAACTAGCTTTTTAAAATAATAATGCCAATTTATTTAAACGAAATATGATTTAACACTAATAATAATTAAATGTAAATAACTGTACAACTTTTCGTTCAAAAATGCAACTGTTGAGTTTCTGGGCGGCTCTTCTCAGCAGAGCAGCTTTCAGCAGCTTTATGAGCGTAGCTTACACACGGACTGACTACATTGGCTTTTTTAATGTAATAATTGACGATTCAAAAGTGCCTGTAAATACATACTTGAATAATAATATTTTGAATTTAAATGTGAATTTATAGTTTGAAAAAAAATCTAATAGAATATACTAATATATTTTAAATAGCTACAAATTAGACGAACGTGGCTTTAAATTTGAAAGGTAAATGTCGATTCAGTTTGAACAATCACGTAAACTAAACAAGACATACGAAGTCATTGTATTGGTTCAGATTACCATTTTGAAATGTACATCTTAGACCCCTATTTGAATAAATTGAATCTTTAACGTCTATTTTGAAGGCAATGGATTACCACATTTCAATCTTTCGCAACATCGATTTGCATTCAAAGTGTATGTCTCTATTTAACATTATTCATTATGCGTATAAACAAACAGTGTTATTTGAACTATATAGTATATACCTTGGAATTAGAACTATATTTTTTGATATTTATTTAAGGCATGTCATTCCATTTATAAAAACTTTTTTATAAACCATTCTCCACTTACGTAATAATGTATTGATGCCAAAATCCTCTCTAACGAGCTTGTGCTGTAACACGATTTATATTTATATATGATAAGTTCAAAGTCATTGTTATATTGTATAAATTAAATATAATTTAATTATGTAACGTAATCTTAGCTCAATACATCTGGCGTTAAGACAAATTTGGTAATGTTACCTAAATACTTGTTCCAATATGTTCTTAAATATCATGACACTACCTTTTATATAGCAATAATTATGAGACCATCCTTCAAAAGTTTATCCTCATTAAACACCTGTTTCCGTTCCCATTTTTAAAAGTTTATTAACTTGGTCGAATTATTTATTAATACAAACGCAGTCCGCTCCAAAGATATCGCATCCTATCCATCAACGTAACCTACTTGAGTGTAATTAATTCCGCATCGCGTGTCTGATTTTATTCACTATTTAAATTTACATTTAGTTTCAGTCATTTTAGCCAAAATTTAATCCGAGTCTATCCGCCAACTTTGACAATTAACCACAAAGCTGTGCGATTTCCTACTTCCTAGTAACCACTGAGGAATTAAGTAAAGTTTTAAAATGAACTCCAAACCAACATTAACCTCATAACCGAAGTAGTATAAATTGTTTTGTGGCTTTTTGGTTGTTTAATTATGATGCTTTAAATTGATAACGTTTGATAACAGTCAGAATGTATATGTTGTGAAAGGAAATGTAATTGAATAGGTATACCCGCTAAAGATGTATTGTGATTTCATTGTTCACCCAAAAATACTCCGTATCTGATTTGTTTTAAGTGCTACATTTCTATGGAGATATTTTGTCCATCAGAGGTCGGACAATGGTATGGACTATGAGATCGTTTGAACAAATGCTACCTAACCTAGCGTTTTGCAGTTGTGCATAATACCTCATTAGACCTTACCTGTTGACTGTTCAAAACATTGTTCCTAGTAAGAAACTGTTTCACAAGTTTCAACTTACTATGTCCAGGTCACAGAAAAATATTACATATACGAATAACAAAATTTAGCATTTCAATAATAAAAGACATTCAGCTAAGTAAATCTTAAATAACATATGTACACACACACACACACACACACTGCACACACACACAGATGACACTCTGATATGAGCAATATATTTTTAATATCCGGATAAGTGAAGTGCATCGTAACTTCTACTTAATTCCGATAACAAGATGTGAATACTTTCCGGAACAGAGCACGCCGGGCGTGCTATTGTAAACAATCTCTGTCTTACTTTCAAAATGAAGTACTTAGTTTATAAGCATAACATTCGAGACAAGTTGACAATACTCCTGTTTCGACATTAAGATTCAAGTTACATTCTAGATCCGTTATAATATAACGATGTTTATATACTCCTATATATTTCTTGATAAATTTATAATAAAGATATATAAAGTCCGTGAACTTGTATGAAATTGATTGTGTGTCAGGAACAAACTTCATAAGTTGGAGATCGAATAAAATGTATAAGAACAGAATAAATAATGATTGTAGTTAGGTAACTTCGATCATGTATTGTTGGTAAAAGTTGGGTTGTATGGGTGGAGGGAGATCAATCAATAGACTTCGACGTTATTAAGTTCACAATATTGTATGTATCTTCCCTTACACATCGCATAGAATTGAATAAATTCGTTATACATTTGATGATTTACGTATAATGTAATGATTTCTATAATATCAATTAATTTACTTCGCAAATCTTGGACTCCACGGATGAAATTTTGAAAATGTTACCGTGGACATTTATATATATACATATATGTAATGTATATAAAATAAGATTAATACAGAATTATAATGACTCCTAATTATTTTGAATCACAACTTGGTTCATGAAATATTAATGAAGTGGTGTGATTATGAATAATGATAATTCGCTAAAATGCTTTGTCATTCTGATAGAAACGTTAAAACATAATATCGGAGACACTTTTGTATGCAAATGTGAGGGATTTTTCTGCCTTTATGTTCCACTATGTCTTGTGACAGGTTTGTGCATACATATAAATATATATATTTATTTAATATGCTATATCAATGTTTCGTTTTATCTCGTACATATTTTTTGTTATCAAAACTAATCCTCAATATACCAAACTTTACCTTTAAAAGTATAAATTTCAAACTTTAAATGACATGTGCTTGATACTTAATACATTAAAATATTTTGTAATATTGTCACATCACTTAATTATAATCACGCTATTACAGTGACGACAGCAATGTATGTAATAAAATACATAAATACATACCTTGTCACGTCGCTATCCTCTTAAACAGAAACAGAGGACGTAATGTTTTATTCAGTGCCAAGTTTGTGGAGTGATGAATGTTTTTTGTTGTGGTCTAAACAATGAAATTACAAGTTCAACCGTGGTCCAATATATTAACTCAATTTTATACTATTCTAGACTTTGTGAAGTCGAATAAGGTAATGGTAGAACACTACCTTTTTTAATCAATCAGGACTAAAAGAAATGTTTTGATTTTATTTTTAATATTACATGATGCGATAGATCTTGAACCTTGATTTTATATTAAGTGACAACCACATACAATAAAACTTAACTATAAATTATGCCTAAGTTACTTTTATCCTAAATGCTAAAATAGCTATTAATATAAAAGATAATGATATTTTGATTCTTTCTTCTGTGACATTTATATCCCAGTATATATGAATATAGGTTGAAGATAAATATTAAAGTATTCAAAACGAATTAATAACCTCTATTTTACATATAGTTTTTTTTACTTATTTCTTTAAAAAGATATAATAATAATTACGTTTATAAATAATGAAAGTGTAGAATTTAGTTAATGCCATCTATCGGCAACTTCCAAAACTTGAATAAGCTAGCTAAGTTGTTTCAAGACAAGTCGTAAGCTGTTAGTTACTTTCTCTTCCTACTAGATGGCAGTTTCAAAAGCGTAATTTGATAAAATATTTAAACCTTTTTTTTTGCATACAAAAGTACTTCCTAATATATAAGAGTAGATATTTTCTTTAAAATTGATTTCATTCTTTAAAACTATAACATGAGATATGATTTTCTTACGTTGATCTAAACAATAATAAATATGATTTCTATTTATAGGGGAGGTAACTTTGGAACGGCCGATTGAAGAGATTGCAGCAATATCACATGCTGGAGCACCTATACTGCTCACGGTCGTTGCTGAAGAAGTGCGGCTGTCCAGAGAGGAACCTGAGGCTATGTCATCGACGGTGCAGCTCGCATTCATTTTGCCTGAAAGAGATAATTCTCCACCGTACTTTGAAAATGAATCGTAAGTAAAATTTAAGATCAATATGTATTAGTAATTCTGATTTCGGTAATAACAATACTCAAATATCCATTTCACGTTTACAGATACATCTCATATTTGGATGAAAACGCTCCACAAGGCACTGCATTGGTGTTCAACGATCCGTATATACCGCAAGTGAATGACAACGATGCGGGAAAAAACGGAGTATTCTCTCTCTCGTTAGTTGGAAATAATGGGACCTTTGAAATATCACCAACAGTGGCGGAGAGACACGCGCAATTCATTATCAAAGTGCGGGACAACACTATGCTGGATTACGAGGCCCGAAAATCAGTGCTTTTTCAGGTAGTTTTACCATTTTGCTAATGGTGTTTTTTAATAATTTACTCTCAGTTTAATACAGTGTAAATTTACGCTTATGGTACTAATATTAATATGAATAATCTTCTTTAAATATTAATTTGAAATTAAAAATATATTTAAGCATCACTTTTAAATACCTAAAAATATTTTTTATTACAGATTTTGGCACAAGAACTTGGTCCAGCGACAAACCTATCGGCAACTACGAATGTAACCGTCTATCTTAATGACGTGAATGATAATCCTCCCGTGTTTTTGGCATTATCTTATGACGTGGAGTTGCCTGAAAACGTCACAGCTGGCACCAGAGTGGTGCAAGTTGCTGCCGACGACGTAGACACGGGGGCATTTGGAAAGATACAATTTACTGCCATACTAGGATACTTAAATACTTCTTTAAATTTAGAACCTATATCAGGAATAATAACTGTAGCAACTAATAATCACGGTTTTGATCGTGAAGCGATGCCAGACCTGCATTTTTTAGTAGAGGCTAGAGATAATGACGGCGTAGGATTAAGAGTAACAGTGCCATTAATTATTAAGTTATTAGATGTAAATGACAACCCACCAGAATTTGAGAAGTCGTTGTATGAATTTGTATTGTCCCCAAGTTTAAATAACTTTACTTCGGCGGCGTTTGTCAAGGCAGTTGATAAAGATGCTGAGTCACCAAATAATATAGTCAAATATGAAATAATAGAAGGCAACCGTGATGGAAAATTTGCGATTAACGAGGATACAGGTAGTTATAAGTTACTTCATTTCTATTAATATGTATTAAAATGTCGTGGAAGGATTTAAATATTTTTAATAGATAATATTGAAATAGTAATGGTAAGATTATTATTAATTAATTGACATAATTCTTTTTAGGTGAGATTTATCTCCTAGAAGCCCTAAAGAGAACCAAAAAACAAAACGTACATAGACGAAAACGACAATATGATAGTCAAGAAGAAAGTGAAGTTTATATGTTAACCATTAGAGCCTACGACATGGGCGTTCCAAGATTATTTTCAACCACAACAGTAAAAGTTTATCCTCCAGAAAGTAAGACCAGAACAATGTCATTTATCGTATCCGGTGGAAATCCAGACAGGAAGAAATTAGAAGAAGTATTAAGCACACTGTCTGGAGGGAAAGTAACTATTATAGATATAAAACCTTACAAAGGAAACGATAATAAAGGAAATACTTATCCCAGTGACCAAGACTCTAGTCAAGAAAAGTAAGTAAACATTAAAGAAATAATTATTATTACATTAATTATATTTTAATATAAATAAATTAAATGCTACTAATAAAATCTCCATTTACTTTATAGAAGTGTGGTCACTGCAGTAGTTCGTATGGCTGGTAATTCTGCTATAAATGTTGCAAAACTTCAAGAACAGCTAGCAAAGAATGTAACTTTATATTCAAGTAATACTTTACAACACGATCAAACATCGATAATTGATAATAATTCTGTAAGTATAATCCTTACAATTGTCTACTAATACTAATTAGTAACTAGAATACTTTATTGCTCACTAAATATTGACGTTTGTAAAACAGAGATCACAATGAAAAAATAGTTGAGTTTGTAGTGTGGTTCTTCTCAGACCAGGGTTCCTTTGGAACCCTCGTAGCCATAATTTTAAGTTTGAGAGTGTCTTCACAGAAAAGCTTATTTTGATAAGTATGGTATCAAAATAGGCTTCCGATGTGACGTACACAAGTGATCACTAGTATTGATTGAATGTGGAAAGAATAAAAATAAATATAAAAATAAAATTTATAAACAATACGTATTCGTATTTAAAATATTATCTTTTGTTTCAGGGAGTTTATAAGGCGGAGAGTCGATTATTATTCTGGATTTTAATTTTATTAGCAATATTGATAGCTCTCATATTATTACTTCTCATATGCTGCTGTATTTGCGAAGGTTGCCCTTTGTATATGCCACCAAGGTAGTTCAAGTTATCATTCTTAGCTTAAGGTTTTAAATTGCTGTTAAATATATTCACTATATAGTTTTATTATGCCTGTACAATTGTATGTAAATCTACCACATTTTATAATTTGCAATATAAAGGGTATAAAGGTTTATATTATCATTATTTATAAATGTAACACAATATATATTTTAAGAAATTGTAAATATTTCTGTATAAAATATATCTGCATACATTATTTATTTATAATATGTAAAATAATATTTATATAGCAATAATATTAATATGTAGTACTTGATTACTTAAATATATATTTGAAGTAAATTTTTGTGCACTTTAATTTACTCAACGTTTATATAATAAATATGTGGCACTGCACAACAACTAATATAGATAGATGTTTAGGTGAAACAATCAGAGATAGGTACATAGATATCTATTAATAAATTCTAGGAAAAGAGTGATACGTGTCAACTCCACAGAGGACGACGTGCATTTAGTGGTCCGAGACAAGGGAGTTGGGAGGGAAAACAAGTCGACGCAAAATATAGAAAATAAATCAATAGAAGCACCTGAATGGAGGAGACGGGAAGCCTGGAGCGCCGAACAAACAGATATAAGAACAAAGCCTACACAATGGAAATTTAATAAAAGAAATAATAAATCAAAAGAGCCAAGTAAACCAGCTTCAACACCTGGTGACATGAGACAAGAATTTGTACAAGCCGCCACTGACAACGACTATAAATACGATGATTCTAGGCAGTCCTTTCGACGCAGGTAATTAAACATATAATATTATAACTTGCAAATAAAATTAAATAGCATTAATGAAGAGTCAATATTTTCAGGGATGGTCCGAATATAATTTATACAAAAAAAATACAGCTTGAAGATGCATTTGCTAATAAGCACAAAGAATATATAGAAGATCTTGAAAATGGCTACGACAGAATTGCAACTCTACACCATCAACGGAAAGAACAAGATAATGATTCTATAAGAAGGCACGAAATCGATCGAGGCTCTGACGGTGGAGGGTTCCACAAGACTGATAATAAAAGCCTACAAGGAGAACACCGGTTGAAAATTGAATATGCTGATAAGCACGATCCGTCTTCTTTAGGTAGAGATCAATATTTTATTAAAGAAGGTAATACTGAAATCTTAAGACTTGTAACACGCGGAAAAAATGAAGAAGAGCGTTATGTCAACGTTCCTGTTCAACAACAACGACCAGTAACTTTAATACCCCATACGCAATACGTTGTCGTTGATAATGGTAAGGAATTATTGATGGAAAGATTTATTAGGGAACAAGAGGAAGAAGCAAATAATATAAGAGAGAGAATGAGTAAAGTTGTAACTGATTTAGATGAAAAAGATGGCAAAAAATCTCATCTGGTGGTAGACAAGCAACATTTTTTGCATGAATATTCAAATTTGACACCGGAAGTACCAGGCACCGTTCCTCATAAATCTGATTATTTACAATCTGCTCTCATTGAAATGCATAACAAATCTTCAATTCATCAGGAGCTATTAGAATCATCGTTAAGAAAACAGAATGAGCTTCTACATCAAATATTAATCGAACGCGAGAGAATGTTGCAAAATCAAGAAACAGCTTCCCAGATAGAAAGTAAGCTAGAAACTCAAAGTTTACCAGGCCACTCAGTTATGGCTACTCAAACTGAATGCCATATTGGAACTGAAACAGATTCCAATTTAATGAAAGAAGTTAAAAGAAAATCACGAAGTGATAATGATTCATATAGTGAAGATGAATCACAAATAAATACAGAAGAAACTCAAAAGGTCACATGGGTAAAGAAGAAAAAACCTAGGAAAAAAATTAAATATAAAGATCCCCGACGAAGTATTCGTGTTTATGAACTTAAGAGGAAAATTAAGACTCCAATCATTGAAGAAAGTGATGTATCTCCATCCTTAGAAAGTGAAAAACACGTTAAAGTCAGTAAAACTAATGAAAGGGAGGAACGTATTAAGCATTACGGTGATATTACTAAAAGTACTGTGACAACATCAAAAAATGAGATAGTGAGTTCCATAAAAATCAAAAATGTTGAACCTGATAGAAAAACAAAGTCACGCCGCGAAGTTTTAATGGAAATATCCGATTCGATTGAAGAAAAATCTGAATTAGACACGAAAAAAATTCAACCAAAACCTTCTTCGTCTATTGAAAACGAAAATTTAAAACGAACTATTTCACTAGAACATGAAAGCAGCAAAAGTACAAATAGTTCAACGAATAACGATAAACGAAACTTAATATTTTCCCGTCAAGCATCGTCGACAGAGGAAAGGGAAAGCATTGGTGAACATTTTGATCCTAACAAAGAAATAAATGATGAAGATAACGAAGTTCCGTCCGATAAAACGACCAAGGAACTTTCAAATAGTAATGAGTCAATGAATATAAAAGATGATAAAGCTTCGGCAAAAACAACTGAAAAGCCTATTAAAAGTTTACCAAGATATATGCAATGGTATGGCAAAAAATCAAAACCATCCACTTCAGAAAAAATTGCACCAGATAAACCGAAAAGACCATCAAAGGCAAGGACTGACCAGGAAAAGGATAAAGAAAAAACGAGCCGTTATGGCAAAATTATGAGCAAAGAAAATAATGTTGGAGAAGTAAAAAAAAACTTCAAAGAAAAAGAAAGTGAATTCATTCATCCACGCATCTTAAAAGAGGGAAAAGTAACACCAGTTCCCGAAGGACCATTACCTGATGCTCATCCATTGCTTCAACACTCGGAACACAGATACGAACACCAGTACCAAAACCAAAATCCTCTTTGTCATGTCCAACAAACGCACATACCAAAATATTTAGGCGGTCCATCCAACAAACCTGTCTTACCACAAAGACCATCTTTAGAACAACAACCTATATACGTTAACCAAGACGATGTTCAAGATAAAAGTAAAAAAAGTGAAATAGCAGAGAGTGCTTTAACACATAGTATAGCTATTTCAACTACATATGGAAAGGAACCAAAAACTGCCTCCGAAGTTCATGTATCCAAAATAAATATATCTGGGGATTCAGTAGGTGAAAATCAACGGAATAAATCAACAAAAATTGATGATAACGACTCTGGTATAGCCATGAGTACACTTGTACAGCAAACAGGTAATATTAAAAGATTACCAATTACTGAGAAGAAAAGCGTGTTTACGATTGCCTATGACGACGTTCAAACGAAACAGTTGCGACCCGACAGTAGCTCCACCTCTTATTAATAAACTAATAATAAATGCCTTGTATCCAACAAAATGAGTGCCTTATAGATATTATTTTTATTAAAAATCTTAATTAATATAGCATTGACAGTATTTATTATATTATATGTTGAATAGCTTTCTTATAAAATGTAAATATGTTTTTTACAAAAAAGAAATAGATAATAAATATTAAATCAACTGCCTTTATTTAATGACTGGTTTATACATAAATATAATTAAACATATCTTTTATTGTAAATAAATTGAGTTTTATCTGTATTATTTAAGTTAATTATTGTAGCTTTAATAAACTACTGTAAATAAGAACCTCTACCACTTTGGCCGTACTGATGCAGTACATAATTCTATATTTGTTATAAAATATAAAATATAAAGTTATACTGACTACTTGTTTTCATTTAAGCTTATTTTTTATATTTTAAGGAAACAGGAAAAAAAACTCTCATTAAAATAATGAACTTATTTGGTCAATAATCTTTTTTAATAATACATCTAATAAATTCGATCAAATTACATTACAAAAAAAAAACTTTTTCAAATAGCAAAAACAAAATAAAATAAATTATTTTGAGTGTCAATTGCGCCGCCACCACTGTCGATCGTTTTTGACCAATTTACACCAGGGTTTCATAACCTTCGTAGACATACGCCTTGCCAAATATTGCTACTCCCAAACAGATGTCTCTACTTTGAAGTTTCAAACTTTAGACGTTACAGTATAATACTATTCGTTCCTAGATGGCAGCTGAGAATAGAATATTCATTATTTTATAAGAAACTACTTATGTGTACACAAGTTAATGATATCGTGGAGTTTTCTTAATCATGAATTGGTATTTGATTAAATTTTTAGCTTAGACATATGATTTTTATGTTATATTATGTTTAAGTAATACCTTTTCTAAGTGAAGCTAATGAATAGAATTGTTAAGTGGTGTCATTCCTCATGAACACCTGATAATAATGATAAAATGGGTTGCCACCTAGGTCTGCACTCCTGAATAACCCTAGTTATTCAGTATAGCTACTTCCCGCTAATTTTCCGTGAGGGGGTGGACCTTTAAAGTTCAAACCAGACCACATACTTTTGTAACCAATTCACATCTGGTCTCAAACAAAATATATTTAGCATGGTTTTCAAATCTATAAATATTTCTAAACCGTTGAAATCAAACCCTTAAATACTAAAAACTTACGATGCATTATTATGCACATTATTTAATATAGACAAACATAATTTTCAAAACCAAATCTGATACTAAACAAATTCTATTCAGATTAGCAATCAACTTTGGATATAAAGTTTAAACATTGTTTCATTGAGTACTCAATCATTCGCCTGAGCTGTCTCATTCAGCTCATTTGCACAGACAACTCGGGTGGAAAATTATTTCTTTCATATTCTCATTTTTCACGTCTTACTTAAAGTTTTCGCCCAATGACTGGGGAGTTTACAATTCCTCTGTTTATTTTTACTTTTTTTCCGCCTTTTTTCCTTGTTGTTGGTTTAACTTAATTGCTTGCTTGTTACGTTTATGTATTTAGAATATATTTTAAATTGTACTAAAAATTTATTTTTGCATAATTTATCATATAATAAATAACTACTTACCGTCTTAGTACTATTGAATATCAATAGCGCAAACGATGGTAAATCACTATTTTTTATTATATTAAAAGTATTAATTTATAAGCAAGAAACATGACATTAACTCTATCCGGTGAACAACATAATTAAAAAGGTACTAAATTAAATTAATTAATGAATAAGGTTAACATTAATCACATTTGCACTCAACTAAATATTTACCTATTTCAATATCTTTTTTATAAGCTGTAAAAATAATAATAATAATCGGGTAAAAACTATTCATTCAATAATAATTTGAAATATTCTTGATATATTTATTATATATATTATATTTATGTATGTATATATAATTAGGACCAAAGAAGTCAAGAAGAAGTGTAAAATTTATTCTAAAAGTTTTTACTTTATTTAAATGAAATGTGGTTGGTTGGTGATCACCAAAGTCAGATGTAACTTTTATTAAGAAAGTACCAGGGCGACAGAAACAGACATGAGGTATGGAAATGACGTCTCCCCGCGGCGACTTGCTTTCACGGTCCACTGGTCTGATCATAATAAAAACTCGCGCCGTCGCCTTCGCGCGAAGTTTGACCATAAATTCGGTGGCCGCAGTAATCGCCCGCTTGCCGTCGGCGAAATTCCTTTCCGACCCTAGATCTACTTTTAATATAATAATAAATATAACAGATACACTACTTTTTTGTAAAATGTTCTTCCTTTGTTTTCCCTGAGGGGGAGTGGAGGCCATTAAAACGGTAAGGGCGATCTTTTATGCGATTTTAAGTGCATAACTTAATAACTGATGTATGCTATCATGAATTGTATTATATACTAGAGAGGTGAACATTATGAACTATAAGTTATTTCAAATAATCCTTCTTCCTAGATATCATTTATTAAAATAATATGAACCGGCGAAAAAATAACAATAGTTAGTCTATTATTTATTTAGAAGCGTATCCTAAGGTATTGAAACATTTATATACACACACATAAATATATAATTATATATGTATGTGTGTATGTAAACGTGACAAATGTAGAGGCTTCACTTTAGAAAACAGAAGGATTAAAAAACAACCCTTTGACTATAACAGATTAAGGCACAAGTGATATCTCTAATTATTTCTCTCCAAGAGGGTTAAGTTTGAAGTATCATTGCCATTTATTAATGGTCAAGTTCAACCCTGCCACTGACGCCCCAATTGAAAGTGATTGCTTCAAATGAATTATTAAATTGATGTCATTTGTTACGTCTTATTTCAGATATTTATTTTAATTACTTTAGAATTATAATTTACAAAGTTAGCAACAGAACCTATCCATATATATATATAACTTATATATATATATATATATATATATATATATATATACATATATAAGTTGATAAGGTGACACGTAAAAAACATTCATTATAATTTTTAATAACTTTCTTACTTGCGTACTTAAAATTGACACTTATTGCTTTCGGGTGGATTTATCCCGAAAACCAATTAATCACGTCGCCTCTGTCCAATAAATTCCTTACGGACTTTAATTATTTTCTTATGATTTTAATTTCTGCCCCACAGACCCCTCTGCCGATTCTTGGATTGCGAACAACTGTCTCCACTCAGATTTTTTCAAACCTTAAGTTCGCGACTTTTATTAATAAAGGAGGAAGATAATTAATACTACTTAAATTTTGTTTAAGCATTTTCAAACTTAATTAAGACTTTTTTTTTGTAAAGATAAGATAATTTATTTAACTTCTAAAAAAATAGCATTCTGTATTAGCTATAACTGACTATAGACTATTATATGCTCACTAACTTGTTTTGCCAAAGCATATTAGCACAGTATCACCTCGATATATCGAATTTATAGATATATTTGAATTAGAAAACATTGGTTATATCCAATATGATTTTTTTTTACTTTGTTTGAACGATGCGTACTTTAACTATATAATATGTTATAACAAAGTAAAAATATATATTAATTTTATTAATTTCAACATAATTTACTTATCTGCTAACTCTGTTATAATTAAACCATATTTTAATGGAAAACATTGTATTTTCTATTTAGAAATAGTTAATACAGTTGTCTGTCGCAAAATAAGTTGGTTACGTAGTGGTTATAAGGTATAAAAATTTATTAATAATACTTTCTACTTATATTTTGCAATTAATGATAATTCGGTATAAAAAGGTTTTTGACAAATGTATTCGTAATGTTTTTGGGGATTTCTAAAAATTTGTTAACACAAGAAAATGGTTATTTTGAGGTTCGATATATTAAGGTTACAGTAATAAGAATGTATACTATACTGCAGTATTTATAATATCATTACATATATTTAAGTAGCCGTACTCATGTTAATTACACGTTATTTTGGACCTTCTAAATATATAATAATAAAAACTTATAATGAAACTTTAAACAAATATTTACACTATTTACGACAGACCTTAACGGTATAATTTAAATATTTAATTTTTAAAACCAGTGACAATAGCATTGTACGCCATTATCAGAATTCGACCTAAAAACCGAGCAATTAGGGAGCCATTTGTCCATAACAATAGTCCCCCTCCCTTTCTTACGAAATTAGTGATGACTTCAATAAAAATAATTCTTGTCTTTTAGGCAAATTGCATCGCGAAGTCCGCGAAAGCCTTTAATTAACGTGGGCCCCTCCGACCCCGTAAACACCACTGCGGCCGTCACCTTTTATTTTTGTTAATTCTTGAAGCTCTTTCTTCGCCGCATAACTTACTTTTACCCTTTCTTCCCGTGATTCTTTACGCCTTTTTGTCACCGTTTTGAATTCTTTTGAAGAAACCCCTTTTATTCCCATCTGCTACGCCCGTCAATATTAACTCCAAGACGAGTTAAACTTTTTAATATCCGTTAAATTTCGTTACGCAGGCTCTAATACCTTTTAAGGAGATTCTGCAAAAAGTGAGCACTTAGACGACAACCTTATTTTAAATGTTTTGTTTTTCAGTTTCATTTATTTGTATGCTTTCTTTTAATTTGTATGTAATTTTAAATATGTAATGTGAAATTCTAGTATTTAAATAAAAAACGTAAAGATTTTTGTAGTGACCATATTTTAAAACAATACCTATTCTCATAAATAAACTTTTGAGATCGGAACAAATGAAGCGATATTTCTTAAGATTCATTAAATTATTCACGAGGGAAAAGAATAAAAATAATGCAAATTAGATCGAAATGTTTAAAAAAAAGTTGTTTGAAAACAAGAGATCGTGATGGGGCCGCGGCTGGAGGTACACGGAATTTTTAATCCATTTCCCGATGTCGATTAATATTCAACACTCGGCCGGTCTGGTTCATCTCCTTTGCCATTATTGCCTGGACGCCTTGCTGGAGCTTCACTTTGATTTCGAAGCTAATTACTTTCCTTAACAAGTAATTGTCTAATATTATTATAAAACTCAATGTTTTGATTGTAGTTTTACAATTTGTACTCTAAGTTATAACAAACTTATCAAATCATATCCAAGGGCCAACAATTACATGAATATAAACCTATTTTGAATCCTCGAATGGCAATATTGTCTTAATATATTCAATATCCGGGGAAATGATAATTTACGTCGGTAGAATCCATTATGGGTATTTACTTGACCTGAGCTTAGTGCTTACTAAGACAACAGGGGTGACCCTGTGCTTCAAATATTGAGGTTCCTCCAGAACACTCCGAAATATTCACGAGGGAATAATGTGAAGATTTTCATGCAACAACAAATATACATTCACTCGTTATTTTGGTGAATAACTTGTTTGTCTTTACAGTGTTTACAGTCTTAAGATAATATATAATATCTATATATTTATACATCTATCCTAAGCTTTAAATTTATTCAACAAAACAAAATAAACTTTAGTTTAACGTTATTCGAAATAAAATTTTCAAAAATATATTTTTAAAATAAAAATGGAAATGTAAATGTACATTTCATAAAAGATTTTATTAAACCTCATACGCATAAACAAACATTCCACCCGCAGCTGTCAATAAGAAAATAAAAGAAGATAAATAATACAAAGAAAAACAGAAAGGTGAATCGAAATTACCGCGACCCGAATTTGGGATTCAAATCTCGATCGTTGACATTCCACGTCGGATTTTTCTTTAAAATCAAGGAATGCATACGTGTGTACTATATATGTATAAGAAATTTAATTTATATGTGCGTAGCCCTTTTATGGTACTTACAATAGTACAAACATAGCAGCAATTGGTTGAAAATATTACATAGATAACAACATTATGAAATTTGGAATTAATTAGGGTATTCATATTTTATATATAATAAAATAATCACTCTAAAATAAGGAGGCTTCAAGAAATATTTGTATCTATACTAAAATAACTCGAACTAAATTTGAAAGCAAAAAAACAAAGTAATTATATTATTTTCGCTAATATTAGTGTAGTATTTTTAAAAAGTGTTGTTATAAATTGAAAACGTCAGCATGATTAATGACCACGCGTAATGTAACTATCCGATCACCGTCAGTAATACGATCCTCCAGAAATATGTTTATGGCCTTACACGAAATATTTCAGAAGGGAAATCCGGGATAATCTATAAATATCGCCCTCGACACTCGCCCGCCAAATTTTAAAGCGACACTCCTTATTGTAGCTACGTGAAAAATGTATACGAACCCCCCACGCGGGGGAGTTATTAAAATTATAAACAAATAAAATTATACAACACGCACCCTCACGAATACATTCGTGGCTTGAATCCTTCATGTGTGAATCGTATTCGTATTGAATATTCTGAAGACAAGTAAGTGTAAATTATTTTTAGTATTATACCACAAAGTTATACATAATGTAGTAAATAGATGAAAAAAAAATGCAGTATGACGTAGAAAAATGTATAATTTATTTCATAAGAGGCGGGAAAGACAATTTCCCGTTCGCGGATCAAATCTCGACGTTTTTCATCTATCGATATAACCCTGTTCCCTTTATTTTATATTAAAGCGATAAACATGTCGATTTCTAGAGTCACGCCTGGCCGCGCTCCCTCCGAATATGCAAGTCATGAGAAAACGCTTATCACGAGGTTTAGATACCAGAGATAGACGTGAGATGAATCATGGTACTGTGATGTTTGCTTCGGAATTTGCATTCCATATAGCAACTAAATAAACACATGTGTTTATTCTAATTATATACATAGTGATGTTTCTGTATTCTGATAACATTAATTAAATATTCATTATCTTAATTACATAAATATTGTTGTAAATAGTGAATTGTGATTGTCCTTTTCTTCACGTGTCTTTTTTAAAGTACTTAGAAGGCAAGCCCTCTTGTTGTTCTAAGAGGTATAAACTTCATCGTTTTTGATATGAATATCATCGCGCCACTGAAGTAAGTACAGACTAGTAATAGTTATACATATATTATAATAGCAGCTGTGGCCATCACATTGTTTTCGTAGATATCATTTATTAGAATATCTTTTAAATATAAACATATATATAATTTTAATGCGTCTTTTTGGTATGTTTAAAATATATTTAGATCTGTAACAATCAACCAATAGCGAAGTATTGTAATATTTTAATGACATTAAATAAAAATTAGATATTATTGGAAATTTATTATAGAATTATCAATACAACATTATATAAGTTACATGTTTTATTATTTCTAATTTATAATATCCACTTCTACAGCATTTTATGGCAAGCTAGTAACTTTCAGCTCAACTACCAAATGATATAAATCGGGGAAGAGAGTAACCCCTACCGAGTTACTATTTTTTTTTATGACAATTAGATTTAAAGTAAATTAGGCTCAAAAATATGAGTGTTTATTTTTGTAACCGCTATGTATGCTATAATATAGTAAAATCAACAATACTATCATACAGCTTGATTACCGGAGAAATCTATAATCAAATTCTTTGAAAGTGTTTATGGCTATGGCTCTTCGTTCCTAATGTCTTAACACGAACATTCCGAAATTACATTTCAAAACATATTATAACATTTTTGTGATGACGACAAAAAAATTAAGCGTACACAAATATTTATAGCACACTTTACACAATATCAGAAAACGTAAAGTGGAACCATTAGCAGAATTTCAAACCATAAATAACCTTTCGGTTATCCCAATCCGAAGGTCTGGATATCGGACATCCTAACAATGGCGTTAAAAATGAGTTCGCAATCCAACCGTCGGTTTCGATGAATCACTTCAGTGCTCCTAAGATATATCTCTATTGCTTATTTGCACTTAACAGATCGGATATAAATATACAGAGTTCGAGGCACATATGAAATTACACAATACTGTAGATTCCTTGATATCCCTATAACGCTTTTATTAGCAATAATTTAACATGCAAAGGAATTCCCTCCAACAGCAGTGGATTCATAAAGCGACCGTGTTGAACAAGCGGCCGCCTGGGACACAAAACTTTAACAATTCCCTGTTGACTTGTCGCGAGCAGAGTTTTACGGGCAAATTAATATGGCAAATTAATGCGTTCCACAACCGTATAATTTTCGCGTATGAGAGGGTTTCTTGCGACATATTGAAACGCTTCTGAAAAGTGTATTTATCTTTATAACAAGTGCACGCAATATTGTAACCTATATTGTAACAAATACCGATTAAATTCGCATGTATCTATTTGATTGTATGAAGTTTGGTGTGGTGTACAAATGAGAAGAGTGAGACTACTAGGTCGAGATTCGTATCATTTTTCCATATGGAAATGATGTACCGAACAGGCAAGACAACAACGATATGCTAATTAAAGGAAAACATACAGTATGTGTTCAATGTTTATTTTGAGTCCAGGAGGCGTAGAAAACGATTGTTTTTTAATTTCTTCTCTATTAACCGTCTACTACGGAAAGGTTTGTTTTTTCATAAACATTCACTCATTCATGTTACATGATGTACATTGTAGGTAATTAAAGACGGATGAAATTCATAAACAAATTGTTCCAATAATAAAAAACCTATGTTATGTAATACATTATTACATAAGATATTAAAACAACTATGAATATTATTTAGTATTAAATTGTATAATAATTATGTTAATAACTATATTATAATTAATTGCTAGTTGTCAAAATTTTTCGTTTACGAATCCCGTTCTTGTAGTTTCTTCTTAAATACACGTTTAGTGACTAGAAGGTAAGACAAATCTACTTAAAACGTTTAATTATTCGTACACATAAAGGATGTAACTCGCAGTTTATAAGGAACATGTGTCTTTATGAGTGCGATTCGTCACGACAATTGAACACGTGGGAAGGGCTGAAGGAACATTTCTTGCAATAAAAAGGTGGCTGTTGGAAACTTCGTCTAATTTCTGCATTCCTAGTTAATGGTTATGTACGTTAATTATTCTTTAATGGAGTTTGTTTCTTTAATTGGAATAAAAAAATATATTATTAAAAATCTAAAATGCAAAGAATATGCACAGACACACATTTTTACATATATATTATCAAAGATGCTTCGATATAAAATCATATGTTTTATTCTCAACTTATCCATAGTATATATTCAAAGGGGGGATTTCTCAAATAACTCCAGTCGAGATATACAATATAGAGATATACAAACATTTTAGGCACATATTATAATTAATACATTTCATATTACAACGGACCTCAACAATATCGAGAGCAAACAATTAGAGGCAACTTATGGGGTGGGGGGTGTCGATTAAGTTATACACATGCGGGTTATAGGGTAACCCTGACTCAGGAAGATTAAGATTCATCGGAAGGCCCTTACATGGAACAAACATTGTATTACGAACCGGTGTCTTGGTGATGTTTGCTAAAGGTAGGCGGATGTTAATTTGGTATTCACCCCCTTGGATGTCGCGCTCAATATTAATATTTTGGTACAGTCGCAAAGATTCAACCTTAGAAATTACGGTCGCTCCAGAAAGTTTTGTTTAAGTATTTTGTTTTCTAAGACACCTTCCGTGAAATGAATCTTTGGCTAATTTGCGGTAACAAACAAGGGGAGGAGTGGTAAGACCATTAAATGCCTCGAAACGCCTTCGGGCTGTCCACAGCTTGACCGTCCGCTGGGGAACACTCCGCACTATTAAAGCGCTAAGAGGGACATTAATATACCCTCTTGGGTTCTGTCATCAGAATAAATTAACGATTTAATTGCCACTATTAAAGTTTTGTGTCTGAACGTGACTTATGTATAAAAAAATTATAGCTGATATTAAGCTTAAAATACTGTTATAATTCTGAATAACAATTCTAATTCGTATTATTATTTTTTTGTACTACATTTTTGATATATTTTACCCACAAATACCTTAAAACTGACCGTCATGATAAGTAAGTTAATCCTCAAGACAAATGTCATACGATCACTGGACAGGGGCAGCTGAATGATGTGTTTCTTTTGTCTCGCTGGCCCGAGGCGAGACAATGTAAGAAAGGACTATCGCGTCAGCAATTCTTGAACGGAAAATATTTAATGCAGTGCTAGCGATTTTTAACGCTGACTTTTATATATATATTTTAATTGATTTTGTTTTTCGATTTAAGTCTCACTATTTAAATTACAATAATTGCAGAAACCATAGTTTTCAGTCAGTTTTTTTTTGCCATAAAAATATATATTTAATAAATATTTATTAATAATCAAAGTAAATATTTTATTTCAAATAAGCATATATTGCACTTATGAAACATCAGACTAGTTGATCGGTTTCAAATTTTAGATCCTTGGAAAAGAACTGGCAAGAAACTCAACAGCGGATCTGTTGAGTTTTTTTACTTATTGATTTATAGTCATAATAAATAGTTATTCTGAATTTTTAAAGTAACAATTTTATAATCATTGACATTACATAGTTATATAATGAAATAATTTCAAAATATATATATATATATTTTTATATAAATAAATTATCCTTATAATATAAGGTTGCCACTTCTAAAACGTTCTAAGGACTCGCTAAATCATTATCAAAGATCTGCGTTCTGAAGGTCCGGCACATTAAGTACAGACCGCAGTCCCGAGGTTTGTCAATCCGAGGGGAGACTTTATTTAAAATCACTACCTATTGTATCTCAAATTGGGTATTGAAGCGAAAGATTTATTGGATCCCGGATTAAGTTTAATTGTTAACGTTTAATTTAAACTAAAACTATTGTAGGTTTAAATTTACCATTCAATTTTAAACTTTTATTATTAATTAATATATCCTTAAAAGGCTTTAAATCTTGTACACACTCTCTAATGTTATCATAAAATCTACCAGGGAAACATGAAGACGACGGATGTGCTGAGATTTGCGAACAACGCCGGACAATCGGATAAATCGTCCGGTAATAATAAAATGTAAGGGGTAAGAATGTAGATGGCTATTTAGATAATTGTTAGCTGCGTCCGCACTAAGCCAGTGTATCGGAAAAGTCGTCAGATATAGGGAGGTTTTATTGCCGCCCGAGGTGGTCATTTATATGAGAACTATCAGAACGACCATAGGAAATTGATGATCTCGTTTTGTTATTTCCTCAAAACTGAAGTGAGAAATTACTAGTTTTACCGTGTCTTATACTTAATAAGGCTAGTTACTCCACACTTCTCATATTTCATATTGATGATATATTTGATTCATATATAATACGTATGTAGTAAGGTCAGGACTACACTCCAGGTGAAAAGTGAAATCGTTCGAGACATTTTCCATGCCAAAGATTTTCCTAACACGACGTATTGCATTTTTATTCAAATATGTCGCTTTTTTCTAAGCAATATAAAACTGGTGAAAATTTAAAGCGCTTTAGCGATTGATTACAGAAAAGAAATATTTTATGCATCACTGGATACATTCCGTCGATCCCAACGTCCGAATTATGACGGTCAACTGACCACCCAACGGAGACGCAAACGGGTAATCAGATCGACAAACATTTGCTCCTTTGATATAGATAAAGCAACATTGTAAATGCCGCATTGTTTTGATCTAACAAACGTTATCTCTGCTTGTTGCTTAGTTTAGCTTCACTGCATTGTCTCTTAAAGCTATCACAACAATAAGTACTGAATACAACAATATTTACATGAATTCGAATCAATCAGAATATAGTGGCACGATTTCAAAAGTTAAACAGTTACTACGTGACTAACATTAGCCTCTTGAAGACAAAACTCTTACTCTTTATATAATATATAACGTATCTTGATGGAATAGGGTTGAATTTTGAACTTCATATGTAAAGTGGATGGAATATTTGCAAGTTGGATGTTTAACACCACCTGCGTCGGCTATCGACTCATAATATTCGGCTTAGCTTTCTCCATACCGCACTACGCGTTTTATTAAACGACTTGAACTTTCTTCAGGATACATATTCACAAATATAGATTAGGGATGTTTGATCGTAAGATTAAGAATACATTTATGATTTACAAAGAGTTATATTAGTTTTAAGAAATAATATTTTTTGTATCGGAAAATAGGCTGTATCTTAAAGTTACGTAAAGATATGTAATAAGTAACAATTAATCATATTCTTGGCTGCGTCTTCGTAGTCTTGTTGTTAAGGATAAATAGCTGTTAACTAAATTAACCCAATAAAAATGTCCTCTACGTACTTTTGCGTAGACAATTCCATTTCTTTACTTGTTACATCCAAAAAAATATAATTAATTAATATTTACATAAGATGTTTTAATTAAAAGTTAATGTTAATACAAAGACCGGGTTCTAACGTAATATAAACAGCGAAATAAAACAAGCCGGAGAGCCACGTGATGCATGGGGCTGTTGAAATAATATTATCGTTACGACGCACTTACTCTCCAAGGAAAATCAACATAAAGTGAATAAAAGAAAATTATGAATCGCACGAAAATAAATTACCCCGTGTTGGCGGCAAAATAACATCACATTTGAATGCCTTTTATGCTTTATGGTCCCGTAACTATATGAAATAAGTCCCGATGCTGTTTTATGAGACATGGGGCACGTACCATGCATTATTTTTTTTTACTTACTTTTTGTTTATAATGTATTGACTTTTCTTTTTGAATGAATGTGAATTGTTTGGTATTCGTTTGTTTGTTAATGAAAATACAAACTTTTTTTTTATTTACCTTTATAGAAATACATCGTAGTTTTTATTGTATTTAAATACACATACGTACCAATAGAGTTAAATAATTTGTCAGTAATATTATATATATATTTTGTTGAATAATTCTATATTACATTATATCGAAATCGCGACCGATATTAATGTGCGTACCAATGAGATATGGCGTGTGAACGCGGGACGCTTACAAAACCTGCCACTTAGGCCCGGAATAAATTTCCAATAATTACATTATAGAAAAAAAAAATCGTCCCACCTCACCGACAAATTTCACCCGCGTACGGAAGCCCATAATTCCTAATGACATGCAATAACCGTACCCCCAATTTTCGACATAAACCCGCCATAACAATATCGACATCAGCGAAATTTTTCCTCAGGAATTTTTTATTTGAAAATAAGTAACACTTTTCGGTGTAATCAAAATTTTCTGAGCCCGATCGGTCACTCGATTTGATTTAACCCACACTGATTCCTCTCCGTCCGTGGAATCTTAACACGTAGGTACGTGAATTTATTTATTCAAATATACAAAATCTAAACATTTAACCAATAAATATAAAAATAATTGAATATCTTCATATATATAAATTACGTGTCACGTTGTTTGCCCTTGATAGACTCCTAAATTACTTAACCGATTTTAATAAAATTTTCACACCACGTGCAGTTTGATCAGACTTAAAAGAAAGTAGTTTTCATCTCAATTCATAGTTGTAATATTATTTTATTGCAAATTATTTGTTTACTATTCTGATGGCAGATGTTCTCTTACCGTTACCCCTTAAATAGTTTACTACAATGTAATATATCAAAACCATAGTCACAGCAACGCGTGGCCGTAGTATATTTATAAATATAAAAAAAAATTAGTTAATCTAAGATTCTTTTAATAAGAAGGACAGTAAATTTGATATTCATAGTTATTTCTTATCCCGTTTGTCCAGAGATCCAGTGGAGTGTAAACGTATTTATATTCTGTCCGGTTCGATGTTTCAATTGCATTGGCACTTTACCTTCATAATCCGGTTATTGGAAGGGTGTGAAGAAAACTTTTTATTTAATTTTGACTTTACATAAAGGGATTTGTCGTATTCATAATAAAAGTATCCTTTTCATATCTGGCCCTGTCGCTTTTTGACTTTCACACAGTTTCGCTACTAAATATAATATAGTATCGATTACACAATATGAAAGACAAACTACTACTACTACTGCTACTACTACTACTACTACTTCTGCTACTACTCATTAAGTAGACAAATTAAAGAAATAATATATTTAATATACTAACCTTATATAATGCTGCTTTTTTGACATTTACAATGGCTTAAATAAAATACAAAATGTCAAGACATATGCACTCCCTCATAAGAGATCAAGGGCTGAGAGCGTCCATTTCCAGGACCAAGTCATATAAAGCTTCACGTCACGTGCCTCTCATGACTAATGACCAGCTCACACCCTCACCTCCTTTATATTCAAATCATACAGCTTCCTCGTCCTGATTAATGCTATTTTCTTTAATCATTTGAGAACATCATTTTTAGGTTATGTGTGATGTCTTAGAAAATGTTCTTGAAAATATTGTTTGTTAATATTACATGCATATAGTCATCATTTGCGCAATTACCTTCTACTATATACTAATTTTTGTCGTGTAGGGTATTGACCCTATCTATAATTATACACGGTAGTATGGCTGGCAATCTATCTATAATTATAACTACTAACCGTGTTTGGTTTATAGATTGACATACAGACATACAAACAAACATTTGAAGCATAGTATTTAGTCTAGTGAGTCATAAAATAAATGTTTTTAAAAGTAAACCATTCAACTTACAGATTTATACAAGAAATATCTTTTAGTAAAAAGGATTCAACTCTTAATAGTTTGGTACTATCATAATAAGTTTGATTTAACTAAATTGGTAAGTTGTAAGCAAACGTCTCTCATTTGTAAGACGTCTGGGTGCGCCTTAGACAAATTAATAACGAGATAAAGAAACTCGGCGGGTCTTAATTCATTAATTAACCTAATTGTATTTGCCATAGCTCCCATTATTATTGTGTTTTTGTGATTACAGCCACAGAGTAGCTTTATTAATAATAAAATAACAATATAAAATTTAATAATATTGTCCTAACATATATATATATATATATGCACAACTCTTTTCCACCTGAGTATCACCAGAAATATGTTTTTTATTATAATTATTTTTTTACAAGTGTATCTTATATATATTATAATGTAAGTATATAATTTACTAGGGACGCCAACAAACCCTTAATTTCGACTCGGTGCGCTCGCGAAATCTCGGGTGCCGTTTGCATATTCAGCGAAGCGAGCCCAGTGACTTCAATGGGATATCAGTTTTTTGGCAAGATATTTAGAAAAAAAAAATTTTTTTGAGGACATTTTTTAAATTCTTTTTTTTTAACCATCTCCTAATGTGTGTCTTTTTGATTGTAAAGTTTCATAATTTTCCGCCAAGTAGTTTTCGAGCCACTTCGTAACAAAAAATGTAAAAAGTCTCCAGAAAAACGCTCCACTGACTTCGTTCGCATCGCCCAATTAATCTAAATTTACCAAAAACATATTATTTTTTTATATATTTTTGTTTTAAATGTGTTTAAAAATATGATATGGAAAATGAAGGCTCTGCGTATCTAGCATCTGTGTAAACGTGGGTTTGTTTGATTACCAAAGAAAGGGGTAAATCGAAAAGTTTTGAGCTAAGAAAAATTTCGGCAATTTAAGAAACAAAATAAACGCCAAAGCGGCTGTTCGAAACATTTTTCACTTTCAAACATTAATTGTTGCCGAAAGAATAACAAAACTTTACACTTAACTATTGATTTTTCAACGTAATTAATAAGGTTTAAACTCTATTTGATTTATAGTATAACATTTATAAATTTTTAAATAAATCAAACTTAAAAAAAAGGAATAGGTCTGCAAAAAATATTGAATATTTATATAGAAGTAATAACATAGAAAAGTATTTTTTATTTATTTCAATTAAATTTGAAAAATAATTGAATTGTTATGTATTTTATGCTAAAAATAAACTAGACGAGAGTAATAAAATACCAAATTCAAGGGAGACAAAATTGTTTCTTCCATAGTAATTTAGTATTGCCATAACCCAACTTTTTACATAACCTGAAACAAATGATGGCTCCCCGTGTCTCACATATCATAGGTGCAATACAAGGTTGTAAAAAACTTGCTATCGGTTCTGTTATTCTCCGAGTTTGCCAAATTATTTATAGTTTGTTTTTCTATTGACACAAATTTACGATAAGTGTGACGATACTGATTTGTTTTTGAGAATTGACGGTACTGGAATGCTGAAATAGTAATGGATAAATTTTAAGAGTTCTAATTGGCTGTATATACGCTATTATTATTGGTTAAAATTGTAGGAATTGACAGTATTAGTATTTATTTTAAGTCCTTAAATTAATTTAATTTTTCTAGTATTAAAAGTATAATCTTATTCTAGTTATTATTAAGGATATTAAAAAAAATATTTATTTAACAGAAATAAAGAACATTACTATTATATATTAGTATTTTTATTTGTTATAAAATAAACAAAATTAAACATTCCAAAGTTAAAGGGCACTTAATTGAGTTTGTTCAGGACAAAACAAAGAAGAGAAACTTTTTAAATTGAGTGTCCGTGAAGTGTTGGCTACATGTTGATCTTAGAGACGCTACCAGAAGTAGATTACCCAGAAAAACTTCACTAAAACAATGCAATATTAAACTTGCATCAAGACTAACAAGTTACAAAAAATAAATGAAGCACATTCTGTGAAATGAAGTTTGTGAATCAAGATAAATTATTCTGACGAATATCCATCAAAAGTTCATAGATAAGAATGCACATTTGAATCTTTATATATAATAATAATCTTAGTATGTTTGGGTTCGCAAAATTTGATAAATAGTCAATGCAGTGAACTAAAATAATCACACAACACTTTCATAACACACATTCCAAGCATACCTTACAAGCAAAGTAGCGTGCAGCTTGTAGTTTATAGGAAATAACGAGCACAAACAAAGCTGCATATGATAAATTTAATCAAGACGACAAGCAGGCAATCAGTGAATGTCCCGGAATTAGAATTGAATGTAAATGTGCGGGCTTTATCGGGATTATAGTGTGAGTCTGCGAACAGGAGATAGTTGTGGCCGGCATTTTATATGTGTGCGTGTATATGTGACCAGTGTAAGATGATATTTAGATATATCAAAATATGCTCATGTTTGAAACATTATTTATTAAAAATTTAAAGAAATCTAATGTTTTTTGTACGTGGAAGAGTTCTTCGATTGCTGGTATATGGGCTGACTCAACAATGGAAGCAGTATATCTCAGTAGATCGCCGTGAAATAGCTAATGAGAACAAGCCTAAGAATCCTCAATTTCTCCTCTCTGTCCTATTTATCAAGGATGGCAATGAACTTGCAACTTTCTATATCCTCTTATGGCTATAGGCGTCGGCACCATTATACTATCAGGTGAAGAAACCTTCTCCTTAGACCCCCCCCCCCCCCTTAAAATAAATTATTGATTAATATGGTAAGTAATATTGATATACATTAAGTAATAAAGTTAGGTTATTATTAAAATAAGTATTCGATTATATTTTTTTTTCCTTTCTGATTCTAGTAAAGGGTCAAGGTAAACTGGCCGCCGAACAGCCGTGAGGAACCCGTATCAGACCTCTTTAACAAATTTTACTGCCAACTAATCCGCCCTTTTCGCAAAACATCTCTTAAGGAGAGTGTACAATATACGACTTGCAGATTAATATTATATTAGAAATAAATAACGATATAAATTTAATTCTTAATTATTTTTAATAGAAGTAAACTTTTAAATTATCCAAAGAATAAAATCTTTAAGATTTATAAAATGTATTTTTAATATATATAACACAAAAACACTCACTAACTGTCTCACTGACTCATTCATCGCTCTACAGCCCAAACCGTAATACCTAGAAAGCTGAAATTTGGACACAAGACTCCTGACATATTGAATAGGTGCAATAAGAAAGGATTTTGCAAAGGTCCAAACCGTTCCAAAGTTACAGCTAAAAAACTGCAAAATATATAACGCGCCTGTTTGATACCTAATCGGTGGTGTGGAAATTCAAACAAAATGTTTGATCACCTTCGCCGTCCGTCGCGAAGCACGGGTAACCTGCTAGTATAACATAAATTAAAGTAAAAAATTACTATTCTTGTAATTTAAATCTTATATATAAAGTTAGTCTAGTGAACAGGTACTCTTATTTGTCTTGTTATAATATATGTTACAGTTATAATGTTATTATCCGAATAAATGTAGGTTATACCGGCCCGATTAACTTTATCCTGAAATATACAGTCAATTAATTTGCAGACTTGGTTAAGTTTAAGTAAAAAATTATTAATGCTCATTAACATTCAATAATAAGATATAGATAAAAGATAAATGAATGAAAGACAATAAAAGATAAATGGATAAAAGAAAACTAATAACTTAAAACTATAAATCACCGAAAGTAATTTCATTAATAGTTTGAAATACAATCTCAAAGTTGTTTCATTAAATCACAGATTGGAACTATCATTAAGGTTTCGTTTTGGATCGTAGGGCTGTCAATCCCGCCAAACCGCGCATTACGCTAAATGGCTCGAGTAACGGGATAGATCCCGGGATTCCGGGATAGGGGAGGAAATAGTAACTGTAACATGCAATATACTTATGGACAATAAAGCAACGTTACACAGCTACCGGTCTCGGGAATGGCATTTATTATCTAATTTAGTGATGTTACCCAATTATGATTTACATATTTCTACACCATTCTTTACCTCCATAAATATATATAACAAAATACCAGTTTTGGTAACAAAATCTATTATACTTCCTAACTACCTAGCTATTCACAAATAACATGATAATAAAACAATATTACATTATAAGGAACATTGATAATTTTATCATAAAATTTTTGTTATGATAACTGTATAATTTAAATGTAATTGTTTAATACATTGATCATACAAATTGTGTTACCCGTAATATATTTAAAAATCTCAATTCAAAAACAGCGACATCAGACTTCACAATAATATTCAAACGAACATTATCGCTGTTTGACTTCACATTAAATCTTAGAGGCGGGTAATAAATAACGAAAACTTTTATCCCGCCCGAAATAAGCACTCAAAAATGCAAAGAGCAGAACAGTACAGGGCACGTTCACTAAATTTATTTTGTTTCGTACGATTCAAATAACCATAACTCACCGGTACGAACGTAAGCCTATCTAACGATATAATGAAACGCAGTTAAGTTTCAAGCACAGCTTAACTTTACTTTACTTAGAGATAAAGATGCGACTTTTCCAATCATTGATCTCCGCTTCGTTATAGGATGGGAATAATTTGAATTTAACTTGTGTTATTCTTCTGAAAAACTTTAAATTCAATGTATCTGTGAATAATCTATGCATATCAATAAAAAGAAGTGTCTGTTTGTTACATATTAACAGCTTCTAAATAAATGTATATGAAATTATAACTTGTACAGGCTAGCTGATGTTATAAAAATAACTTAGGCTAAAAAAAACATATTACGCACGAACAAAGTCGTAGGCTAGTATATAATTATCATTATATTACAAAATACTCTCAACATTAAAAATAAAATCGTTATGTAAATATCCTTAGCGTTGTCTCTTAATATAACACAATGAGACGGTACGCCATCTTGGTTCTATAATTAGGCGGTTTGCATTCAAGTCGCGGGTCTCGTATGAATTTTACCTATTGCCTGACATTGGACCTCGGGAGCTATATCATTTCGCACCTTCGATCTACTTAGAAAGGGGATGGAGTGAAAAACGGAACACATTATGAATGGGCCACAAGGCACGCATATTGGCGATGTTATTATTGGAAATATTATTTAAAGAATTTATACAAAACCTGCTTAGGTAAGGAAAAAAATATAGTTTTTTAAACAATTTTACAAGTGAAGATTAATAAAATTAAAAAAAAAACACTTACCGAATTGTCTTATAATAGTATAAATTCTAAACCAATTTTTTGATAAAACTTTAATTTTATTATTTAAAAATTTTGAAATACAATTTAAGTAAAGTTGGATAAAAACAACACTTCGTTTATAATAAATATAACAATTTGTCTCAAGCAAGCCAACAAATATTTCATCAGTAAATAGCACCCTTGTTTGCTCTCGCTTCTATCATATATTTATTTCCCGTCTAACCCTGAACAATTACACTAAATCATCAAAAAATATTAATATACATTTTTCCTAATAGATATTTATGCATCACTGCAACTAATTTCAATTAGGGCTGGTTTAGACTTCACTCTTAGCAACAAATTTAATCAGCTGATGCTCAGGTTCATTATCTTACAAATTATATTAGATATAATATGGGAATTTTCTATAAAATAAAACCTGAAGTCTAATCTAAGCTTAATTGTTTCAGTTTAATAATAAAGTACATATATAGTAATTGATTTGGTCGTAAATTCTGTTGGTAAATTTTCTTGAATCCTAAATACTCAGATTGTTTGAAGTATTTTAATAACCTTGATACAACCAATTCTCAGACCAGGACGCGTTTGGAACCCACCAGGACGCGTTTGGAACCCTCATAGCTTTATCATTAAGTTGGAAAGTACTTTTACAGAAGCGCTTATTACGATAAATTTAGTATCGAAATAGGCCCTCCTGACATTTCTATTTTGACGTACACAAGTGATCACTGATAATGATTTAAAGTGGAAAAGATATAAATAAATAAATAAATAAAAATAAATAGTAATTTCAAATAATTGCAGTTCGAAATTCTATCCAGTTAATACATTTCTTACTTTTATTTGAGAATACAACTTCGATTATTCTGTCAAACCTCAATATAATTAAACATATCATAGCTAGTAAGTTTTGGGTTTTAAATATGTAAAGACAGTCTGGTATGGACGTCTAGACACGGCTCCGCTCACCAGCGAATATTTGATTACGTTAAAAGATCAAATAGAGAAAACACCGCAATGGCGTTTATTAAAATAAATCTCTACTATCCTTAGAGGGTTTGTATTTTATTCAGATATATCTGGATTTATTGTTCAAACAATGACATCAAACTAACAAATGAAATCTTTATAAAGGACTTAAAAGGCTAAATAATATATCATACACAGATCGTAGTCAAATATTTTTTCTTGTGATGAAATTATTTGTTGTGATTCATAACGTTGTTGGGTGCTGATTTTACATTGATTCTAATCCAAATGCAATGTTAGAATAAAAAGTAGCCTATCTTAAGTGCTGATAGTGTAATTTTCGAGGTCAAAGAATTCTTTTAATCGGTTCAATAGTTTTCGAGATCACAATACAAACATACATACAAAAATATAATCAACATTCTTCATAATAGTATTGATAGATAAGGTTTAGTATATAAATAAATTAAATCAAAACACACAATGCCGAGGACGAAATTGAAACATTTTCCAATATTTTCTGATATGCAGGAGGAAGAACGTACGAAGGAACAAAACCGAAGCAACGTAAATTAAAAATGTGTGAAAAAGGAGCGAGGGTCCACCGGGCGGGTTATGACAAATATGTGAGCCAATGGTGTTAATGAAAATTGAGTTTTAAAAAAGATATGTGGACAGAGTTTTGATGACGAAATGTGAATATACAATTATTTTGTTATTTTGTGTTGTGTTGATTAGTAAAATATTTTATTAAAATTATGTCTTTAGTTAAACTGTTTACTTATTATATGTTGATTTTTTTTAATAAAAATAAAGCTCATAAAAGTATTTATAAAATAAAATAAATAAATAAATAAATGAAGTATTTATAAATAAATAAATGTAAATGAAAATAATTGGATGTTTTTAATATGAATACAATGTAAAATTTTTTGTAACATTTTAAGTAACAGTAAAAAGCGATTAGTCCCGTTTGATTCTGGAAAATGAAAAATATTAACAACTAGCTGTGCCCGCGACTTGGTTCGTACGGAATATGTTTTTTAACATAAAACTAACTCATAACATTAACTATTCGCTAGTGGAAGTTCTGTTAAAATCGATCCATCCTTGTCAGAGATTAGCCGGAACAAACAGACAGACATACAATATTAAAATTGAATATTACCGTTTATACTTTCATATGCATTTAGTGATACGTTAATTTGGATTTACAAACAGACACTTCAATTATATTTATATGTATATAAAGCATCGGTAGACAAACGCTTTAATTAACCTGATGGTGTTGTTCTGATGACTGATCGCCTTGAATTTGCAAATTTTCAACGCAATTAGAAACATTTGCAAATCTCATATCAATTAGGCAGCCTCCCAACACGCCCTGGTAATTGTTTTTGAATGCGTAGTTACGCTTTGCTTGATTTATTTTTGATTTTAACACCATAACTGGAATTGCAAATAATTTATTAATTAATTGTTACGATTTAACATTAAATAAGAAAAAAAATATATCAACTCCAACTTAAATAATGTAATAACAATTTTAATTTACTTTAATAGAATTATTTAAGGTTAAAAAAAGTCGCTATTAACAATTTTATAAACATTAACTATAACAATATATATTGTTTCACAAAATATTGTAAAACACCACAATGACAGATAATTACAGCTACCTCTGACAAATATAACAAAAGAATAACAAAAATATAATGATACTTTGTTTTAGATGCACTCCAGCCTTCCTCAAACCAAAAGAAATCACTGGAGACATCTTTTGAATAATTTCTATTTCTGGGACAGACAACGGACTCGCGCTGAAGTCTGCAGCCTTGACAGCTAATTAGAGCCTTTATTGTTAAACGAATCTTTCTGCATTTACGAACTTTTCAACGCATTTTCCCATCGAATACGCCTAGAATATTAGTATATAAGGTCGATTTTTGTTTAACCGGATATTTTAGATTCATTAGCTTCCTTCTTAAACATTTTGAGAACTGAAGAATACAATAATCCGCTGTGAATAGCGGTATTGTATTGAGTCGATGTCCAGGAAGGATGTTTTGTCAGGGTGTTCTTTTTATTGTCGAATTTGCGTTTTATGGCCTGTCACAGAGGGTGTATTGAGAGAATGTGACATTTCACCACCCTTGTTTAATTTTTAGATATTTAATGTTTTTTTTTTATCAACATTCAAAAAGTATTTATATATTTAAAGAAGTGATAAATTATTTTTATATATTCTACATGTGTTTCTATGCGTTACTGAATAATAAATAGAGATGAGATATTGGTCCATAAAGGAGTACGCATTGAAAATGTTTTGCAAGTAATAGCCGATGTCCAGATGCAAACGACTTTGACATATGAAGGATATTTATAACGGCTCTGTAGGAGTCCGGCTTCACTAAACTTTTAATTAAAGTGGGTACGAAATGCAATTTATTTCCTTTAGACAATCCTACAGAAAGTTGTTATTGTATTTTATATAATAAAACAAAACCAAATAAGAGAACTCGAGTGTCTTGTTTTTTTATGTTAAAAAACGTCACAGACAACCAACCTGTTTTCACTTTCGATTACACATAATGTCATCAGGCGCCCAGAAACCGCAAGAGTCAATAAAACAGAATAGCATCGTATGCGAAACGAGGGTGTCGCCACTGTCGCGGTCGGACGTGACGCAGCTTGACGACGGTCACTTTATTGCTGACCTCTGTCTGCTTCTGCGCTCCTAATCACTGCTTTTGATACTTTGTTGATAATATACTTTTTTTTAATTCTTTATTTCATTTTTGTTACTTTAAATCTAACTAAATGTTAAATTAAATCGTGTTCATAAACCTTTATTAATTAGGGTAGTATATGCGGATCCTCGGTCCATTAGACGAAAGACAAACAACGGGGCCACATTTATTATAATCTCTAGTCATATTTGCTTGACCCGTGTTCATATTCGTGGGGTTTTTAAGCTCTTCATATAACTCTTACTTCTTTTGAGTACAAGACATTACAATATATACATAATATTTTAAGCTAACAGTTTAAAAAACAATAATTCGTATTTTTACAGGATATTTTTTCTAACTCTAAGAGTTCACTAAACTCAACAAACAAGGCGTTTAAAAAGTGATCAAAAATTTACAAACCAACTAATATACAAATACATACTAAAGATACAGTAAAAAAAATTATTATTAGCTCACGACCTCTGAGAAGTTATTCGCATATTTTTACTTGAATATTTTCGACACGCACAATAATATTCTTTATATTATTGATTGAGAAACTATTAAAAACTTTTCCATCTTTAACTAATTGACTATGTATATAATACATTATACTTTTATACCTTTGACTAAAAATTTCCATTATCGTAGGGGTTCTATAAATACATACGTGATTTTAATCGTCTGCCCATTTAAACTTTTCCAGCGGAGTAGAGAGCTCGTTATCGAAGGATTATTAAATATTGAAACAGTGTCCGACGGATAAAAGCTGCCTCCTAGACGACCAGCAAATCCCAGCTAAGGAGAACAAAGACAGTATTGTAATAATTTAAATTAGATATTTGTTTTAATTACTGAGGAATAATAAAAGGAAAACAATCATTATTCACGGATTATTCATAGTCTGAATCCTATAATAGAAGAAGATTCAATCGTGGATACAATTTTATGTTTAAATATAGTCTTCATTAATTCATATTACAATAAATACTTATTGAAATGGTCTTATGTTATTGTATAAAAATAATTCGCTGTCGCTGATCCATATTGATCATCTTAATTTAAACAAATCGTTGCTTATTCCGCAACACGACTGTCCATACACTTGCATTAGACGTTAATCCACGAACAAACTCCGCAAAATTGTAGGATTAGTAAGAATGTACTAAAAAAGAAAGGTAACAGTATCAGATTTATTCAGCGGCGTATTCGATTTAGGGCTATGGAATGTAAACCAACTGGCGAAGTGGTTTTCAATTGGATGAGAGATATACATTTATTGACTATATTTTATAACTAACTAACACGGAGGATGGGTGTGTTGAAATATTCTTATGATCGTCTTAAGATCAAATAATATTTAAATGCGTAGATATAAAAAAACGAATCATAGTTAAGCTCGAATCGGTTATCGGCGCTAAACACCCAGGGGTGTTTAATTGTGAAAAGAAATCTTTGCTCTTTGTCAGCCGCGTGCCGAGGGGAGCGGTGCCTATTGATTTCTTTTGTTTTATGCTGATTGAGACACCTTAGCGAATCGCGGACCCCACGTTTGTACGCCTGACAAAACACTTTATTTTAAACGCTTATTGAAAAAATATATAACACTTCTCAACTTCTTTATTTGATAAAGAATTCGTATTATTTAATTCTTATTACATGAATATAAGAAAACATTGTTTATAGATACAGCAACAAAGTATTCTCCAACGCATAATGTAACTGCATTTTTAACAAAAGTCAGTGAAACGGATCGTGAATCAGTGAAACTGAGTTTAAAACAAAATAAAGCGTTAACTGTTAAATAGATCAATCTTAGTCTCGACAATTCTTATCGAGTAGTGTCAAACCTTCATCAGAACCACAATGTATCGACGGAAGAAAACAATGACAAAAAGCAAATTGAACCTAAACCTGTATAAAATAAGATACACATTACATTTTATAATTCAACATCAATAGTCTAAGCCAATCAACATTAGTCCCTTTGAGGATAACTGCTAGGCTCATTTCTCTCGTGATCGACGGTAAGTTGAAAAAAAATTAGATTGCCACCTCGTGTTCGATAGCATCGCATTTTTTGAGTCTTTGCTAATGGGAGTCTGTTTTATCTCCAGCCGATAATATTCTTATGCGGGCGACAATAATAAGATTCTGACACATTAATGAATCGCGGATTATGACTCTTTTTAATTTTTTACGACTATTTAAAACCACATGCAAAATTTTAAAATCATTCCTTTTGTGGAGTAATTATTAAAACAAGTCAATATTGTATCTTATGTATAAGATAAAAAATGTTAATCAGCAGCCATTAAAAATAAAATCGCCCTTAATGATATTACAAAGAAACCTGATGACAATGACAATTTCCACGCCAGCGATCGCGAATCAATTTTTCAATTCCGTCTCAAGGTATCCTCCGGCTTAAGAGGTTCGAGGACCACTCCTTAGGCCAGGGGAGTGACGTCAGCGGCGACTTTAATTGCAAAGCACTTCGTTAACGTGCGCCTTGATGGCATCCATAATGAACACCCGAATTAATGTAGTGGGCGAAATCGAAAATCGAAGTGTGGACACCCTCTACGCAATTCAAAATTTGTTTACTTAGGATTGGTCAACGAATCATCCGTTCGGTACTTGTTGTTGGGAGCGTTGATGTGGGTACTCTAATAAAATAGTTTAGATGTAAATATATATTTACGAATTGATACTTTGCACGCGTTTTTTGATATCAAGTACTGTAGACAAATTAATAAGTTATTCATATTAAACCAATAAAACCTTAGGCACTTCATAAGAATAAAAATATAAGAAGTCTTTTGCAAACAATTTCGAAAAGTTAATCCAAAACTGTACCTATACTGAATTATAAAAATGTATATATAGCTAGGTCAATCAACGTTCCCAATTGTTAAAAATGCCGACCGACCTCTTGTTTTCCGTCGGCTGGTCCTAAATAAATATGCTAAAATAAGACTTTTAAGAACGTTCCTTCAATACTTGAAGTTATTGAGAGGAGGAGGGATTTTGAAATAAAAATTTCTTGCCATGTAGATTGACAGGTGCGTCTTAATAAGTCCAGCGACAGCTGCTCACAGATGAAACGAAAAAGGTAAATTGCCGACTTTATGAATTCTAAACGTTAAGGAAAATTATAACAATTTATTGATATTTTTGGAAAGACTCGAAAAAACTCGCAATCATTAATATTTTTGTCTTTTTCTTTAATTAAAAATTTTAAAATTTAAACTTTGAAACTAAAAAATTTAAACTTTTGCTTCTGTATATATTTTGTATAATTATTCATTTTTAAACAAAGTCTTGCCAAAAAACGCTTATTTTTAATAGAGTAACTATTGTTTTATAACGGATAGGTTTATCAAATATTTCTAGAATAACATTTATTCAGACAAAACGGTTACAGACAATGGGAGGGCTATCCTAGTCTGGGTATCAGGCACTTATTCCGCTGGCCTAAGCAAATTTTCGCCCGGCTCTGTTGGTTTTTCAACAGATTCCATTTCTTCACTTCTGATTATATTATTCCATACTTTGGATAAACAATGGGTACCCTAACCCTTTTCCACTATTTCTGTTAATGTGCTCGTTAAGTATGGATGGAATAATGTATCTTTTGCAAAGGATATAAAATATTATTTATTTGCAATAGCAATATGGAAATAAAAAAGTATATTAAAAATTAAATCATTGTATTAAAATATTATCAGGAATTAAATCTTAATAAACAAATATCAAATGTATATTAAAAATATTCGTTGGCAGATGTAAAAAATATATATAAAGCGCTTTCCATAAGCGATTCATAAACATTTTTCTGTAGATCTAACCGCTGTAAAAGGTTTTTGTATACGTAGCTTTTTGGCTCCTTTTGGCAGCTAATCCAATATTGACCACCCCGGGAGGCTATTGACTTATGTTTGTGTTACTCATAATAATTCGCAGGGTACCTTTTATTATTCAAAACATCAATTCGTTCAAGTTGCTTTCTTTTACTCTTTGGGAGAGGCAATTATTTTTATTATGTTTATTTTGAACGATTAAAATTCTAGTTGTATTATTTTATGGGAATAATAATAATACGTATTTTTATAGCAGATAATTCTTAAAATTATTACTTTAGATATAAAAATAAATATGTAACCTAATTTCAAAAACAAAATTCATTATAGATATCGTTTCATGTGGGTTAAAAGTATGGGGGTTGAAAAGAACAGCTTCCGCAACGAACAAAGAGCTTGCGGTATCTAAATGTTAATCTTTGGTCACTCGCGCAAAAATTATGTTTTTCGGACACGAAAGTTACTGAAGCGTAACTGATTTCTGTGCGGGTCTCATTTAATTTGCTAACTTAGAATATCACACCCGCCGTGGGGGAATCATTCCCGGTTATTAATAATATAAATCCCGGTTTAGAAACTAAGTATTAAACTGGAATTTACGAGATATAATGTGGATTATATTTCTGTGGTAATTATTTTATTTTTATTATTAATATTTGTTGTTCTAAAGGACATAAATGATTAAATTCTATGTGTTATTTATTAAATTATTATTTTATATCTTGATTTTGGATGCATTATGTACACTTATTTTAAATAAGAGCTTAATTAATTAACATATTATTTCATACATTTCCTTAATTTATTCAACATTCTCTCAAAGTCAGGTAATTTAACGTAATTTTTCAATGATAATGTTTTAAAAACGCTAATGCTACCGTTTCATAACGTGGAACGTTTTAAAGGCTTCATTTTATTTCGCGTCAATTTCTGTAAAGCGAAATGACTTCAATTTGAATATGTAATGACGGCTTAGGATAATCGTCTGGCTTACACTAATAAAGGATCCTACTTTAAAGAGGGAGGCTTCTCAAAAGAATCGAACAATCGTTCAGTTCGATTCGGGGTGGTATAATTTATTCGAGTGTGGATCGCCATTTTGCGGCGGGGCGGTCCACGCCACCGGAAGACGCCTTAAGACATTGATGCTGATTCTTTTTTTATTATGCTCCCCTGGTATCTTAAAGACGCTAATATAAAGCGGCCATATATAAATAAGCCGCCTTTTGTGAAGACGCCTCGGTCCTGGAGACAGGAAGCGGTGCTACCCTCGTCTATGGAAAACAATCTAAATTACATTTTCACGCAACTTCAAATGTCTTATTAATTGTGACTTTTCGATGCGATAAATTTTCTTTCAAGTCGCCCGTTTTAAAATCGGCTTAGACCAGCGCTGACGCCGAGCTGATTATTCAATTGTATTTGATTTAAATTCTTTAGTACTTATAATTTGTAATTGTATGTTAATTGTATAGCATAGATATCAGTAGCAAGTAAGGTCTGCTATTTAGTACCTTATTAGGTATGTTATCATTTAGTCTATGAAAGTCCATTCACGATAAGTTGTAAAAAGATCATAATCCACAATGGGGCTTAAGAAACAGTTATTAGAAAAACATTGAGATTTCCTCATTAAGTTTTTTAATTTCTTACCAGACCCAGTGAAATATAGAATCAATTTTTTTTTTTTTTTTTAAACAGTTAAACATCGAACTCGGGACTAGTCTGGGACAAGTATTGTACAATCGCACTATTGATCGCACAGTATTTCAAGGGGCTCTCCAAAAGCTACTTTGACAATGCTGTGGGACACCCAAACCCGCTGGTGGTTAAGGCCCCCGTTTTTCAAGGGCGGGTCTCTGCACCCGTCCACTCCACCGGTGACGCTGTCATGGCCAGTAGCGCTAACAGCAGAGACACACAAAAAAAAATTGTACAATAAAGAAAGACACACTAAATCAGAAGTAAGAATCGTAACGAAATTCGTACCAGATTCCATTTACCGATGATACCCTATAAGAAAAATACCTGGTACCATGATTTAGAGGTACCGTTAGACAGCTTGCGATACGGCTTTCATCGCCCCGGGAATGACCCCGCATCCCTCTAGCTTTTAGATAATACGAGATAGTGTCGCAAATTCTCGGGGGATTTGTCAAACAAATGCCCCGCTATGTATCGAAAAAAATCGACGGTTCAGTAGTGGCCATTACGGCTATTTATGGGTGATTCTCCCTTAGCTTTTTTATTAATAAAACGTATATTATGCGCACAAGTGCGTTTTATATCGCGGTCCTCCTTTTCTTCGCGACTATTACCGTCCGTCTTCGGACATTCAATAATATCGATTATGTATTAGGATGAAACATTGACAGCATGTTATACCAAAACCACATTGTTATTTTTTGACAGTTGACAGTTTATTTTTTGGATTAACAAAACAAAAATGTTTAGACTGAATCGGTTGACACACTTAGTGATACTATTATTTATAACGAGAAGATCGTTTCAAATATTTCGTAAATAATAGTGTAATCAAAAAGTTTATCATCCATTTGTACATAACAAAACATCTCAGATATATATACCCTATACAGTATAGTAGTATACATCTATAGATGTTAGTTATCTAGATAATAAAGACAAACAGATCGACAACAACATTTATCATTATTATACCAAAGTCATGTAATATAAAGTTAAAAGCAAAGTTGTATAATATTTTTGTTTATCATAGGAGTTGGAAAACACGCATTCAGGTACATTTGCCGTGTTTACTCCGCACTGCCGCAAAGTATTTATGCAAACATGAAGATATTGATACAGAAACTTTGTGGAAGGAAAACAAAGCATTCATACAAATGCCAGTCAGATCAGATATCGTAAAGAATAACATTTAGAGATATAGATTCAGGTATTGTGTGGTGACATCTTCAAGTTAGTTTGACGGGTAGCGAAGATTTTATGTGAGTTTTGGTATATGTGGTTTTGAATTGTATAAATTTTAAATTGTACTTTAATTTATGTAATTTTCCAAGAACTGCAGAGAAAATACTGGATTGTTAATCGTATTAGTGCATAATTACTAAACAAATACATTCATTTATACAAGTGTATCTAGAAGTATTAAATGACTTCTACAACTTATATATACACAGTCTTGAGAACTCACTTGGCTAGCCTTAAGTCGGATTTATTGTTGTTTTTCTTCACCCGATGTAAGAACTTTTCAATCCCCTAATAATGTTTGTATAACAGCTAACAGACGCTTTCGAAAGTTACATGCGAATCCTCTAGACGTTATTAGTACAAACATACCAAGGCAATCAATAAAATGATATCTTATATGTAGTATAAATCTTTGCATAATATGCTCCTCAAGGAGAAAAAGTTTATGACACCTCGCAAATTAATTCCCTCTCTGACAAATCCTAGACAGAAAAGGCGGATAAAAATTAATATGTATTTATTCCCGCTCGGCATAAAAAGTCAATATGAGTGGCAATAAAAGAGGATGCAGTGAGAAATAATAAAAGATAACCTCTGGAGTGAATAGAGAAAGCTCTTGTAAAGAATGTTTGCGTAGTGGATAAGACGCGATCATGGGGCCTCCCCTCAGCGAGAGAGAAATTAAAATCTTTGTATTTTAGTCTACGTGATGAACAGTTTACTACATAACTTGCTGTCTCCGTTTTTGATTTCATATATTAGACGAATATAATTATTTAAGTTGGCGCTTCATACAAATATTTCTTATTATAAGTTTTTTAATAAGTTTTACATGTCAAAATAATTTTCGAACTACCCAAATATTAATATGAAAAACAATGAAGTAACCTCAGCTACAAAAAATACATACAGAAAATTTGATTATAAAATCCCAAATATTTCAAGTTACACACACTTATGTCAGAAAATCACGACATATGTGTCTTATTAACAAGCCACTTTAGACGGGCTCATTTCTAATTCAGAGTTGTTCTCCCGGCGCGACATTAAGTCGTTACTGAACCCTTGAGCCTACGTCTCTTACATGAAGTATCGAAGAAATAACAATCATGTTATTAATAAAACTACCTGCAAACAGCATTCTATCCTCACTTTCTCGTATTTTATTTACGCAATTTATCCAATCTAATTTATTTTTTTTAATTTCACTTTTCAGAAATAAAAAGCAATTTAGAATATATTCGTGGTTGTTAAAATGAATAATAAACATTATTTATTAATAATATTGTGACACAATATGCCACATCCAATATTTTGTTACTCCGTGACAACGAAAACTGTGGTATTACGCAGCGCTGTAACTTCATTTCTGTAAGTCTCGTTTCATGAGTAGATTACAAGTAATTAATTTATAAGAATACTGCTGCGAACGACATTGGAATTACCTGCTTTTATGAGGGTCAGAATTATTCAAAATATTACATTATTAACACCGTCTATTTTGCTTCTGTGTTCATCCCTAAATGTGACAAGACGTAATTTTTTTGTTTATTCGTCATATAATAAACGGTTTATTCGTTGAAATAATAAATTTCTTTCGTAAATATTAATTGATTTTTATAAGCAATATTCGTTTACCTATCTTTATATGTGTTAATTGTTGTTTATTATATAACAAATGTCTTATAAAAAGTAATACAAATTCTCAGTAACCACAAACTGAACCCGTCGCTTCACGAGCAAGCTGTTACTTTTAATGCGTTATTCGGTCTAGAATTAATGATTTTATTGCTAACAATTACAAGAGATTGTGGCAATTTTAAAATTAAAGCAGTTTTAATGTAATTGGGACTTAAAATCTTATCTATCCCTATCTTAAGATAAATATATTTTATGGACAATTTTCAACCCTTATTATAGGATGGAGATACTTGTTAATATTTAACTTTAATACACTTAGTATAAATTTGACAAGAATCAAATCAACATTAAGTAACAAAGCTTGTTATAGGAAACAGTATTATTTATATGTGCTATAACATGAAATAACCAATTGTCACGTAGATAAGATACAAGTTACCTGTTCCTGAGGGAACGATTAAACATGTAGAGGTAAGAGGACAAAGTAACTGAGAAAAAGCCGTCACCTAGCACGTGACGATGGGAAGAGACGTTTGAGTCAGCGCATTGGCGTTATAGAGACTTAGGAGACTTCAAAATTTTTACATTATCATGTTGTATAAGATTAATTAAAAAAATATATAAGTTTATTCTATTTCCAAATTTTTGTTTATTAAAAAACACAAATATAATTGTATAAATAATTCATTTGAAAACAAATTTGCACTTTTCAGTTTTTATATTTTTTTATTATCATCAGTAAAATATTTTACGAAGATAAATCTGGTGTTTTTTTTTTTGTTTGTTGAAAATACTAATTTAATTGGTAAAATCTTTCGTTTATAGCATCTAAGAGTGTCTTTAAAAACACCACAAAAATATTATTACAAAGACACGATACCTTTTATAATGAATGAATGTCTTTTGTTTGTAAAGAGCGATTAAAATAATTAAAAGTCCCATTATAAGTGCCATCAGATCGATCTCGAAGGAGACATTCGCGTTTTACTGGTGCTCCCCGCGTATAAATGATTTGAAGTGTATAAAGAAAGCTTAATGATTTTACAAGGAATATAAATGAGGTTTTATAATGTTCAGTATATTTATGTGTTATACAAACCATTAATAACCGGTTATATATGGCATTACTATCGTGATCACATAATAAACAAAACAAAAAAAATCTGAATTCAAATAAATGAATAAGTTTGTCATCAAAACAATTTCGTAAGAAGTAAAATGAAATATTGCAACAATAAATATATTCTACCAGTATTAAATCTTACTTTAAGTAAGATTACTTTCAGTCTCAGATTAGATTAATTAAAACTATTTTTAATTATAAATAAACAACAACATATATTACACACTACGCTGAAATAGTAAGATTTCTTTGCAAATTGTAAATATTTTCAAACAAAGTTCAAAGAAAGCGCAGGCAGACGTTTACGAGACTTTCAAATTTCTTGGTAGGAATGTTCCTTAGCATTACAACAATAATTGTCGGGAACGCTTACGCGACTTTTAATTGATCCTCGAGGGCGACTTAGATAAAACTGGTATCAACTTTCTCTATTACACTTTAAGAAAACCGCCGCCGCTCTGTTTGGACGATAACAATTTTCATGGCTTGTAATGTGACGTAATCGCGGCTAAGAAATTTAATGTTTATTTAGCTTAAAATGTTTAATATAACGACATATCTTATAGAAGCTTAGATAATTATGAACTAAGATATATGTAGTTACTATTACAAATTATTCCCACATTACAATAGTGAATTGTGCTGTCAAATGTCATACTACGAAATGTAGTAATGAACACTATTATCTGTACATGTTATATGAATATATACATATTATATCTCATCTAGAATCCTTTACAGGAAAACAATGTAACTATAAATGTATGAAAAGCATAATATTCGACTTTTTATTAGAAATCATTGGTAAACTTAATTGCCTTTTAAGGTTCTGCAAAAATTAAATGAACATTTTGTTAACAATAAAAATCCTTTTCCCCTTTATCTTAAAACAATAACCGGCGCCACATTTATAATAAAACGTTTAGTGTAAACGTAACAACAAAGTTCCATATTTTATTAGGATCGTTATCGTAAAGCCCGGCATCCGCGTTTAAAACTTACCCGTCTATCCCTCACAGCGATTTCATTACCAAGTTTAAATAAAACTTAGATAATACAATAATACTTAAGATATATCTATAAAAAATTGTTTTTAATTAATAATTTAATGGTAAAATCTTGTATTTTTGATAATTTTATTTAAAAATAGCGATGAACATGGAATTAAATTTTTTGCTCAAATCAATTTTCATCAAATAGGTAAGATTTGTTCCTTTCTCAAAATTAAGAAAAACTAAGACATATTGTCAGCTTCTACTCTTTGAAAAGCTTTAATTTAGTTCATTGAATCAAAAAATAAATAATTAATCACAACAAAATTCGTAAAATATGTTCATGCGTAAAATATGTTTGGTAAATCCATGTTCAATATTTTGAACATAATACTGTATACATGTATTACAATTTATGTTATTATTATATTATCCAGTACTATCCGTATCTTCAAATCACCTGTTAAGTATACTAAAAAAAGTCTTAGAAATAACTAAAAATTACATCTTAATACTAATTTATTGTTATAAACAAACAACAAATAAATAACACGTTAATTGTTAGGTAAGAAATCGGAATACGTTTAGGCAATTAGGAGGAGTTTGCCGAATTTATGTGTTTACGTTCAGCGAACATCTTGCAACGGTGAAGCAATCTATTTGCAATAAAACAGAGAACAAAACAAAGATTTTATCGAATACTATTGAAAGAATAGAACGTATCTCCAACATGTATAAATAAACTATTGACATTTGCGCAGAACAGTCTTTGGAACTAAAATATGAAATTTGATCAGAATACCCTGTGTTCTGATAAAATTTCATGTTATCGAATACTAATTAATGTAACGATAGTATTTTCACAGTAACTAAAATATGAAATTTTATCAGAATACTTAGGATCGAATACCAATGAAACTGTGGATCGAGAACCAATTAAAAGAATACTGGAGCGGAACGCGGGTGGACAGCTCGTTTCCTATTGTTCTTGGGGTCACTATCTAAATCTTTTGTTACGAGGGTACCGGCACCCACTAAAAATAAACCGCCTGTGAACCATAAAATATCTACTACATAAGTACTTCCGCACAAATATATAATTATTGTCTAAGAGAAATTGTATATCCTAAACCAACAATGAAATTAATGCTAATTTATATTCCATTCCAATTGAGACATTTAAAACCCACAAGGCATAATGGGATCGTTTTAATAATTTGATGTTTAGACAGGCACCGCACATCTCGGCCTCCGCAGATAGTGAAGCAAAACACAAACGTTGAGTTGGACGCGCGCTATGTACGTGACAATTGACAGCTTAGCCGCTACCACCACCAAGGTGGGTTTTACTCCTTTTGTCTCCATCCACACACTGCCGCCCGCTTTCTGACGACGTTATTTTTTAATCAAATATATCCGGAACGGGTGATAGACGAAAGGGTCGCAGCGACAATGAAAAACTAAAAGGAAAAAGTAGCCTTTTAAGCAAATAGAGGCGAGACGAAGTTGATTGCTTTTGTTAGCGAGCCTGTTGATTGGTATGGACGTAAACAATTCGCTTCAGTGTTTAAGTTGAAAGGACAATTGAGACTCAGCGATAACGTTACAGCGACCGTTTTGCGTGGTTTGTTTTCGAATAATACTCGTATGGTGTTTTGAAAAACATTTGCAGTCAAATTTTGAAAAAATAGATTCCGATATGTTTTGAATTCATATTTTTTTAACACCGCAACATTTTGTTTGTATAAAAATTGTAATGTTTCACAACTTTTGGAATATAACAAATAGATTTGACGGTGTAAATATATTTGTAGGTTGAATCGCACCCGGACTATAAATTCAGGAGAATTTTATTCACGCTGACTTACCAGGAGGATATAAATCAGGACTCCATGCCCGCTATCATGAACCCATTAGAGGTTCACGAAATTTCACTATTATTTTAAATATCTATCTGCTTTGTATATAGAACACAGTAACATTAAAACTCCCAAAAAATTCTACATTTGTGTGAATAAATCCAAAATAATTAAATTCTTCTGAAACAGTTTTTAATTCTTATATCATAATTCTTATATTTAATACATTCATTTAAATATATTAATGGGATGTCCATTTTCCACGCCATTTCCCAGTTTTCGTTTCTTTTAAAATACACTGAAAGCACTTATCCTGGGTGTAATAAAATATATAACACGCTAACCCAAACTATTTCTTTATTAGTATCTATCATAGAATTTTATTTCATATAGCAGAGTCTGCAATTAATTAGGCTTATTCCTGCTATGGTCGTTTATTTTCAAAATGGTTTCAAGTATCATAAGTATAATTGATAAAGGTTTTAATAAATTATATTTGTATCAAATATGCGCATTCGTCGACTTGAATAAATTTAAAAGCGGTCCGAGAAATTTAGGGACTCATTACGTTGTATTTATGTGAGGAGATAAAAATATTAGGGACACGTTTAATCGGGAACGGATGAACAGGGACACCCTTGAGTTGTCCCTTTTTAATTTAACTATATCAACTTTAATTTAATATAAAAAAAAAAGATTTTATAAACGTATAACAATTTAAAATTATTGTTTATTTCAAATAAATCTATAAATATATTTCTATACATATAAATGAAATAAAATAGTCTCTTAGTAATTCCAAATTAACTGCTTTTTACTCATATCATATGACAGTTTATACAGTACTTACATTTTTTTTCTGTCTGTGTGTATGTTTATTCCGACTAATCTATTAAACAGCTGAACTGATTTTAACAGGACATTCACTGGCGGATAGCTGATGATATAAGGAGTAAAACATATATGCTTTAATTTTATTTTATTTCGAACGAAGACATGAGCATAGCTAGTTTTAAATATATTGGCTTATAGAATATGGAACAATGAATAGATACGTTCACAAGTAAAACAAACAAAAAAAAAAACACCTCATTGTCTTTACAAGAATGACATTTATCAAAACAGGCACAAAGTGAGGTCGTGTCCGGGACAGTTTTAAATGCTTAAAAATTAATTTCCCCTGATTTTCTTTAAGAAGTTGTAACTCTCCAAGTGGGGATAATACGATGATATATAAAAAAAGGTCCCACTGAGCCGGGGCCCCTAATAAATTACACCCTCGATAACAATAGGATTTTTTTCAGGCCCTTTGTTGCAACTTTTGATATCACCTGAACGTATTTGAAAGTAAAATATTTAGCGCAAAAAATTATACGTTTTATATTTTGCATGTTAGTTGTAAAATTTCACAAAACGCTAATCCAGATTCAATAATGAATAATGAAGCAATATAGAGTTGGATAACCGCCATTGTGGAAAAGACAAAGTGGAAGTAGCCACTAGTAACGAATAAGGCAGTACTTTTTCCCAAACTATAAAAAATAAAGCCCTAATATCGTTAAACGTTTCTTTGGGGAGTGACTGGACAGAACTAAATTCAACTAGGGCTGTCACAATGGAACTATATTCACGTTTTAAATATTATTTGTTAAGGTATCAGTTTTTATAGTCGAGTCTTGAAAAATATTACCTTATTTTAGTTCTTAATATAAATTTAAAATTAAATATTAAATTAAGTTAGTACATCAGACTGGTAAAACGAAAAGAAACGAACGAAATAAAAAAAACAACAATATATTTTATTTCTTAATACTTAAGCAAAAAGGAAATCAAAAATTAAACTGTTAACAAACAATCACGATACATTATTACTTAAATATTGCTTAATGTCATAACGAAGTCATTTTAGAGTCATATAAAGTGTACCAGCCCTGGGCAATCGAATGGGCAATGTGCACAATTTATATCGCAATAATCCACGCGGGCATTACGCTCGATCCGATAATATCCGAGAGGTGAGGTAGTTTGAGGACAAAAAACGACCTCTCATTTATTCGGCCACTTCGCGGTGACAGGCCATCGCCTCCCTCGCACCATCGCTAATGTTCGATAAGTTGTTATGCTGGGAAATTAAGACAATACAGGTTATGGAACTTAACTTTATATATATAATTCTGTATATTTGTCAATGTTTTTTTATTTGTCTTTGAATGCTTCCCTGGTTATTATAGTAAAAATTTTACAGGAACCGTCACAAACAGATTTAACTTCATTAGGAATAGATTTTTCGCATTTCGGATTTCAACACAAAGCCTGTCGGGTCTATCAATTTTTTTTATTATATTAATTATATATTAATATTTTAAACACAGTAATGAACAAATTCAACTTAATTAGACTAGTTAATCAGAATATAAAATTAAATAGTATGCATTAATTGAATTGTAATTTTAATAATAAAAAATTCTTTACCGTCGTATCGACGAGATCGCAAACATTGTAACCCTGTTCATTGTTATGTAATTGAAAAATCACTGCCTCGAACTACATAGAGCGTTTCATAAATTATTCAATTGACAATCAGGTGAATTTCCGAAAAACGAAGTGAAAAACATTCGCCTGTTGTTTCTCGACGATCTGGTGTATAAAAAATTCAAGAACTTAATCGCTATTCGTCCAAAACAAACTCAATGAAATTGCAACGAATTACGATAGTTGGGTATTCGATTCTTTTGCGAAAACATTTAATGACTTTCCATTGGAGTCTCTTTTAAATTTTATATTGATTTAATTATATTGTACATTTTAATTTGGAACTTGACTTACGATAGTTATAATTATGGCATAAAAAGGAGTCACTCAAAATTTTTATTGTTAAAATGCTAGGTAAAATACTAATGTATTATTTTAACTGCCTGGATTTTTTGTTCCACATATATATATGAAACAAAACTGATTACTTTTAGTGCTTACAAAAGAGTATGAATTCCTAATAAATTAGATGTGAATCGACTATACTAATTCTATACTTTTTATACGCTGTAACGCCAAAATATAATAAAAAAACATATTAAACCCTCAGATCACATATAAAAGGATATTACTTAATCTTTAAGTGAATAATCGTTTATTAGAGAATTGCAAACGCAAATGCACAAATATATTAATCTATTAATTTTTAAGAAGGCACTAACCGTGATGACTACATGGTCATCACGGTTAGTGCCTATCTTAAGGTAGTATACATGTACTTAAGTTTCCAGTAATATAATGTATGATTTGAGGCCGTCAAATTAAAAATTGAGATAAGGGCATGATCATGATAATAAGTTATACTTACAATAAAATAACAAAAATGTTTTAAATTCCAAAAAGGTTATCCATTTATTATTTACAACTTAAAAGACAAAATGATTTTGTATAAGTTTTTAAATTAGGAATAAAAATCTTATCGCTCAAGGCACATTATTTAACTTGATTCTTGAGCACTGATTTTCAAAGAACGCTAATAGAAAAATAAGATTTTCCATTATATTTTCTTTTAGCATATGCGGGCAGTGCAATTGGAAGGGGAGAAAGTGCGGACTCATCAAAACAATAAACAAAGTATCGGGCCCTATTTTATTATGTTATTATGCACAACCTATGATTTACGCTGCACGAAGATGTTTACTCTTGAGATGTTGATGTCAGCGTTACTCAGAATTGACGGATATACAAACATTATATAAGACAATCAATAGTTATTCTGTTGCAATTATATTACTATGTATAGATATTAATAAAAGGTAAAACTTTGGTTCAAAGTTAGGTACTTTGAACTAAAGATACTCTAGACCGAAGTATTCCATAGTATGTGGAAATTTCTTGAACCATTAAAAATTTTTATGGTCCATTATTTTATATTAAATTATATTTAATTATAAATATATTATTTAATTATATATATATTTTATTATTAAATTATATTTAATTATATAAAAATGCACATTAAAACTTAAAATCGAGGTCATACAATAAGAAGTGTTTGTACAGAGACAATCAATCAAGATGAATTTCCCGGTACAAATTTATCACGAGGTTCTTATTGTGACGCCGGATAACACAATATCCATCGGATATCCTGAGGGGAGCTCAACATCATATTTTTATCATCATTATGTCAAAAAATTAAGGCTATCTTACTGTGGATATGACATGAGAATAGTACTAAGAGAAATAAAATACTAAGGAGTAACTGTGATTTTTTAAACGATTACAATAAATTATCTCTGCCAATAAATATTGTAAGTAATTTTAATGGAATCCTAAAAAATATTTTAATTGTAAATATAGTGAAAAATTTAATTAATATATATTTTTTTAATTTTTGTGAAAAATCTAATGACGAAATCTAATCACATGACGGAGATAAATGAATTATAATAAATATAGAATATACTTTATATAAAAATATTTAGTTTAGATTGAACTTTTGATAGATTAAGCCGTTTTAGATATTATATCATTCTTGATATTGACAATCAAATATAAATAAGTATAAGATATCACTCAAATTATATTAATTAATAAACATAAAGATATGTTGAGATCTTTAAGGTATATCTACATTGGTCCTAGCGGTCTTATTTTCCGTCGGCGGTGTTTTTAACAGGGCGCTGCATCTTATTGGCTGATTAATGACTGCAGTCACCACACTCCGATGAAAACAACATTTAAATTCATTCCTGATAATGTTATTTTCAAAATATATTATATAATATTTAGTATGTTATATTGTTTTTTAGAACCATGGTCTAATTTAAATCGTATTTTTTTTATTTCGTTTTGATTATTTAGTAATAACCGTGTTAAAAAAAAAACAATTCATTGATGGTGTTAGAAGGTTAGAAGGTATACAGGTTGGCTTAACTGTCCTTTTACAGAACAACGTAGTAATGTTGATATTTAACATAAACAAAAGCCCAAATCTTCTCTCTTCTATACCGTTTTTCCTAGTTTCCTGCATCCATGACTATCTCATTGGTTGCCTCTTACAAATCTTACTGCAATCACACCACTTACCATCAGATGAAGCAGATAGCTTAGTACACCTAAAAATAACATAGTTTCAGGCATACATCAAATTTTGAAGAGACTTCTGATAAATTTATTTACAGTTTTAATAATTTAATAATTATAATACTAGAAAACTTAAAATGATTTGATCGTAGTAATATTTAAATATTTCTTTAAGATTCTAAAGGTCTTAAATGATTTCAAGTCCTATCATGGACTTATACAATCAAACATTTAATGTCTAATGTTATAGTTTTTATGTAATATATTCAAGTCTTGTTCTAAGCAATAACCTTACATCTAAAATCTTTTAATGAATGTTCTAGATAAACCTATACTAATTTTATATATTATGATATAGTTTATGCTTGCATGGAAAAATATAAAGAAAAATTATTTTAAAATCTATGCCTATCATGTAGCCTCTCCGAGTATAACAATGAGTCGTTCAGATTCTCAGGTCCCAGCGCTCTGTGAACGGTTAGACTCTGGCATTGCGAAGAGACTTATCTTCTTTCTGCGTTATCTTCCACCTTCACTACGTTGAATACTTCGAAGAAGTCTGATACCTGCCATTGATTTTATGTGCGTCATCAACCTCATTTATTACGGGGAACATTGTGAAAATCTATTCAATTTGATGCCTGCCGTCGGTTTTCATCACCGGACAGCACATCATCGAGTACAAAATAATCCGTTTCAACTGGATGCATGTTGATCTTCTACTATGCGGATTTCAATGAACTGTCTTCTATGTACCACTAATATATGGAATAAACTTACTTTGGTGGTGTATCAAGATTGATACGACATTGGCCCTTCAAATACTCTTGCAATTCCTTGGATGTTCATAGTGTTCAGTTCATAGACGATGATCACTTATCATCGGTTACCCACATGCTCTTTTTCCTTTAACATAAAAAAACCTATGCTAGGTGCTATATTAAGACCTGTTTTGATTGGTAGGAACAGTTTTTTATGTAGTAACTTTAAATAATTGAAAACAAATAGTACCGAATTAAATAGGGGATGTATATTACCTTACACACCGTATTACTAATATCACATACAGAAACTAGCATGCAAAGAAACAACAATAAATTTAAATTAACAGAAGTAGAAAATGAAATGTTTCTACAAAGTTTATAGTTATTATAAAATGCTTAAAAGATTTTACTGTCTAAAATATTTATAATAAAATAATAAGTACGTAAAATGTATGAATTCGTTTCAGTTTTAATAAAGAAAATACAACAAAGTAAAACAAAATTCTGACTCTCTGACTGAAAAATCTTATTTGACTTATTTATATTAAGCAACAAACAATTATAACATTTTAATCAATGCCGAGTAAATACGGACATATGATAATCAAATCATAAATTGACTTGTTCAAAAATATATATATATAATAAAAAAATATTTTTTTTACGTAAGTTTTTGTAAAATGTTAACCAGTAACATAGATTTAAATATAAATATTTTACGCATTTGACTTTCACACATTTCATTTTATTTAATTTTGACCTGCCATTCATAATTCTTTGCAATAATCAACCTGCTGACAGTTCTGCATATTTTGCTTCAGTGTAACCGCTTTCAAGATATAAGGCTACAATTTTGAAATATGATACATAATGTAGAATTTAGGGTGAGCAAAGCCGCTGCCAAAAGCTAGTTTTCTATTATTATCAATGAACTTCTAGTAGTAGCGGATTTGATTTTCTTCTTTTAACATTACGCTTCAACAAAATTCAACTTTTTTCTGACCCATCATTTTGTTGGTAACTCAATGGTCAATACCATAACAAATTATAATTAATAATAAGTCAAAAAAGTATCCTTGGAGTTTCGTGACGGTTATTCTCTATGAAGCTTTTTACAACCTTGCAAATATTTTCTGAATTTTCATAAGTGTTACATATGAAGTGTTACATTTGAAATAAAAAATCGACTTTGACTCTGATTTTTGATACCGTCGGGTTATAAGGTTTTGTTCTCTTAAGGTAAGGTCTCTTCAACGGAGGTAAATACAAAAACTAATTTGGTCTATAATTACAATTCAATAAAATTATTAAAATGATTTTTATTTTTTTAGTGTGGTAGTGGCTTTTTGCCTGAGTCAATAGGAGCCTTTCTACACGAACAAAATATTTGAGCTATGTTTACAATTAAGTTATGGATTTATATACATTTACAATATACTATTATACTTATTATATCAACACCTTTTATAAATGATTAAGAATGACATGAAGTTTCAGAGAAGAGAGACGAAAGGGCAGCTGATGTCGTTAGCTACAACTAGTCCAAAACAAAAGCCCTAGAATAACATCGTAAGCAACGTTTATGATAATTTGAAACTACTGAATCGACATGTATAACATGTCGCTAGTTGGACAGCTAAATACAATATGAATATTCTGCCTTATTAAATATAATATTTGCAAAAACTGTATAAGCAAATATTATATTATGATCATATCAAATATATCAGAGAGAAGTATGAAACAGAATAACATACAGAAGAAAAGCTTATAACATAAGAAATAGCTTTTAAGCGACAATACCACTTATTATCGCTTAAAAGCTATTTCTTCTAGGGAGTGTAAATATATATAAAACACTTCCATCGCAAATAAATCAATTAAAACTAATTCATATCTATAATGATGTTATACATAAGCTTAAATAATATATGGAAGGAATAGTGTAGGAAGAAATTAGTTGTATTAATATTTATTTATTATAAAAGGATATGATGAGGATTTTGTTATTACCCGCAGACTGTTTCAAGGTTGAATTTACTATTCAAGAAATGATTTACTTGAAAGTGATCTAGCACATAGTACAGAAACATAGCAAAGCGAATAGGTAACTTTGGCTGTAACTGATAATGAGAGACAAAAAATAATATGCGTAATCCACTATATACCGTACTGAAAGATTTAAAAATTAAGCGCTAATTAACCTTTAGTTTGTTATAACCACATAATCAAGATTTTGTGGCAATTAAGACCGCTTATATAATTTCAATTGCGATAGATAGAAAGAAAAAAGTTATCAAAGAAGTATTCAAAATAGTTTCTGTAATCTGAGGCTGATAATAGAAATATAAATTGAATTATCGGTATATTTAAAATGTAGTTTCTTCATCTTTAAGTATCTTTTAGGGAATTAAATTAATGTAAGTAATAAAAAAGTTACAAACAATGCAATGAAAGTTAAAATCAATAAGTATTCTTTAGACGTTTAGATGTTACATTTACAAAAGCTTAAATATTCCTACAGCTTACATATTTGATGTTATGGTAAGGGTTATAAGAGAAACAAAATTATATAAATGTTGGATAAGAACAAATAACAGCAAACACGAGCAAACATAGAGATGAGTTGAAAACAAATAGTTCAAATTATATAAATTACTTAAGTTTAGGCTAATGTATTGTTTTTCCTATAAATTCTTTATTATAAATGTTTTTGATTATATACTCACTCACTTATAATAAGACTATGTTCTTTAAAATAAAGCTTAAAGCATTTAACTTATTTTTTTTAGACTTTAGTAGGTTTGAACTCGGAAACTAAGAGACAGTAAGAGTTAGATGACTAATTACCTGTCTTCAGACAAACACACCTCGTCTTTATATGAACACGATAGTTTTATAGCAATCGAAATATGTGGTCTAAAAATTAGTCTTTAAAACTATAAATCCCACAACGGTTTAGGCGAATTAAATCCATAAAATTTATTTTATTTCAATGAACACCACTCGTGAAAAATATAAGAAATTTCTGCTTGTTTTATTGTATATGTATTTCTATTTTATTGTGTATTTCCATCGTCTGAAAATAATAATTTCCTTCACGAGGTTTTTTGAACATAAATGATGACTAAAATCATTGATTTTTTATCTGTCTGTTTGTAATAATTTTTTGTCTATAACTTTCTTTATGCATTCAACATAAATACAAGAAATTACAATAATATACAGGGACTTAAACTACAATTTATAAACATAATATGCATTAATCTCAATTGATCTTAAGACTCTCTTACAAAATTCAAGATATAAAATATAATGAATTGGAAAAGATCATTATTGTAGCTTTAAAGTTGATATAAAATCAATTATAATTTCATCTAAAAGATGCGGTCTTAAATAAGTGTTTTAGAAAAAAAAACACCCACAGAGTAAAGACATATAATGAATCTTTTTTTGTCAAGGATTTTCAATAATTACATTTTTACCGCAATAGTTTTTTTGGAATTTATTTTAATATTAATCTCTGCTACTAAATATATGAAAAGAATCAGAGGTTTACTTATGTTCATTCTCTTCTAGTCCCAAAAATACTGACTTTAATACCCACTATGTTATTATATATTAAAAAATAGAAATATATTTAATGTTTAAACAGAAAAGTAAACAATTTTTACAAATTTAAAATTATTAAATCATCTCGGAAATTGAAATTTACATTTGAAATTATTAATTTATTAATTAAATTATGTCTCGAGAAGAAACGTCTAAGAGGTAATCCGAACATGTATTTAAACAATACTCACAATAAAATATCACAGCCTATAAAGATTTATCATATGCGACTCCATTAAAACGGATATTAAAATTAAAAATACACTTTTCACAGCTTACTTCACTCCAAGACTTCATTACCAATCCATCCCCACTATATATTAATCAATTGTCTAGAAAGTTGGACCGATCAATATGAGAATCGCCATATCCTGTATAAGACGACCAAATAGAATGATGATATTTTTCTAAAAGTTTCCCTCACGAGGGAGGTAGTCTGAAATAAGGTGTGTTACAATGAAAATGTCGGTTTCAAGAGTCTATGTTTCATGAAGAAGGCGTGGAAGGCGTTCCAAAATTTCACCACGCCCTGCCAATGGGCGTGTCACCAGATATAAATATGAATATAATATATATCTAACAAAAGACACACAAGATCACTTTATAGTCCACATCAGTCGTAAAACACTTATAGAGAAATCATAAAACGAATCTCACTCTAATCTACTGATCTTACATTTTCTATTCGATAAAAATATATGATTCTAAATTCAATTTAAAAATTTATATTTCCTGTCGAATTTGTTAAAAAAAAATGTATATTCTAAATTTAAATAATATCCAAATCATAAACAAAAAAAAACTTAATTTAAATCAGCGTAAATTCTTTAACAATGGCTTTCTATATTTTTTAAAACAGAGTTTATAATATCTGTAGTATTTTTTTGTTATATCTATATTAAAACTTAGTTTAATATTGTTTTCATACGCGTGGTTAATAAAAAAAAATAATAAAATTCAAACTTAATAGTACCTACAATACCTTCAGCACAGTAATGAAATCTACGCAACGTAATCTGAAGTCTGTAAACGTAGGCGGAGCTTTCATACGATATTATACGAAGTATCCCGAACCTGCACGAAGTATAGAACAAGCAGCTGGAAAACCACTCAGAATGGAGCCTTGAACTTAAATGTTTTCCCCCTGAATAACCGTCCCTCCATTAGAGCAGGAGAGCGGGGGAGGTCTACTAATTTTGGTGCGTCGTGTGAGAAAATGCATGAAAATCGAGGGATGAAAAGGAATTGTCCAGGACCCGTTACGTAATGTCAGTTGAGCATCGGCCGCGACAGCAGGAGCACGTTTCATTCGCTTCCCAGAGTACATAAACATAAACAACAACAACGTGTTTGTAGTCGTAAACAACACAACTTTTGGACTTTCTCACTCTTCTGAAGGACCGGTAAGTTATTTTTTTATATTCTGAAAGGGGGGGGGGGGTTGCATCAGTGGATATTGAGGTTAATCATATTAATTATTTAATTTATTAAAAAAAAAAGTTTATAAATATATATAATTATGTTACAAGATTTTACTGCAGATGAACTTAAAAAAACAGTTTTCCGTTTACCGTATTTATGTAATTTCATTTTAAAAAGATTTTTAATTTTAATTTTTAAATTAAACTATATTATTTATTGAATTGTTCTAATTAAAAACTAATGATATGATAAATATAATAAAATAAACGAAAAATAATTTTATATATAACGAATATTGTCTGTTTATTTCATTTTTTTTTGTTTACATAAATTTTCTAAATTTCAGTAAAATCTGATGTAACATGATATTTTTAGATAATATATAAGATAATCTAAGTGCGAAAGTTAATAATATTTTAGGAGAAAATCTAATCACTGATTTTGGGTTATAATTAGATTAAAATAAAAATGTAGTTTATTATATATTTATGTAATAATAGCTTGTTTTTTGGGGCGAGGAGAATTAATGAAGTCCCAAATAATATTATTTGAATAAAAAGCATATATAATATTGTAGGCGTATACACATTTTAATTTTTGTTCTTATAAATCATTTACTTTATAACAATTTAATATTTAATATATATATATTAATAAAAAAAAAATCTAAATCTTTTATTTTATAACCCAATAATCTGCAATAAGAAAATTACTTAATATAAAATAAAGTAAAACGAAGAATATTGTATATTTATTTCAATATCAGAGCAGAATGATATCCGTCAGTATTTTTGTTGCATATCAGAATGCACCCCTGTTTACAACCCCTTGTTTACTGTTTCAACCCTCGGGATACAGCGACTTGAAGAAAACTTATGACTTTAAATTTTAATTATAGAAACTAATATTTAATTTTCATTTGTTTACTATTTAAGTATTTTCCGAAATCTTTTGAAACAAGTAAATGAAATCTGGACTTCGATAGATTTTGTATACTAATTTATTTTAATATATATAAATTACGTGTCACGTTGTGTGTCCGCGATGGACTCTTAAACTACTTAACCGATTTTAATAAAATTTTCACACCACGTGCAGTTTGATCAGACTTAAAAGAAATGATAGTTTTCATCTCAATTATAGTCGTAATATTATTTTATTGCAAATTATTTGTTTATTATTCTAATGGCAGAGATTTTCTTACCGTTACTCCTTAAATAGTTTACTACGATGTAATATAACAAAACCATAGTCACAGCAACGCGTGGCCGGGTCTGCTAGTTATTCTATATATTGTAAAAATATTAAATACTTATCAAGTCAAGTCATAGTAACATTTTATTATCACATTTTTCTATATTGCAACAAAAGAAATTATTGTCAATAACTTAAAAATTAAACTTTCTCAATATTTAGTAGAGAATCTTAAATAATATTATGGTTTCACACTATTTATATAACATTCGTATAAAATAATGTCGCTTATATTTATTTTTAATTAGCACAATTATTTATATATCGTAATAAAAATAAATATTCTTGTCTTTGTTTAATTTTTATAACAAAATACTCTACTACTACTACTACTATTGTGGTAATAACTATATTTATATTTTATTTTTTATAAAAATAATTCTAATATTATATATTTTAATAAGTCAATGAAATGTTGAGTATAAAAAATTTTTCGTTAGATTCACAGATATAGATATCTAGATTAAACAAGAAACAGGACTAACATATTGTAATACGAAAATATTAAATACTTTGGATTATAATACATAAAATCTTCTATAAAAAAACCTTTATACAAAGAGATCTATTAACAAACCATAAAACCATATAAAATATTCACAGTAACATCGCTAATTAAAGAAAACTGATCTGAATATATAATTGCCCCGGCGGGGTAATGAGCTAACCGCGTCTTTAATAATTCAATGGTGTAACAATTGAATCTGCTCGCGATACCTGTATTAAATATGCAAATTAGTTATTTATTCAAGCCGTGCCACTTTCTCAAAGGGTTCTTTATTAAAACTCAGCTAATGTCTATCTCGTTGTAAATGTAGAAACTGACAACCTCGAGCTCGCTCTCTGATTGGTTAAAAATTCATTATTTGATTTTGCAGTATACATGTAATAATTTATAGATTAATAATAATCCTCTCTGATTGGTTAAAAATTCATCATTTGATTTTGCAGTATACATGTAATAATTTATAGATTACTAATAATCCTCTCTGATTGGTTAAAAATTCATTATTTGATTTTGAAGTATACATGTAATAATTTACAGATTACTAATAATCCTCTCTGATTGGTTAAAAATTCACTTTTGATTTTGCAGTATACATGTAATAATCTAGATTACTAATAATCCTCTCTGATTGGTTAAAAATTCACTATTCAATGATTTTGCAGTATACATGTAATAATCTAGATTACTAATAATCCTCTCTGATTGGTTAAAAATTCACTATTCAATGATTTTGCAGTATACATGTAATAATTTCTAGATTACTAATAGTCCTAGATAGTATAAAGTAAGTTCTTCTTTTAGATTATGAAGAAGAAATAAGCGATTACAATACTTTGTTTGAATTATTTTATTTCAAACATTTAACAAAACTATCAATGCAAATTGCTTATATGAAAAATAATTGTAAAATAAAATTAATTATTTTAAACATTGTTTTTACATATTTTTAAATAGAGGAAAATGTTATATTACATGGGCTTAAAATGAACCTGAAAAAAATTAAGTGGTTTTTCTTAACAAACAAACAGTACAATACCTTTGATATTTGATATTTTGGATAAATTAACTTATTAATTTTTTATTTATAACAACATTTTTTATGTATATTGGAATATTTGTATTTTTGATTAAAATAATCAGGTAAAGAAAATAATATAATTCAATTATAAATTACGGTACTGTACTGAATAAAATTTTTAGTATTTGGTGCTATTTTTACAATAAATAGACTTTAAATTTATATTGTACTTACGTAGTATTATTTACATATTTAACTATATAGTTAACTAAAGTATAGCTCCTCTTATCAGATTTAAGACTACCCAATATTAACCCAATTATATGTTTTACCAAATATTTATACACATATGTTATACGAGTAATTATAGACATTAAAAAATCATGATTGAGGATCTTATAAAAGTATTTATCATTTAATATATAATGAATAAACGAAAATAACAACAGAGATTTCGTGTCGAGTTACGACACGAAATCTCAAATTGAGAGAAAAAGTTATCATTTTTGAAAGGAGCCTTAAAATTTTACGAAAACCGCAACAAAGTGTCAAGATTCTGACATTTTGGAAGCAAGAAACTGATTTAGATGAAAAAATTGTAATATATTATAAAACTAAAAAATATATAGATACTTAATAAACATAAAAATAATCACTCGATTTTAATTTAAAGCAATTTTCAAATATTTTTCATTGATATATATTTTTACATAAAAGACAATATCCTTACCATCCGGAGCTAATCAAAATTATTAATTGAAGAATATTAAACAATACGAGATATCCTCCCTGGAGGGACGTTTAATTTGGATTATTTATAATTTAGCGGCGAGTGGCCCGGCCAAGACGTTACGAGCTAATTTACAAAATAAATATTAGTTCAATCAGACTGAACCGCCTGCAATATAGTAATTGGGCCTACAGCGATGTTATAATATTCATTATTATTCATATTTATACTCAAGTCATTATTTTTGGTATTTTCATCGTGTTTTTCTATTGTAATCAATTTTAAAAGTTTTTAATATATTAATTAATATTTTAAAACCATTTTGTCGTAATTAATGTTTTATTAAAAACCGTTTTAAAATACTTATAACAATTTTGAGTTATCTTATCCTATTTTTACATTCACATGAAGATATCCCTTAAAGAGGTATTGTTTTCAATAAATTAGACGGACAAGGCTCTACGCAAGCAGCCCCAGGGCTCCGTCAACACAATTATTATACTCGGACAGCCACCCTTGTTTATAAACACGCTCTAAATAAATTAACTGGACTTGTATTTACTAAGTGAAGAATCGAGTTCGGCTGTATTTTAGTGTGGTCTTCCTTTAGCATTTGTAGCACAAACAAGTTGACAAGCCTTTCCGAAATTATATTATTATTAAATGTAAAATTTTATAGCAATTGCAATACAAACAAACACACAATATGTATATTATATTATCTAACCGTGATTCAATACTATAACAGATGGTTGATTAATAAAATTAAATTAGTAGATCAATTTTTTTCATTGGAATCTTTGGAATCATGCAACTAGAAGCTGACGTTTCATAAGTGCAGTGTATTCCAAATTGAATAAAATTTTTTGGATTATGTATAGACCTCAAGGTTTAGTTTTAACATTGAATATATTTTCAAAAACTTCTTCTTGTTACAGATATAAGTGACGCCATGAGTGCGCGGCCCACAGCAGCCGGCGCTCGCACCAAAAAACAAAATCACGCAAATATACCTTGTCCCATTGAGGACTGTGCGCGTTTTACTTATGGTAAACTACCAGACCATTTAACTAAAATTCACGGTCTAACTGGAGCAGAAAGAGACGCACTCAATGAGCAACAGAGAAAAAGGTTCTTCAATGGGGAACTCTGCCAAGTACGTTACTTGAAAGAATCAGCAATACGCGATCTTTGGGGTGCAGATTATGAAGATCCAAGAATTCGAGCAAAAATTCATCAAAGCTACGCTCTAGTGAAGATAAGAATAATTCCTCTAGCTGCTACGCAACGTGCTCGTCCATTGACTGAACAAGACGCGAATATTCTAACAGCATATAATGCAAGAACAGCTCCCCGACCAGCTCGCGTGCAGAGAACTAGAGCTCGACCTCGACCGTATTCTGTACCACAAGCTAGTCCTGTGGAAAGCCGAGTATCAAGCGAGTCTAGTGAAGGGGAAGAAAATGCTCGTAACTCTTTACCACTTTCCCCACCACCCTCATCGCCATCATTACCAGCATCCCCAGCTCCATATGAATTACAACCAGTGGAAACACGATTGCGAGATAATATTTTCGATTCCAAAATCGATGCTGGATATAAAGCTGTGATCGATGATATGAAGAAATCTATGACAATGGGAAGAACTCTTGGTACGAGGAAGCGAAAAGCCTACCGCACTTACCGTCGCTACGCTAAACGATTAATCGCTTTCCTGCATCGCCAGCATTCACCTCTCGCTTACGATGTTGATGTCCTGTTATGTGGTGAACGACAAGTATGCGCGTTCTTGGAACGAATAAACACTGAACATAAAACGAAAACATTGCGCAATTATATTGTGGCTGCGATTAAATTACTGGATTCGCGACTCTTTGCGATAGAAACTGATCCATCTAGCAAGGAGAAGGTTGCTTCAATGACCCGTGTTTATGATGTTCTTCACGGAAGGCTCAATGACTGTGACCGGCTGCTGGCGCAAAAGGAATCAGCATCACAGAAAGAAACAACACCATTTGACAGCGACGCCATAGATCAGAGTTTTACTGAGAGCTACGACGATTTAGTATAAGAAAACGAATTTTGTAATTGCAATATTATTAATTAATTAAACATTTAGGAGTATTTTGAATACTTTGTAAATAATAATTTAAGACTTAATTACTTTTATATTAAAAGTTTATTTTTCCTTACCTATATTTTATTAATTTATTTCATGTAAATATGAATATTTAATGTAAATATATAAACGTGTTGCAAGCAATAAAAATATAGCAATGACACTATTATAATTATATGATCTTTTAATTGAATTAATATCAACTTTTTCTTAGTAAATATATAATAAAATATATAATTCTAATTATTTTAATACATGTATGTAAGCAAATTATTAAAAATAGTTGGCGCTTGTGGAGAAATAAGTAATTTCTATCTAGTCAGATGTCATGAACAATTTAATAGTTTTTAAATAAAAAAAATTGTAAATAGAATAAGTTTAATCATAACATGTGCAATATCCGTAATATTTAAGTCTTAAAATTAATATCGCATTATTGGTATTACGCAATAAGCACTTATTGTATATATTTAGCACGAATTACATGCCAAAGAAAAATAAAGACATAGATAAGTAGTGTGATTTTTTTTTATTTATTACACAATAATATTAATAGATTCTCATTTGAACAGCTTATCTAAGGATGTGAAATATGAAGACATATTTCTTTAATGCAAGTGCAATGATCGAAGCCAGCGTAGCGAGCGGAGCGTTCTACTGGAGACTTTTTTACATTCTTTGTCACGAATACGCTCAAAAACTACTTGATGGAAAGTTATGAAACTTTGCAATCAAAAAGGCACACATTAGGAGTTGATTTAGAAAAAAAAATGTCTTTGAGGAATAATCGTCAAAGAACTGATATCCCATTGAAGTCAATGGGAAACGATGAGTCATGACACTGGGCTCGCTTCGCTCAATATACAAACGGCACCCGAGATTTCGCGAGCGCAGCGAGTCGAAATCTCGGGTCTGTTGGCGCCCCTAGTATATAATATAAAGATATGAAAATTATATAATACAATGACACAACTGACCAAATATGACGCTTAAGCGTTTAGGAGAAAATGATGCTGTTCTAAACTGTTAAGATTTAAACTACTACTACTACTACTACTACTACTACTACTACTACTACTACTAGGGTATGTTGTTAGGACACCATGATTAGCTATTTAATAAGTATTTCCGTCATTTAGTAATTCCGTCAACATACTGAAACCACGTTAGCACAACACTTTATATATTATATTAATAGGTTGCTAGCGTTCGCTTGACTTTAGGTTCATTATGCGTAAATTGTATGAACACATATTTTTGGACTTTTTATTTTCATTGTGATGCTGACGTTCACTGCAAGTGGGTTTTGTATAATGAAGTGCTATTTATAGCACAGCATAGCTGATCTCAAGCAAGCAGACAGTACTACTGGTCGGTGATGATTCAGTCGACATATGATAATTGCAGGATCATTTATATACACCACCCTTGAGGAGTAGGAATTTAAGATGGAGGCTGGGTGAGATTGATGTTGGCTTTGATTTTTTGTTTTTTTGTTACACATACGCATTTATAATAGTTACCTCATGACGATATGGGGTGTGAAGAAGATAGTACCAAAATTTGCAGATTGTTTATTGTGTTAAATAATAGTAGAAAGAGTATAGGAGTTCCGATTGCTGTAGTTATTATTAGAGGTCTGAGTTTATGCTCGTTTCTATTTGACCCACACATTGTTACCAAGATCGAGTACCTCTAAATTAAATGTAACATTCCTTATTATTTATATATGTATATATATTTAAATTTATATTATATTACAAGCAAGAAACCTTATATAAATATAAAATAATAAATAATGTCAATAGGTAGTTAAACTGGACACTTAGTCGTCTTTTACGATGAGGCTGGAATTCCTTCTAAAACTGTAGCATATATTCTTATTGCAAGTGGAGTAATTATAAAACATTCATAACTAAAAATTGCATCAGTTACAATACTAGACAGTTGATGGTTAGATTTCAGAACATGTATTCGTTTTCTTTATAACAATAACAACGGACGCTTTTAAAGGCTTAGGCACTGTGAGGAACTTTTTGACTAACGATTATCCATAGGCATCTTCATATGAAGAAGTATTGTGAAGTGCAACGATTGCTACCTTCCATTACATATAAATGAAAAGTGTAATCCAAAGGTGGAAAGTTTATGTACCTATTCGTTATGAAAAGTTTTAACAATTGAAAATATAATTGATAGGCCCAGAACATTATTGCTAAAGGTTTTCCATATAAACGCCAAAGCAGATAATGAACTATTTGTTCTCAGGGAGTATCAACATTTCTTTATTATCCAAGCTACCACCAGATTGGCAAGTTATATAACATAATCCTAAGAAGAGCTGGCGAGAGATACTTAGCAAGTTCGTCTTCTATCTACTTTACTATTATTAGGATAAATGATTCATTATAGATTACTGTGCTGACGTAATCGCGGGATTGAGATATCAAGAAGTTACAATTAACACTATTTATTTACTATATTTGTTAATCTTCACGCCTTATCCCTTGCGGGGTAGCCAGAGACGACGGAGCGCCAAATGCTACGGTCCCTGCATACCTCTTTCGCCTCGGCCACAGACATCAACCTCTTCATACATGCCCTCCGGGGGGTCCTCACGCTTTTAACACTAGAAAGTTAGCATAATACTTCATATTTAATCAATTATGCCTTATTTGGTTTACAAAACTCGCCTTACGTAAACAGACTACTCGCTATCATTAATCAAAAAATTATTTTAAGAAATGATGTTATACTTATTCTATAACATCGATGGTATGGTAGGGTATATGGTTATAACATCTGTGATATGTAAAAGTCCTAGTGATTTGATGTCAAAAATATTTACATTGTGTTGAAATAACCTCAAGCTCAAGCTAAATACAGGAGGTTTGTTAAAACTCAAATCAAATTCGAACCTCGCGAAGACGACGCAATAGATTCATAAAACAAAATAAAATATAACAAAATAAAAAAATACTAATTATTAAAATTTTGGAACAACTGTTTTTATATCTTTTACATGATAACATATAACAATGACAGAAATAACACGCAAAATTATACAATTTTATTAACGATATACATATGTATATATTATGTATGTATATTTATAAGAATCTCAAATTTTATAAAATGATATCTACTTTAATAGATAATTGATAACAAATCATCTCAGATGTTATAACTTTATATATATATATATATATATATATATATATATTTTGACGTCTCTCTTGTTATCAAAAATGAAACTATGTAACTGTATTTTTTGTTATAAATTTCTATCTATTTTCTATATCTCTGTATTTTAATCATATTATTGTTATTCTGCAAGTCAAATGTTGCATGATTCATTGCATTATTAAAAGCATTTTCGCATAAAAAGCGTAACATTCATAACAGTCGCTCAATTTTAATATCAAGAACGAATATTGGCCTAAAATAAACCAACAACCGTTCCATCAAACTATATAACATTCTAATATTGGAATTGCGTCATTGCTTAACGTTTAAACAGCGCCATCTCTCGGGGAGTAGGAAAGGTTTAAACTTCACGTCATATAGTATTATATATGGATATAAGTTAATAATTTTAACATGTCTAAAATAGATGGCGTTACTATACACATACCACTATCTCCTGCACGTTTCTGTTCTCCTATTACCTGGCGATTGTAACCGCCTGCTCCAGATTCTCCACTAGCGGACGCCCACGTTCCACACGTGCCACAGACATTCATGGAGTGCCTTTCAATTCCTTTATCTATCTTTATCTCACCTACTCTTTGAACTCTGATATTCTTATTCGATTAGTAAGCTTCAGAGCGATTCGAAACTAATGTATGTGTTATGCCATTATCATTTATTTTACGCATTTTGTAACTAATTCTATTTCTTAGTTATAAATAGTGCGTTAGAAGTGAAATTAAACCACCAAAAATATATAACATACCATATTCTATTATGATTTTCTTAATTTTATATTTTTCCTAGGATTACACATAAAGAAATGTTAAGATATCACTTATTAACAAATATGTATTAGTTTAAAAAAAACGTAAAACATTTATAATATAGTTATTTTAAATATAATCTATGAGCATGATTGACAAGTAATAAGTAAACACACGACAAGCCGTTAAATTTCTATTTCGAACATCTCACTCACTTGGCTATTCCTATCCACTGCCTTGAACCACCGAGAACGACCTATTTAAGTTTTATGACTAAGAATATTCTGGAACAAAGACGCTTAAGATAAAAACCTCCTCTGACTCAATATTTGCAAGCTAGGTTTCAAACCCGGGCCAGACTTATTTGTAGAATAACGTGGGCTAACGGCGTTTAACGAAAAACAAAAATAGATTTTTTTAGAACAAATTTATTTTCGTGCCAGTTTCATATGTAACGCCGTCGTTACGGAACGCTATTCAAAAATATTTAGCGAAAATCACTTCACAAATATTACATCAACTACATATTAATTTACAATAATTTGGTCCTTCACTTACAAAATCAGCGCAATAATCTATACATTAAGTGAAATCGTAATTCTGTAAATCATTTTGATAACAGTATACGAGACTACTGACTCACAGTAGTTATACTATAGTTTAATTTATAGGTATATAGCAGTTACTCTGACTATAGAATTATATCGTTGTGATGATATGTTACCCTGGTTAAATAAATGTTAGAATTATATGCACTCTCTTAAAAAAAACATAAAAATGGTATAAAATTAATTATGTGAATTTTATTTCGTTTTAGAATTCTCGAAAATTAATGAAATAAATCTTTATTTCATTAATTTTCGCTACCAAAAAACTAAACTATTCTTGTCAGGTCTGACAATAAAAAGAATATGTTCAGGATTATTTTCTCTTTAGGATTCTAAGTCTAAATAAAATTTGTCTGATTTTGGATCTCTCCGATTAATCATTATAAGAACATAAGCAAAAATGACGGTAGTATTCGAAGGTCATAAAAAAATATTTAAAATTTATTATCAGTTGTGCTATTATTACTATAAAAAAATTAATGGAGAGATCGATCGATAGAAGATGGATTAATTATTTTATAATGTAAAATTAAATAAACCTTGTTATAACTATCAGCACTATATACAAATTACTAGGCGATTATAAATTCATAACAATTCGTTATTACATTATACAAGCAACTTTAATATAACTGCAACAAACAATACAACGCGAACTGGTTAGCGTCACACGCATTGGTGCAAAGTGCATGTATGCACCTTAACTCCGAGCGTTTATGCTGCCCTGGTGACCGTTCCTTTTGTGAGCGACACCAAAGGGGCCCTATCCCCTTCGAGAGCACCCTTCTCTGGGTCATCGCTCGTCAGACGCTATTCCATTACGTCGGACGACCTGGTTGCGACCTTCTTTTGGAAGTTTCTGCATATTTTCTTATTATTTAAACGCAATTTTGTGTCATACATTTCTTTGATGTGAATAATTCAATACAGGAATTCTTATTTCTTATTACGTATATTTTTTTTGTACTATAACTACTGTTCTTTCAGGTATATTAGAACTGCTTTGTTGTCAAATAAGACAGGAATTGCATTAAATAAAAAAAACCTATGTTTACTAAGCAATTATCTTAATACTTAAGAAAATAATTAAAAAAATAAATAAATCTTTTATAGATTCATCGCTCACAAAGGTTGTTATAAAAAAACCAACATTTTAACTTATAAAGCATATATATCTCTTGTTCTTAAAACTTGTCTTACCAGGAACTCGAAGGACAAGGAGAGCAGAAAATGAAACAGTACTTCAATGCAGCTGCATGTAAATGCAACGCGCATACCACATCAATATTACAAACATTTTACACACTTATACACTCTTCGTTCAATTATTATTGTAGTACTTTTTGATATAGTTCAATCACTTTTAATCACTTGTGTATTTTTTGTTTATTTTTAATTCAGTTTAAAAGCAGCAAAACTGCAATATTATTATTTTAAACAATGGTTTCTAGACGTTCGTTCTATATTAATATATATTCTGCAATAATTTTCAAGATGGACTCCACTTAGTTTATGTAAGTATTGTTCAATATAAGTTTTAACAGATATTTCACTCTTTGCAATTTTGACATTTGTTTGCTATTTATTTATTTTATAAATATTTATGAAATACTAACATAGAATCCAACTAATTCGCCAAATCAGATATGACGAATGACGACCGATGAAATATCACATCCCTCTGCTATTTTCAGGTCAAGTGTAATACTTTTATATATTATATATAAGTTTATATATATTTTTAGCAAATTTTATTACATATGATTTATAATAATAATATTTTTGTTTACTTTCTTTATCGATACAATTTCTACGTTAATTAAAAAGTAAATTACCAATATAATCCTAACAAAATTGGCGTGAAAATTTTTAACCTCGTTCCATTTTCACAAAACGTTATCCAGATATAAATACATCTGATCGAATATTATAAAAATGTCTGATCTCGTCTATATAAACATTTAATTGAAGTGCGTTAAGAAATACAGATTATTCGTAAAATGGTTTTCACGAGCTTAAAAACAATAGTTTTATTTATTGTATTTCTAAATTTTGATATATTTTACCTCCCTACCTACTCCAATTAAGAAAAAAATACTGATAAATATGAATATACCTTCATATAAAAAAATCTCATTCCTATTGACATTTGAAAATCATAGCTTAAAAAAAACAGCTTCAATATATAAAAAAATTAAAGAAAATCAAAAATAACTATGACCCAGCGGATATACAATAAAAGCCGTAGTCTAAGTGCAATTATGGTGAGATATTTATTTCAACAGTAAAGTATCTCTCGCTACATTTGGAGATATTTCGGTCCGCAGTTAACTGATCTCTGCGTAGTGTCCGTTCTCACTGATATTTACACGGCATCGCTTTGAGACGTATAAAACACGCAAGGTGACTCAGTAACGCTTATTTTGTTCCCAACTTTTGCGAGAGAGCCATCTAGTGACATACGTGCGAACTAGTGCTGTGATTAGTGATTAACAATGCCCGGACGTCCCATTTGGCAGGTAAATTAATAATTATTTAATATATTTTAATGTTATTTAAAAAAAATAGCTTCTGATTTGTTTAAAAGTGCAAATTATGCTCACGAAATACGAATAAACGCGTGACCTTGCTTCATTTTATTTACCTGAACGAAAATACCTGTTAAAATTTAGAACACCGAAAATATTTTAATAAATACGTATTATTGTTTTAATATCATGTCTTAAATGTTTTAATATTATTGTGATATAAATATATTATTATTCTTTTACTATTTACTACTAACTTTAAAAGAAAAAACGGAGTCTCAAAACGAAAATAAATTTGGCTTAGAAAAGTAATTTAGGATAAATGAAATAAAAATAACACATTTTATACATTTATTTCTAATGTCTTATAAATATAATTAAAATTATTCATAACTGTTACTTAAAAAAATACTATAAAAAGAAATGTGATTTAATTTAACAATAATAAAATTATTAAAATCGAACAGTCAATTTATTATTTAAAATAATATATATAATCGTTTATTTTTTGTCCGTTTTTCTATTTATTAAATTACTTTTTAAATCTCCGATCATGAAATTAGCGGGCAGGTTGTGAAATATTTGCTGCATGAATCCAAGTAAGATATCTTCTATAGTCTTTGATAGTATTGGTCTCAAAGACTCGGATACTGGCTTCCAGTTGGCATTCAAATACGCATTGGTACTGTCCTCTGAAAATAAATTTAATATTTAATACTAATACATGTTAACAAGTAAGTAATCAATTGTTTATTTTTTATTATAAAAATGTTTTAAATAAAATACACAAACAACTAGGTAATAGTTTTAAACAAATGAATTAATTCAAAATTATTTGTATTAAGAAAACAACACCACGCTTGTGCGAATTGGCAACAGTTATTTCAAGGTCAAATTGACTCTCAACGTCGAGCGTCCAACGTTGCAATTTACAACACGAACATACCAGGAGACCATAAAATAAAGAAGCTTCCTTACAGCGCCATCTCATGGCGAATAGCAAAACTATAGGTATCATAAAATATCTTAGATGGCGCTGTTATCAATAACTCACCGAGCGCTGATATGCCATCAAATAAATTACTCATATGCAGTTTAAGGCCGCCGATATTATATTTGACATGCACTTGAGTTACATTGAAGAATGGAAAACCATCTTTCTCGTACATCCTCACGTCGCTTACAATATCTATTGTCATGTTACCTGTAATGAAGAATATTTTATTTAATATTGATTTTTTTTATTTATAACTAGTTGTGCCCACGACTCCGTTCGCGTAACATTTGTTTTTATAGCAAACTGACTTTCAACCATCATAAAAATTTCGAGCAATTAAACAAAACTGATTCATGTGTATTTATTAATAATCTTTTATCCGACAACCTTTTTTTATTTATTATCCGAATTATATAAAACAAAATGTTAAGTGAAAGTTATCACAATACACCGAATAGGCGGTTCCAGAGATTAACTACACAGACAAACAGACAAAAATAATAAAAAAAAAATTAGGTTATATTCGCTAGGTATTAAAGACTGCTAGTAATGTTTTTTCCAAATATCTTTAGTGTACAAACAGCGGTCAGATACAGATTAATTATATAATAAATATGATGATAGTATATTGGACTTACTCGGCTCAAACCAACATAAACCTCTTCCCACTAGAGGTATTAACAATATCTTTCCTTTTAAATCGTAGGTGCCTTCGATTCTCATTTTTGGAACTCGAACTTTTGTATAAAAGTCATACGTTTTACTGTCGACCCTGAAGCAAAAATAATAAAAATTTCACTCAAATTAAAATTAGACACAAATAAACATTAAAATGTGACTTACTGACTGAGCAGCACTTCTGTTTTCCCAAAACCTGTTACCACAACATTATCGAGAGCCGCATTCACGTTAACCGGCCCTTCGCCTTGCAGTATCCTAATTTTAGGTATACTCAAAGGGTCTATGGGCGGCAAATCTATATCTGGTAAACCTGAAAGACAATGCAGGTTCCTCGTGTTACGTCTGATCATAAAAACATCGTCGCGTGTATATGAAGAAATAGCACTTTCGCTTTCCGTTAGGCATGTCCCACTATAGTCATTTCGAAATTGTGGCTTGTGTGAGCTGAGTGTAACCTAACTTATCATTTAACAACCTATTATGCAAATTATGTTTGTTTTGATATCATGCGTTAAAATAACCTTCGGTCGTCCACTCACATTAATTAGGAGTTAATGATTAATTTATATCTAAGGACTAATTACTTATGCCTCTTTTGGGATAATAAACTTGTCTCTAAATAGGTAATTCAAGTTATCTTGACCTAGAATTCGTACTGAGTCTAATAGAAGTAATATGTATGACCTAACAATTTAATCCAATTATGTTTTAAAATATATATAATATAAAATATATATAATATGTAATTAAAATATAATTAATACTATATATACTATATAATTAATTATTATTTATTTATATAATAATTTAATATTGTAATCAGGTATTATGAACCAGGAGATCAGTATAGACTAGGAGTGCACTTTTCCTTAGTTGTGCAATGGAATAACTCAGCAATGATAGCCCACGCAGCTGACTAGTCTCGTAACATGTTTTTAATATTATCATCAAGCATAATGCACATGGCTATAAACAAATATTGATATATAAATACCTGGTCCTAAAGCATTAAACAATTTCTGTACGGCTTCCTTTGAACAATCGTCGAAATCGGGATCGCTTTTCAAACATGTGTTTATAAAACTTGCTAAAATTAAAAAAAAACAATATAAATATATATTTTTAAATTTCGAATTAATTGAGATTTAAGGAGGTTTTATTTATTGGAGGACAAAAAAATACTTACGTTTCGTTTTATAATATTCGGCTGACGTGTAGTGGAGCACAAAGGTCACAAGAAACAATTCGTACTTCATTATTTCTAAGTTTTTGATAAACACACCTAGTTAGTTTCGTGAGCCTCGAGCGGGTCAGGCGAGGTCTTGGGCTAAGACTAACTCCACAGCCGGTCTCAACAACCAAGCTAGGGGGGGAGCAAACCGCAATTGTATTTTGTAAGCAATGTAAATAAAACCTAAACTTTGCCCTTAAGTAAAGATTTTTAAATTTTAATTTTTATCGCAACGTACGCTCCTGGTACGTATCGCTATAATAAATACCAAGACTGCATAACCTGTGACATGTATTTGGTTTATATAAGTTTGGAGGCGCATCATTTTTTGTTGCTTGCTGCAATACGAATTGTCATCTATTGCATTAGGTACTCTATTCATAAGTATTTTGTATTGCGTATTTGTCATATTAATTATTATATGAGAGAGAGATATTTTAATAATATTTAAGTATTAGAAAATAATACAAATTCAGGTTTGTTTTAAAACGGGTCTGTTTAACATTCGTAATACAATCCAATAACCACGTTTAAGTATTACAATCGTTCCATATCATCAATCTTAAACACGATTTTATTTGGTAATAACTAAACATACGATTCCTTTTTTAATATTAAATATTAATAGCGTAATTTTGTAATATTATTAGGTTATAAGTAATAACATAATATTAGGGTGAAGGGATTTTAGTATTTAAATTGGCCTTGGGCAGTGAGCGCTGTATCGCTTTCAAAACAACCAGCAAAGGGATCAGTTATGTAATTAATATGCTAACATGTTCATTTATCAGGTCAATGTTAGATTAGTGTTATAACTTATACAAGAACCAGAATTATTTGTAAGATATTCCCATTAGTCATAATTTATATATATTATTGACAAATTATGTAGGATTGCTAGCGTAATAACTAAGAATTTTACAGTACATCCTCTTTTTGTTGGCGTCTGGTCAATATAAACATGTATAATGAACACGCTAAAACCCACGCACGAGGCATGGCTTATTTCTTTCTGGAACATTACAGATTAGTTAATAGATCTTCTAATAGTTTATGCGATCCTGGTAGGTGGTGTGTTTACCGAAAACATTTTTCTTCAAAAATGTTCAAAAGAGGTTTAATTAAATTAAATAAATATACAATTCTAAATATATTATTAATTTTTATTATTTAGAATGTATATTAGATATATATTAAATATACATTCTAAATATATACAAAAAACCATTTACTAGGATTAATTTATATTAGTCGTTAAATTTTACGACTTTCCACAAAATTCCACTTTGTGGTTATTTCCGATTTTTATTACCACAAAGCGGGTTATGGCTAGATGACATATATAGTTTTCAAGACTTTAAGAATGATAAATTGTTTAAATATAGTAATTTTTAGGTAAATAAATTCATAATTTTCATATCAAAAGAATACCCACTTTTTTACTAATAATTCTTTCTATAAAAGGAAGCAAATATACTTCAAGAGTAGGTATTATAACCCTATGTAACCTTTCTGGCTAAGAACCTGTAAAATGCAAATCATCATGACCTGGCCATTAAAACACATTAATCTATTGATTAATGTGTTTTAATGGCCATGGAGATTTATTCGCTTCATCGATACATTCTGGTATATATATATCTATTATAATAAATAAAACTGAAATGTCTGTTTGTAATTCCAAATTAAAAACTTTTTACTGATGCATATGAAAATATTTATATAAAATTTTCTGTCTCTCGATCTGTTTGGTCACGCAAATCTCTGAAGCAGCTGCACCAATTTTGAGAAAGCTTTCACTGACGAATAGCTGATATTATAAGGAGTAACATAGGCCACTTTTATTTAAAACACATTCCGCGCGAAGTCGCGAGCAAAGCTAGTGTATATATATATATATATATGATGTAACTCAATAAGCGAATTATTTCTTTTTCAAGGTCTGCACTGTTTATTTAAAAAACTCATTACAAAAGCTTTATTGATACTACACAGTGAATGTCTTCTTTTCATAAATACATTTGCGTAATATTTATATTATAATTAAAATTAAGGACCATCGTCTTAACTACAATGTCAGCCGATTTCATAAATACAATGTTTAATTACATTCTAAAATAGCGGGAAAGCAATGCTGTCAGGTAACAGGGTTACCAACATAAAAAAAACTTTAAATGGTATTTGATAAAAAAATATGAAACCAAACAAATTCTCATGAATGATTTAATAAATAATTTTATATTTTATGCAAGCAAACCCTGAAAGATCGTCTATATTATATTTGTTTTGTTTAAACTCTTGAGTCAGTTTGCCAACATGACTTAAAATATTTCGAAACAAGAGAAGTGTTGATGTATCTCCGTTAAATTTGTCAATTCCTATTATATACTTTTGTTCACACAGACAACATAATTAATTTTTATTTTGTATGTTGTTAAAGTATAAAATAAATATACAGATTATTTATTATTAAAATAAAACTTTATTATTTTTAAAGCAGTGTAATTACAAAAAATATATTTATTTTGTAATCTGTATCCTTTTCCGTCACATATAAATAATTTATAAAAACTACATAGTTCTGCTATTTTATAATCTGTGTCCTTTGCCATCATAATTAATATTCTGTAATAGAATTGCATAAATATATCACCCAGATATTAAACGGAAAAATACTTTTAGAACGTATTACGTTATTATAATGCGACTTAATTAAGTTTATATAATTATTTTCTAATATAAAACCTTTTTTATACTTTTTTATAAATAATTAAACACAGAACGAAGACTTATCCTTCCTTACTTATCTACATCTATGTAAAAAAGATACACTGTAAGTTTCTTGGTTGATTGCTTGTACTTACCGATTTTAATTCTTACACGAATTTTTAGAAAATATATCCAAAAAATTATAAAAAATATTAAAATAAAAGATTGTTTCATAAAACATTGCTTGCAGATTGCTTTTTTTTATAGTCCACAAGGAGTCATTTGTCAGTTTTAAATAATTATGATATAATATTTGATTGAATGCTTCATTTATAACATACGACATGAATACGACAATAATGTCGTGTGTCGTCTCGTGTTATTAGAATAAATTCATTTACGCCGTGCCAATGAATACGTACATTTGATATTTTGATGAGCGCCATTCATCTGTGTCTTGATTAATTAGATTTAATTATAAATTAATTTTATATGTTTATAATTTATTGTCTTAAAGGCGTTCCAATTATAGTTCAGTTTTATCTCAGTAATATATATTAGAATTTTGTCGATTTAAAAAAACTTTTCTTTAATAGGTGAATAATTAAAAAGAAAATATCCAAATTGTGTAATATAAAAAGATTTTTATTAATATTAAATAAATTATGTACACAAAGATATTATTTTTTTATAAAATAGGTAAGTAATTTATAAAAATAGACATTAATCAATTTAAAAAAAATCGTTAGTTTTCTAAGAAATAGATAAAAATATTAATAAAAAAAATTATAACAGTCAACCGGAACATAAAAGAAAAAATATTGTAAAAAAATACTGTTATCTTTTCTTATATAATTTTTGTATGGCACAATATTTGGCAGAATGATTTGTACTCGACAGTCATAATAAAAATTAAAAAAAAACAAAGTAACAGGGTGTCCAACATTATAAAAATACTGTTCGCTTGTCATAACAAAATTTTGGTATGGCTTAAAATTACATATGACGAGTGTTGCCAAAACCACCATGACCGGCTTGGGAGGCACCTTTGTTGAAACCCATTTGAAGGCTAAGCTCCGAGTTGTGCGCTCGCAGCTGTTCATCGGTGAATGTCCTTTCATTTTTGTCCGCCATCTTGGGTCCTAGTTGCGGACCGTTGAATTCAGGGTGTTTCTGAGTCTAAATAAACAGAATGTTATTAGAAACTGGCTAAAAATAAACATAATAAAAACAGTGTTGCACCGCTTTATAAAATTCTAAATATACTCACTATTCTACCAAGAGAGTACAAGCACAAGGTGACTTGGGGAATGTTACGCCTCTCGAAAAGATCGGCAGTTTGGAATATTTCCTCCTCTGGGACTCCGTATTTCTTGATAGCTGCTTGGAACCTGTAATTATTGAAAAGAAATTGTTATATTTAATTACAATAATAATTAAGTATAATAATGATAAATACCTTTGAATGTTTTCCATAAGCTGGAAGTTAGTTCCTCTCTCCTGAATCTTCTTAACCGATCCAGGTGCTAGTTTATTTACGAGCTTGCACAAAACAACTCCATCCTTCAGGACGTCCTCATACGCTCCCTTGGGAAGGGGCTCGCCAACCACAGCAGCGATCCAGTTCAGCACCTCTTCCTCCTGTTCCTTGTTCCTGGGCTGTAAACAAATTTATGTCAGAGACGTAAATACAAACGAAGTTTTTGAACAGCGGCCATAAAATATCAACTCCAGTGCCAAGTCGTTTGATGATGGAGCGGGTGGATTCCATAATCATCTCCGAAAATAACGTTAACTGACGTTATAACGCCTGGAGCCCGAGATAAAACGAAATGCACAGACAGCTGCGTTTAACATCATACGTAATGAGAATCATTAAAAATCCTAATCATTTTAAATTTTATTAAATTATTTGTATAAACTAAATCACCAAACACAGATTATTAAAAACGGGATAAGAACAAAAAAATTGAGTAAAAAATAATAAATAAAATTAATTAGTATTGAATAATTATAAAAAAATCTTACTGGCATTTTGTTTGATTAATACGAGCACTTGTGAAACGAGTTTGCAGGTCGATATCAGAAAGTTGACTGGCACTGTGTCCGCCCGCCCAGAGTCAGCGTCAGTAAGCTCGCGGGGGCGGCTGGCGTCCACAAGTACGTTCATAATTATAGGTATTACAGCATTAGTCCATGCACAGACCAGATATCAATCTTCCAGAATATCCTAAAAAATACGTCAGAAATTACGCAGAACTATTTTACAAAAAGTTTTTTTGAATATATATATTATTTGTTGTCAAAATAGTATTATTGACAACAAACCACTGGATCTGGATGTTATTAATTCATGATTATTTATATTTAGATCGAATAAGGTTATGAAATTGGAGCGGTGCTAAAATATATATGTTCTTCTCGATCGAAAAGAGTTCTGATGTAATATCCGCCATTAAATTCTATATCAGTCTTGTGTGTTTGTTTTGATTTTATTGATCTGAAATAAAATATATGCTTATTTATTCTATTAGCTTTAATCGTTACTAGATTTAGATTTTATGAGCTTGGAATTCATTTTTAAAATGGTGGATTTTATCTCCAGAAAAAAATGTTTTAACATTTTTTCCCTGTACTGTTTAATTTGACGCAATTTAAATATGAAAAATAATATATGTAAACATATTATTTGTGTTATTAATATATTAAAAAACATTAAGCACAGTTATAGTCATACATTTATCTTTAAATGTATGATTATGTTATATAAGTGTATATATGCTATATATAAGTGCATATATGAAATAGCTTATAAAAATAAAAAAACTTAAACCCCTCAAAAAATGTTATAAGTTTAACATGTGTAACATTGTATATGTGTATTTCTTTTTGTCTGCAGCTTAACTCCTAAATCGAAAGTGTTGTCTGTCTGTAAAATGGTTCTTAGCTGTTTGGTGAAAAATTTCCAAGATTCAATTCTCATTCAACAGCAACTCATATAATATTGTTAATAATTCCAAAATTTGGTTATATAGATTTAATTTCATAGTATTAGTTTTTTAATAAATACTAATTCATGTAGTTAATATTATCTATTGTTAATATTATGTAGTCAAATCTATCATTAGATTATAATCTAACAGTTCTACACGGAATATATAAAAAATATTGAGTGGGAATTATAATTTTATATAAATACTATATATAACCAGGATTCATATATATATATATATATATATATATATATATGAATTATATGACTTCGCATATTATGCTATGTCAGCTAGCTGACCGAATCCGCAATTAAGAGATCCACAGAATGGCAGGTACTAGCGAAGATATCACGATGAGAATGAAGAAGAACGTGCTCAGGTGGTTTGGGCACGTCGAACGAATGAGTGATGAAAGAATGGTAAAAAAGATTAATACAGGAAAAGTGAGCGATAAGAGAGACAGAGGGAGGCCTCGTTTGATATTCGGAAACACAGTATCTATGATACTGGAGGAAGGTCACGTAAAAAGCATGAGGACCCCCCGGAGGGCATGTATGAAGGTTCATGTCTGTGGCCGAGGCGAAAGAGGTATGCAGGGACCGTAGCGTTTGGCGCTCCGTCGTCTCTGGCTACCCCGCAAGGGATATGGCGTGAAGCTACGTACATTTTAATAAGGATTTTACTAAAATTTATACGAAAAATATAGAATTTAAATGTATCGAATTTAAATGTGTTAAAATCTAATATTTTTTGTTAAAAAACGCTATAGATCAATGTAAATCCGTAAAATTTTAAGGCAGGATCCGATACGGCCGATTTTGGTATCAAAATGTGCGTCTAAACAACACTCATCTGAATATGTAGGTCGATATTCAGTAAGAGTTATTGAGCTGAGCGTAAGCGAAGCTCTTAACCGTTTGGGAGACCATTTTTTGTGTTTAGTTGTCTCCAGAATGAGTCGAGATGATTAGCTAAAAATTTTCTCATGTATGTTTGAGCCAAACGCGGATGTTATAGCGAAAACAGATTGAAAAATTGTTTAGTCATTCAAAAGTTATCAAAAAAAGATCACTCCTGCCATAGACAATACATTCGAGCTGCCCTGCTCGTGCAAGCCATGTGCTGAGCTAGAAGGTGACAATTAGTCCTAATAAATCGATATTTCCTGTATCTATTCAGATAAAAGGAGAGGGGCTCAGCTCAACTCGCCGCGCACTGTTGGCGGATCCTAGTAGATAACTAGTATTTATAGATTAAAAGTTATTTTGTTAATAAGTTCATCATCATACATTCTTTTAAATGTTATTCAAGACTATAATACTAAAAATAAATTGTAAAAGATATTAATTTTAGTATCGCTACATATAAATTTATTTCTCACTAAAAGCAGTGATATTTATGTCCGTACGTCTGTCATTAATCTGGATAAAGTATTATTAGATTCGAGTGCAGTTGCTGATGTTCTGACATCGACTTCTGAGATGTGGAAATGTTTTCATATATTACAATGTATAAACTAATGTTTAGTTTTCACATTGAATGTAGTATAGTCTACTATAGGTAGTACTTTGCAGAAAATAGTAATATTAAGTCCAAGTCTACTTTGTAACTACAATATCCTTAGAATTTTATGAAACTTAATTTTATTTATATAGATATTTTCATTAAATTATTGATTAAGTTTCTGACGTTATTAGAAATAATAACTGGTTAGTAACAATCTCGGATTGTAGATCGATTATTAATCGCCATTAAATCGTCAATAATAACCTCAATATGTGTTAACATCGTCGTTATGTTATTAGATTTGATAAAGTATCACAAAATCGTGTGATAATATTTCTTATTGTATATATATTAGAGTTTACAATATAAATGTCATATTTATATACATTTAACGAGTTTATCATATTAATATAGTTTCAAAAACCTCAAAGCAAGACCAGTAGTCGTGTTTATTAGGGAGTACTGTTGATGTTATTAATAATAAACTATTATAAAATATCCCACTCCCGTCTGGCGCTCGTCCAATTTGAAGCCAAAGTACGTTATATTATTTGGCACGTGGCGGGAAACCCCTTAAAAATTTGACACTTAATAAAAGTGTCATGAACCCAACATTATTTTGATTTTAAATACATTGTAATGAGAGTTTGAATATATAAAAATATAATCTGTAAAACTGTGTACATTTTTAGATTTAAACTACCATTATTGTCTGAAAAAAATGAAATATAATTATATATATATAATTTAAGCATTTTACAATTTTAAGCGCCCTATTTGACCTCAAAAATAGCGAGGTAAATGTCCACCAATCACAAGCCCGCTCACTAACACTGTTTTTGTACTTAAAAAGTATCAATTTTTGTAGTGCGCTGGCAAACGTGAGCCAGAAAAGGAAGCAGAGGCCCAAAGATGGATTGAGGCGGTGATTGGGGAGAAATTCCCCCAAAACCTACCCTACGAGCTGGCGCTTCGTGATGGTATCATCCTTTGTAAGCTGATCAACAGATTACAGCCCGGCATCATCAATAAAATAAATGTTTCCGGCGGCGATTATAAGTTCATGGACAACATTAGCCAGTAAGTATTTTCATTCCACCAATATAATGTTTTCATTTAACTCTAAATTTATTTATATCAAATGTTTTATTGATATATCTTTTAATTTCCAGGTTCCAAAGGGCCTGCATTGCGTACGGTGTTCCAGACGTGGATCTTTTCCAATCGACCGATCTTTGGGATCAGAAGAATATTTCACTAGTCACACAAACAATATTCGCTCTCGGCAGGACGGTAATATATTTTTTAACATTACAAAGATACTTTTTATGACAGTGCAACGACCTTTTCAAATTACAATATAGACTTGCTTAAAATTACAAATTGGATATGCCAAATGAATTGTTTTTTTTTTTACAGACACACAAGCACCCTGAATGGCGCGGCCCATGCCTCGGCCCTAAACCAGCAGAAGAAAACCGCCGAGAATTCAGCGAAGATGTCCTTCGTGCCGGAGAAGCTGTTATTGGTTTACAGGCCGGCACAAACAAACTTGCATCACAGTCCGGACAAAGCTTTGGTGCTTCACGTAAAATCATTCTCGGCAAGTGAAGTACCAGGGTACTAGAAATGCGAAGAGCTGTCATATAATTAGATTTATTTATATTTTATCTATGGAATGTAGTTATTATCATTATTTATCTGTGACCAAAGTTGACTGCTGTATCTTTTTAATTTATTTATACACAGATTATATTTATAAGATAATGCTTTAGCTAAATTATTTTTTGTGTTCAGTTTTGTTTTGTACCTACATAAAATTAATATCCTGAAAAAATTAATATACATAAATATATTAACTAAGTTTAATTGAACCAAATCATTGCTATAGTTCTCTAGTCAATAGTAAATTAATGTTTTTAAATTATTGTATTCATTTTATTTCTATATAAGATTCAAATAAAAATATAACTATTTAAAATAATCTCTGCAGCTAAAGAGTGTCAATAAATATATAAATTTGAAATGTTTTAAATTATATTTTGTACAAATTAGCCAAAAATGTATTTTATGGAAACAAATAAAAATTGAAATAATTACTTTTATTTTGAACTGTGATATTCCTTTGATTATATATTCAACCCCCATTATCTAAATTACTCTATTCACATGCAATTATTGTAGAAATTTATGTTTTAACTAATAATTGTAAAAATAATTTCAGAATAATCATAATATATATTTTTTTATTGCGAGGAAAACCTATTCAAAAAGTTCAAATAAAAGAAAACCTACATTTTTAGAATATTCCAGTCAACAAATCTAGATACAATTAAAAGGTCGTGAATAAACATTAAATTATCCAAGGTCCAGGAAATATCTACATAATTTACAAAGAAATTAAAGATGAAGATAAACTACATAATTCACAAGTACTGTAACATAAGTCAGAACATTATTATTATCATCACATAATTTATATGGCCAACGTAAAAAACTGCTGTTTAAGTTACATAAGGTGCATGCAAAGTACTTGCACTCATTTTAAGCTCCAAACAACTTGATCAACTGTTTACTGTAATTAGTAGTATGGAAGTTCCTTAATAATTAGAAGAAATTTTGTTAATAGCGCCATCTATTTAAAATTTTAGTTATCATATTATTTAAGTTTTACATATTTCCTACTAGGTGGCACTGCTTGAAAAGTAAATCCAAGGTCATTTGTAGAGATGTACGCACACAGTATAATGTCAAATAATCGATTTCATACACTATCGATTTTCAAAAAAATATTTTTGTTTTTTTTTTTGAGAACTGCATAAAATAACAAATTTCAGAAACTTTAATAGTAGTATAACAAATTATGTTTTTTGTTGAGTTATGACTTTTAGAGGATTTTAAAGTTGTTCAATATAAAAAATATACTTTTTTTATTTTTATAAATCCTGATAATATTATAAATCGAAGTTGCCGACAAGGGCTCTGGTATATAATATATAAAAAGGTAACCAACTATGATGAACAGAGTATAGTCTAAATACGGGCGTAGGAACGTAAAATTTTTGCATATATGCGAATTTTAATAAACATAGGGGGACAGGATTCCAGACTTGGTAAATTAGAATAATATCCATCTTGATAAAAATTTCATTCTAGATTATTAACAAATTAAATAACCTAAACTAAAAAAAAATATTAAAAGTTTTCTAGTTATTTTAGTAGTCCCCAATTAAATTTTTTAGCGGAACTTTTAAACACTAAGTATTCAAAGAAATGTATTCCGCGTAGTAAAAATTATTGAGCTGAGCGTAAGCGAAGCTCTTAACCGTTTGGGAGACCTTTTTTGTGTTTAGTTGTCTTCAGAATGCGACGAGATAATTCGCTAAAAATTTTCTCATGTATGTTTGAGCCGAACGCGGATGTTATAGCGAAAACTGATTGAAAAACTATTTAGGCATTCAAAAGTTATCAAGAAAAGAAGAAAGTAGAGGGGCTCAGCTCAACACCCGCCGCGCTCGGTTGGCGAATCCTATAATTATAAATAAAAATTATAACACGAGCAAAACCGCGGTTAGACGTTATGGTTGTATTATTATGTCATGTGCTTTGTAAGTTATTACATCTAGATTATTAATTATTTAATATATTTTTTTATGTTTAACCTATATTCAACACATGTTCAAAATAACAGAAAACACATAATCGATTTTAGGATATCGATTCTCTTTAATCAAATTACAGATAGAGTAGTTATAGACGAAGTCTCATCTGACAAGAACGTCACTAATATTAAATAATAAGTTGGCCAGTACATACTTGTTGTGATATTTGAGTGTTGAATATTTATTTGTGGACTTGATTTTGCAGTGTTATTTATCTAAAAATATGCAATCCAATTTGAAACAAGTGAGAAAATGATAACATTCGGCGCTGCAAACACATCCACGGCGCTAGAAGAGTCTGGTAGGAAAGTTTTCATAACGACGAAGTTAAACTATTTTGGAATTTCCTAATGAATATTATTTTTAGGCGACGTGAGAAGTATTTGTGAAAGCATATGCAGCGATGGATCGAATGCGACGGTGCAGCCGGGTGCTTCTAATCAGAGGCCCCGGATGGACATCGCTTGTGTTTTGGACGTAACCCAAACATTGAACCTTGCGCACAGAAAACGAGCATTGGAAGAAGTGCGATTAGCTGCCGAACTTGTTAATGCTAATTTACACCATATTCACGTGAGTTAATATAATCATATCTTTATTGTAGTAAATTTAAAGTACATAATAAAATTATTAATAAGAATAAATCAATGTTTTGTTAAAGTTATTGAGATAACTGTACTGATTTATACATTTAATAATATAATAAAGTATAAGAGAAAACTTCAGGTTCATGAAATTTATTTTGTTTTAATACTTATATTCTAAATGGAGCTTTCTTTACAGTTTGAAAAACTAGACTTTGGTGAGACAAGTGTGCTTGATACATTTTACAATGCAGATGTGGCTCTTGTGGATCTCAGTGTACAAGTGCAGCAGAGCTCTCTATTGTACCACCTTGGGGTGCGGGAGAGTTTTGACATGAAAGAAAATGTCTTGCTGTTTAACGATGTTGATCCTGACTCAACATTGCGCCTTAAGGTAGGTGTTTATATCTAATAATATCATAATAACATAAGTTATCAAAATTCTGCATATAAATATTGTTATACTTATTTATTTATTTTCTACTCTGAATAGATATCGGTGATAACTTGTGTATGTCAAATGATAGTGTCAGCAGGACCTACTTTAATATCATACCTAATGAAATTAGCTTTTCTGTAAAGACACTCTCCAGCTCAAAATTAAGGCTATGAGAGTTCAAAAGCGCTCTGGTCTGATAAAAATCACACAACAAACTCATTATAAGCTTATAACAAAATATACATAACATATAACACCTACCAAACAAAGTCTATTGCATATGCATAGTACATGCATAACAAACATAGTACTAATAGCCTTGAATGATAATATCTCAATAGCTATTACTCTCAATTTCTCAATTGCTTTACAGACTGAGTTACATGAATAGAATCATATTTCACATGGTAGGGGACAAAAGCCATTAAATGACAATAGTGGTATATATATATTTATATATATACACACACACACACTCACACACGTTTTTCTAGTTCATTAATAAATCATTTATAAGAAGTAATCATTATTAAAGTGATATATTTTTCTATACTCAATGAACTGTTACAGAAGTTAATTATGATAAAAATGTATGTAATAATAATAATAATTTATTTATTGAGAACTATTAAGAGTTAAAAATAAATTTTATTAACATTAATAAATAGTACAAATACAATATAATGCAAATTTTTTGTGGATTAATGTAGGAGACTAGAATAAAACTTGAGTGATACATTTGATACACTTCTCAGTGCAGCGATTATCATGTTGCCAGATTCAAACAATGTATCTCTGTATCTGACACAGGGGCAGCTCTAGCTCGTGTAGCGCCCGTGTGCAATGAAACCCTGGCGCCCCCTAGGTCTGACCCCTCTGGGCCTATAACTATTAACTTTGCCGTTGTAACAAGAAAGTTTTTTCATATTCCAATAAGCTATTTTATAAGTAGGTATAGCTTACAGTATTGTATTAGTTACTACGACCTTTCTTCTTATGACGGCAGAATAACACTCATTGTTTTTATGCCTGTAGCACATCTCATTAGCCCGTGTGCATTGCACACCCTACACTATAGGTTAAGTCGCCCCTGATCTGACAACCTAATTTATATTAGTATTCTTTTTTATTATTAATGCATTATCTCCGGAGATGTATCTTAACTATAGTATTATCCATAGAAATACCTTATCAGTAGCAATGTATGTAATGAATTATGATAATTGTTACGCCAAGAATATAAAGATAAACCTAAGGTACCATAAAAAGTTTACCATCCTTTTGTATGAGTAGGTTTTATGTTTTACATCACAGTATGGCTAGTTTGAAAAGCGCTAGTGTTAAGGTGTTTGTAATTATATTTTTAAATACTGGTCCAAATTTATATTTCCCAGAATGCATTTAGGATTTTGTTTTCATAACAAACATCTTGTAAGCAATGGGACTTTCCAAGAGGTACGCAGGTTTGAATCCTGCCTGTGTCAATAAATGTTTTATTCTATATTTATTTAATTATTTAAATAAGATTAATATGCTTATAGGTATGTTTAACTTTCAATCTCTGGTATATAAATATTAATACATTACAATCCATATTTGTTTAATTTTTGTATATATTTTTTTGGTTTAGTTTAATAATAGTTTTATATTAACATATGGTTGTCAATGTATTCTACAATACAATACACACACACATATATATATACATATATACACATGTTATTCTACATTTTAACAGTGATCTTATATATATTATTTTGTTCATATGTAAGTTAATACATAAATTTACAATTATACACAATCTTGCTTACAGATATCCCTCCCAAATTTTCTATTTGTCTCATACAAGCTGACTGATGTTGGTACTTGTGTGACCACCAACCCGGCGGCTGCTAAGTTCAAAGGTGACGAGGCTCCTGATCCGAAACAGCATCTTACATTGAGGCTCAAGAATATACTCCAAGATGTGGAAGTTCAAACTAAGTAAGTATAATATAGCTATTTATGACTAGTTTAACTGAGTAGTTCATGATTGGACTATTTGCACTTTTATTCTCAATAGTTAAGACTTACCTTTGATATAATAAATTACTAGAAGAAAATTAACTACTTATATATCTTAAATGGAATGGATGAATAAATAACATAGTCGCCTAATTTATTTTATAGACCAAGCAACCATCGGTATGGTATGAGTATTATATAATCATAACAATGTACATATTACAATGCTATGGAATTGATAATAATAAATTTTCTAATATAATATAAAAAGAAATCAAAATATTTGCTAAAAAATTTTTGTACTCTTTAATATATTTACTAGTGTTAACATTTTAAAAATTACAGGATACCATATAATTACATTTTTTATAAGACAATGTAAATATTTTTACTTAAAAACATTAATTTAATATATTGTGTTTATATATTTTTTTATGTATTCTTAAAATAAAAAGTAAAACTTATTTGTCTTTTTACACCTCTATAAAAATACTTAATATTAATTTCTCTATATAAATAACTACTGATTTAATTCATTGACTATATTAATATTGAGGAAATAAAATATATATAGGAAAATTATTATGAATTTTTTTTAAATACGTATAATTTTTGCATAAACACAAACAAGGAGTAGGTTATTTATAATTGTTGTTCAACAAATGTGGTTTAGGTATTGTATTTGTTGTTTTTATGCACGATATTTATTGAATGAACGCAATCAAGTCGCCCACGTTATTTATATATAAATAATAAACTGATCTGTTTTACATATATATTAATGAAGCGATATATTAACACCTACACATTCCAACGATGCATATATGAGATTAAGAATCATAACCTATAAATGATTTTGATACACCATGACATATATATGACGCATGTCAATATGTCATGTCACAATTTTTGACAACTATGCACTTTGAAACTAATTGTCCGTTTTTTATAAAATGGTTCATATTTTAGTATCACTTATTGCATGGGATAGATTTTTAAAATTTTTTGTTATAGCTTATTTTTATTTTAATTTTTGTCTAAAATTTGACAATTAAGACCCTTAAACCCGTGGCTGTATCAGTTTAACTATATAGTGTATATTGTAATATGAAAATTATTTTGACAGTAAATACTTGTTGTAAATACCATTTCTTATTAAGTATAATTATTATGATGCAATAAAACATATATACATATATTTTTAAGGGCCCATCTGCAGGAAAAATTTCTATCAGATCTCCGCAAAGCAAGAGAAACTTACAGTGGGCCGGATTTATCGAACGTTTTGCACGCAATGAGACGACGTTTGGACGATCCAGCCGTGCTCTCCGGGGACACTATCCTCAATCTACTGATATCATACAGAGAAATACAGGACTATGATGCTATTGTGCACATCGTGGATGATTTAAAGACCATCATGAACAGGAAGAACTATGTCAATATGCCAATTATTAGGTTCATGTATGCGTTTGCTATGAATAGGTGAGTGATCTTGAAGTTTTTGGTTAAATATTTTTTATAATAATTTTTATTAATACTTGTGGAATTTACAGAAGAAACAAAGAGGGCGACCGGGAGAATGCGTTAAAGGTCTGCGTGAAGGCGCTGGAGAAGAAAGAAAACAGATTTCCGGATATGTTATGCCTCTGTGGGAGAATATACAAGGACAAGTTCGTAGAATCTCAACACTCTGACTTGGAAAGTCTCACAAATGCTATTCATTGGTGAGTATAATACAACTATGTTGCTCTGTACGTCCGTCACATCATTTCAGACTAAAAACTTTACATAACAAAGTGTAATAGAAAAACCCTAACTTTTCTGATTGCTAAGTCGTGATGAACCGACAATACTCTTGACAATTTTGTATATATTTATTTATTTCAGGTACAGACAAGGATTCGAAGTTCAACCCAATGAATATGCGGGTATTAATTTAGCAACATTGCTAGTAATAGCTGGAAATGATTTCAAAAATTCACAAGAGCTACAGCACATAGGTATTATTATTTTATAATTATTTTCCTTGTATGACTTTGTCGTGAATATTCATTGATTGAAACGACATACACCGCAACTGAAACAATTATTGTCAATAATTCTCTCTCATTAATTGATTCTTTCCATTTGTTATATATCCTTGACATAAATTACAATATGTTTGTTATTATATTATATATATTTGAATTGTGCTTCTTGTAGCAATAGAAAACTGAATATTTCTCTGCTATATAATAATAGAGGGTTTCGCCATTCCCCTAATTAAAAAGAAATCTTCTCTTCCCTAAACGAAATAAAAAAAATTTCACACCCCTAATTAAAAAAAATACTCTTCACACTCCTAAAAAAAATCTCGTATGCTCAAAATGCCGTTCAATTCTTAATTTCTCATCTGACCTTCAAAGAGAGGGCGGATTTCGAAAAATTTCTAAATGCTACCCCTATTTGAAGTTCAGGACTTCCAGTCCTAATAGTTACAGAGATATCATTATACCCCATTTCTCTTTTTTTATGTAATATAAATTGATAAAAAATTTTTCAGGTATCGTTCTAAACCATCTAATAGGCAAAAAAGGCAGCTTATCATCCTTGAAAGAGTATTGGGACGTGGCGACGTTCTTCGAGATCTCGGTGTTGGCGCAGGACTACTGCAAGGCGATACAGGCGGCGGAGTGCATGTTCAAACTAAAACCACCCAACTGGTACCTCAAGTCCACTATAGGGAATATTGAGTTAATTGATAGGTTTGTAATTTTGGTTATTATTATTATATATATATATATATAGCTGATTCTCGCCCGCTTCGCTGCGCATATAATCACAAAGAATCACAAAATGTATGTGGGTAAATTTAAAATAATCATAAATAATCTTAAAGTATATGTAGATAAATTTAAAATAATCACAAATAATCACAAATTGTATGTGGGTAAATTGGAAATAATCACAAACTGTATGTAGGTAAATTAAAAATGATCGCAAATAATCACAAACTGTTTGTGGGTAAATTGAAAATAATCACAAATTGTTTGTGGGTAAATTGAAAATAATCACAAATTGTTTGTGGGTAAATTGAAAATAATCACAAACTGTATGTGAGTAAATTTAAAATAATCTCAAAATGTTTGTGGGTAGATTGAAAATAATCACAAAGTTTATGTAGGTAAATTTAAAATAATCACAATCAGTATGTGGGTAAATTGGAAATAATCACAAATTGTATGTGGGTAAATTGGAAATAATCACAAATTGTATGTGGGTAAATTTAAAATAATCACAATCAGTATGTGGGTAAATTGGAAATAATCACAAACTGTATGTGGGTAAATTTAAAATAATCTCAAAATGTTTGTGGGTAAACTGAAAATAATCACAAAAAAAAAACAAATTGTTTGTGGGTAAATTAAAAATAATCACAAACTGATTAATCAATCATAGACGTCGTGAATCTCGTCTATATACTGGAGCTAATAATTTTGTCCTGCCGATTACAGGTTCTATTCCTGTTTTATGTCAAGATCAGATGTCATTAATACGCATACGAATACGCATTTATTGTGGTAACAACCCCTATAATACGTTTAACATAGCACCATATAACGAATAATTACTCAATCCAGTCGACTGATAGCGCCATCTGTTAGAATCTTTTGTAGTTAACTGACTATTGTGACTCCCGAATAATAAACAAATAATTTGCAATAGAATAATATAGGGACTATGACTTGAGATGCAATTTTTCCCATCTTTTTAGTTCGACTAAACTGAACGTGGTGTGTAAATTTTATTTAAATCGGTTAAGTAGTTTGGGAGCTCATCGTGGACAAACAACGTGACACGTAATTTATATATATTAATATATAAAAAATATTTTATTTATACTATAATAATTATACCAATACCAATTGCTATATTAGTTTTGGTGCCAAGTTATAAAATAATAATGTAATAAAACTATATTTTTAGGTTTAGGAAGAAAAGCGACGATTCATCCCCGGAGCAGCAGGTCTTTTCATTCTGGATGGAGTTTTTTGTGGAGGCAACTAAGAGTACATGCGAAAATATTATACGCTTTCCCGTACGTACTGAACTATATTATGTTATAAACATATTTAATATTTAGTTTATAGACTAGTGTTTGCCAGCGGCTTTACCTGTTTTACTAACTCAATACTCCAAGAGTGACGGACCCATTTAAATAGTTTAAAATACAGACAGATAGATTTTTCTCCATATATATATATATATATATATATATACAATTTTAGTATATATATTAATGTCTGTGTGTCCGCAGGTAGTGATACTGGAAACAACTAAAGTGTACATGCCGTCGTACGTGAACGTGAACATGGGGGCCGAGCAGAAGTCGGTGGAGATCTTCAACCTCTGCCTGGACTCCATGCGGGGGGACTGCAGGCAGGTGCACCGGTGGCTCTTCACGTCAGACATGATACGGACATACAGGTACTATATACATATAGCATTATTTCTGTAAGTATTTGCATAAGTGTTTGTGGGTATGGGTATGGGTATCAGCTCCTAAGTCTGTGGCAAATAAGCCAACTCTTTTTAAGTCTGTGGCATATTAGTTTTTCTCAAATCTGCCAAATAACTTTCCAAACTGGCTGTAAATGTGACAATATAAAATTGTTTCGTATAAAACTTAATTTTAATAAAAAATCAATAAATTCAACTTTATTAAGTGTAAGTAAACAATGGTTACACATTCGCAACATTTTATATATTTATCTTCAAACAAATAAAATGTCTAATAAAACTAATTGTCCTTTCAGTCTGTACAAGCGTGATGAACGTTGCCTCTTTCTATACGTGAGCGAAAACTCTGATGACTTCCAAATTTTTCTGCCGTCTCACGCCTTCCGGCAGCACCTGTACGACTTGCTGAACGAGCTCACCGCCGACCAGGAGAAAATGACTGACTTGGACACCAGCATGATGCAAGACCAGCTCAAGGTACGTGGATACGATAATAGTAACAAAAAGTTTTTACTACTGTTTCTGTTGTATACTTATTTACCATTTTATTAATTCCAAAAAAAAATATCTCACTATAAAACAATGTGAAGTATTTTATGTACTTTAGCAAAGAGATTTTTTGAGCGAAGCGAGCGGAGCGCTCTAGGCTCGAAAACTACTTTATGGAAAATTATGAAATTTTGCAATCAAAAAGACACACATTAGGTGATGGTTTGAATGTTTTGAAATATCAAAAAATGTCATGTCGTTGACGATTCAAAATCATTGGAAAACGATGAGTCATTACACTGGGCTCGTTTTGCTCAATATGCAAACGGCAACCGAGATTTCGCGAGCGCAGAGAGTCGAAATTGAGCGTCTGTTGACGCCCCTAGTAATAAATATAATTATTTCTTAATTTCTCTGATTAAATATATTAGGAAATAATGTTTGAGACAGGACAACAATCACGAAAGCATAACCCCAAGAATTATTTTGAAATATATATTCATATAATGTTGTATAGGGTATGTGTTAATATTTATGTATTATATGACATGTATATGCGATGTAATTTTGTATTATTAATATATATATATATATATACATATATTAATAATACAAAATTTGCTTCATATTTTTTTCGTTTTGCATGTTTTTTTTTATGTTTTAACGTACCAATCCACATTGTCATTTTAATTTTTCCTTTTTGCCGAAGGATAACTGGCAGAGATCTCTTAAAGAGATAAATTAAACCTTTGTACACCTTTTTTTTGTCATTGTATATTTTTCTGTTTTTTTTGTAAGTTAATGGTAGATAAATAAATAAATAATAATATGATCGGTTCACAGTTCGAATACGAGCTGGACGACAGCAACAAGCGCGTGGTGCTGGGCAAGGGCACGTACGGGGTGGTGTACGCGGCGCGGGACCTCAACACGCAGGTGCGCATCGCCGTCAAGGAGATACCGGAGCGGAACCTCGGGGACGTGCAGCCGCTGCACGAGGAGATACTGCTTCACTCGCAGCTGAGACACAGGAACATTGTACAGGTTGGACTACGCTACTGTAACTAAAATAAGATCAGTTTTACATTCGTTAACATAGATGGCGCTGTTCGTATTTCATACATATCGAAGCTTACTTTAACGCGACCGAGTCAGAAAAAAACTCGCACTAGCCACGCTTATCGTATTTGTGGAACGTTCATAAATATGTAAAACGTCTGAGAAACTTTTAAATAATAAAATTTTGTTTAATTTCAACGTGTCAAACACAGTACTAAAAAATATAGAAAAATCTCACGCTCTTTATCTTACTGTACTAGATGGCGCTACCTGTATGTTTAACATTATTATATTTGTTTTATAATTATAACAGTATTGTATTGGTTGGGTTATTAAGTAGACCCATACTAGTGCCAGTGCTTCAGGCCCTTTATTATTATAGAATTTATATAACAATAATAATAAATATACTATATAGCACACCAAAAAGATAAATATGAAAAAAAAAACATGCAACATATATAAAACACACAAAATATATATACATATCCAAAGTATATTTTCTCATAATGAGTTTCTTCTAGCGATCGCATAAATGTATTATCTTGCGGATCAAATTCTTTAGCTTTAGTATTACTTCGCTAGGATGAACTAAGAGATAGACTGTTTTTTTTTCTACTGGAGTTTTAAAAATTAATATATAAACTGATATATTTCCTGTTTTATTTATACCAACACTCGTGTTCGTGTCATTAAATTATCATTAATAATATTCCAGTACCTGGGTTCGATATCTGAAGACAATTACTTCAAGATCTTCATGGAGCAGGTTCCGGGAGGGTCGCTGTCTGCGCTTCTGAGGTCCAAGTGGGGACCGCTCAAGGAGAACGAGGCGACCATCGCCTATTACACCAAACAGATATTAGAGGGTACTTAATAATTACTCACTAATTAGATAAGAATGGTGATTCTAATCAGTAGTAGTTATAGTAGTAGTAGTAGTAGTAGTAGTAGTTTATTCTAATTAACCTCCTATTAACTTTCTCAAACAAATTTTATTAATTATAGGATATTACTCTAAAATATTGTATATTATTATTATTATTATTATTATTATTATTATCGATTTATAGACGAGCAGCTATGAGCTGGTGTGTCTATGTCAATTGTCGAGAAATTGAGAAATCACATTTGCAAAAGTGCTAGCTTTTCCGATTTCAACCACTCGTCGAGTCGGTTTTTAAAGGCAATAATTGAAGTGGTCAAAACAATTTCTTTTGGCAGTTTGTTCCAATTGGAAAACTACTATACCATGATTTTACTATTAATTCATTATAAGTAGTTGTTACATTTATATACATTTTTTAATTAAAATTGAAACATAACCTAAAAATTTATAAAATTACCTTTTACATACATCATATGTCAACAGGTTTAAAATATCTCCACGATCAGAAGATAGTCCACCGCGATATAAAGGGAGACAACGTGTTGGTGAACACGTACAGCGGGGTCGTGAAGATATCGGACTTCGGGACCTCCAAGCGCCTAGCAGGGCTCTGCCCCTCCACAGAGACCTTCGCGGGCACCCTGCAGTACATGGCTCCGGAGGTCATCGATAAGGGACAGAGGGGATACGGAGCTCCAGTGAGGATATTGATATTAGTCTCCATAATGCCTTTGTTTAGGGTTTTCAAATAAACACATACAGAAATGATAATCATTGTACTGAAGATGATCCTTTATCTGAATTGACCTTTGATCTCTGGATCTGTGACCTTGATTGAGGTCTAGGTCGCAAGACAAATAGGCTTTATAATGATTATTTTTCATGATAAAATTATAACAATTTATATGTAAATTTCATATAATATTATTTTTTTATAATTATTTGACTAGGATTATCTTAGTGCTTAAATTATTATATTAAAATGATCTTCCAATATATTATTATATTAATATTATATTAATGTATAGTATAATATGAAATATATATATATAATGCTTATAACGTCTGTATGTCTGTAGGCTGATATCTGGTCCCTGGGCTGCACGGTGGTGGAGATGGCAACCGGTAACCCTCCATTTATGGAGCTTGGATCACCACAGGCCGCTCTGTTTAAGGTAATATCTTAATAAAACTGAAAACAGTCTCAGTTTGTATATACGAGTACACCTAAGTCTGTTTTTACACGGTTTTGAAATAACACGGTTTGAAAATAAAATATTTTTAATTTTTTTACACGATTTTATTCCATTTAGCACGATTAAAAATTTTTTGGGCTTAATTTTTTTTGTCAAATTTAATTTCTGCGAAATATGTTCATATTACAAATTTAGGGGAATTCCCTTTTTGTGCATACAAGCAAATTTACTGGTCAGAGCAATTGAAATGTGTTAATATTTTGTGAATAATCTTCAATAACTATGCTTGTAAAAATAAACATTGTATATGTGATTTAATTAAATAAACATGAATACTTGTTCTTAAAAAATCCTTGTTTTTCACTAATTTTAATAGGTTTTAGAGATTAGGAACCAATCACCTATTTTTGCATACGATCAATGTCTTTTTTTACAGGGTTTTTTTTTTACACGGTTTTTTCTGGAACTAATTTCCGTGTAAAAACAGACTTAGGTGTGTATATATATATATATATATGTGGACACTCATAATAATAATGCCAGTAGTTTCAAATCACGTTATAGTTAATAATTAATTAAATATAGTTTTAAACTAATTTATTATTGTGTCTTTTAATTTTGTATATAGCTGTATATTTTTGTATGTATGTTTATGTATTCGATTAACGCTATGTATTTAAACATATCTATAATAGTATATAATTTGAAACTTATAAAAAAAATATCATATTGTCCTTTGATGTGTTTAACATATTTTTTTCTTTATAATATTATATAATATAAATTGTTCTAATATATTCACAGGTGGGTTATTATAAAATGCATCCTGAAATCCCCAGTGAGTTATCTCAGAAGGCCAAGAGTTTTATTCTACGCTGTTTTATCACGGATCCCGAGAAACGAGCCACTGCCTCCGAGCTACTGGAAGATTCGTTCCTATGCGAGTATGTATTCATTATTATATTATATATTTATTTATTTAATATATATTATATATTGACTTGACTATAATACAATATATATAGTATTATAGTATTATAAATTATCTGCTATAAACATTTTTTTTTACAAGTTTTGCTTATAATTACAATTTTCAATACAGCTTAGAAAGATTATAAACAATTTTTTTTTAAAATAAATCTCATATCTAAAATTACTGTCAATCACTTATTTTTAATTATATCTTAATTAATTTTATTGAGCGAAGCATCTCATCTCAACTCATCATTTCCCATTGAAGTCAATGGGAAACGAGTTATTACACTGGGCTCACTTTGCTCAATATGCAAACGGCACCTGAGGTTTCGCGAGCGCAGCGAGTCGAAATTGAGGGTCTGTTGGCGCCCCTAGTTTATTTCTTCCGGCAAGAGGATTTATAATGTATATGTATGTATGTATTACAGGAAGAAGAAGTCGACATCTCGTCTAGGGAACAGCGTGGACTACAGCAGGAGTATATCTGTACCCGCTGATAAGATAAGACCATCGGTGGCACAGAAGAAGATATCAGAACCGAGTCTACCTGGAAACTTACCGAGTTCACCTGAAATTGAGTGAGTCTCATAGAATTAGTTTAGAGTTTTCAGTAATAACACTAAATAGTAGTGCATGTATTTGTAATTCACTTTGAACATTGCATGATATTAGAATTATTTTTTTTTATGTGTGAATCATTCGGGGTTATTTGATCATGTAATGTATGAATTCTGTGATGTCGCTGATAGGATACTGTTTAGAACCATTTACATTATGATATAGTATGTATGTATATTGAAATACATTCACGGGTGATAAATTAGCATGTATGTATGTATGTATTTTTATGATAATGTTATCAGTTATCAATTAATTGAGCGAAGCGAACAAAGTGAGCGGAGCATTTTACTGGAGACTTTTTACATTCATTGTCACGAATTGGCTCGAAAACTACTTGATGGAAAATTATGAAACTCTGCAATCAAGAAGATACACATTATTTGATGGTTTAAAAAAAAACAAAAATGACCTCAAAAAAAAAAAATAATATGTCAAAAACTGATATCCCATTGAAGTCAATGGGAAACGGGCTCGCTTCGCTCAATATGCAAACGGCTCCCGAGATTTCGCGAGCGCAGCGAGTCGAAATTGAGGGTTTGTTGGCGCCCCTAGTAATCTAACATGGAGAACAATTTAAAATTGTTATTAATATAATCAGAAATTATATATTGATAATGTATTGCCATAAAAAAATGTTAAATTAATGATATTGTATTTTGAACATGGTAACATTTATTAACATGAATATTTGTCATATTAATACAATTTCGGGGCTAGTTCAAAAAATATAACCCTTAAAATTGTGATCACAAGGTCGATACGACCATAATAAGGGTTACAATAACAACCCGATTGTAACCCGTCGGTACTCGACAGTGTGCTAAGCGTGTGTTTGTTTGAAAAAGGGTTAAAACGATCCGGTCTAACCCGACAATCACTAGGACGGCGTCCTCCATGCTGTCCCCGATACTGATATACCCGCCGGACCTGTCCAACAGCAGGTAACCACACATTGGATACTATGTTTGTGTACACATTATATACAGGGTGGATGAATTATATACAGGGTGGACACATTATATACGGGGGGATACATTATATACAGAGGGGTTACATTATATGCAGGGTGGACACATTATATACGGGGGTACACATTATATACAGGGGGTTACATTATATGCAGGGTGGACACATTATATACGGGGGTACACATTATATACAGGGGGTTACATTATATGCAGGGTGGACACATTATATACAGGGGGGATACATTATGTACAGGGTGGACACATTATATACTGGGGGATACACATTATATACTGGGGTACACATTATATACAGGGGGTTACACTATATACAGGGGGATACATTATACACAGGGGGTTACATTATATACAGGTAGGACACATACTGGGGGATACATTATACACAGGGGGTTACATTATATACAGGGTGGACACATATACTGGGGGATACATTATACACAGGGGGGATACATTACATACAGGAGGATACGTTATATACAGGGGGGACACATTATACATAGGGGGATACGACAATGATACAATAATTAAAATGAAATTCGAATTATACTTGTAACACACGTAATAATTATATAAACACATGTTTTAGTAATAGTACAGTATGACGGCGTCATGAACAAATGATTATAAAGGATGTATTTTTATATTTTAATTATTGCGATTTTTTATTTATTAACCCTTAATTTGGTAGAGGTTCAATGTGTTATATATATGTAAAATTTATGAATATTTATAAGTTTAAGGTAGTAAGGAATCCAGAAAAAATAAAAAAAAAATGTTGCGACCTTCAGGTTTCCAGGAAACCAATGTTCATCAGAGTGAACATTGCCAAATCTGTCGAGAAATACCAGTTTATTGTAATGTTTACTGTGATGAACATAATCAAATTAGGGTACACATTCAAACAGGTAGTGCGGTTTACAAAATATTTTTATTTATATAAAAAACAAAACAAAGACATAACAAAATATCTTTTATAACATAATAGAGCCTCTTCTAGCATTTCACAAAAAACTTAGTATTATTTTGTATGACAATTGAGAAAACAATTACGAGATTTTTTTCCGGTAACAAAACAGAGTCTTATATTACATTTCATGCAGTACACACTAGTATTTTTTAGGCAATATTTGCACCTCCCCATGTCTTCTTTTGTATTAGGAAAGTGGCAAATATTGTCGAAACGTATGGGGCTAATGGGCCTGGGTAACTTAGGGTTCTTTATTGTTGAATTTTCAACGATAGAGTGAGAACGTACAGACCGGTTCTTTTTTGTTAAATTTAGATATAGATCTTGCCGAAATATTTTCAAAGACATTTTTTTTCCGTCGTTAGTATTTTTTTTATATAAAATCCATGAATTATTTATACTTATATCTAACAACTGGCAAAATATACCTAGATACCATCTTCTAGACTTGAACGGTATTTTATAAAGAGATACTAACATATCACCCAGGTCTACACCCCCCATATGTTTATTGTACTCCCTTACTATTTGAGGACAGTCAACATCTAACTTTCGCTTTTCTACCTTACAATATATCTTTATTTTATGCACAGGTGTGCATCCAACAAATGAACTTATCAGGGTGACAGGCTTATTGTCGTTCCAGCGAACGAGAGCCAGCTTGGTTTTGTCACATACGACCTGTGAATAAGCTCCTCTCTTTTTCTTTTTCATTGCCTTTTCACTAGGCAAAATAGATCCAGCTCCCCTGGTTCTATTGTTACGAATCGTACCTAAACCAAATACGCCATAATTTTCTTTTAAAATATAAAATAACTCAGGCGATGAAAAAAAATTGTCACAAAATATGGTGGCTGGCTTTCTTTGAAGAGATTGACACAGAGCTATTACAATTTGTGCCCCAAACCCAATTGAAATTTCTTGTTCAGTGAATTTATGAAAACGGAATGTATCTTCTCCTCCATATAGGATAAAGTCATAAATCATGCCACTTACTCCAGCTCGCACGTAATTTTTGAATCCCCACTTGTTGGGTTTATCTTTCATGTACTGCTTTCTGTTGCCTGCCTTTCTTCCTTTATAAGCAATCATCATCTCATCTATACTAAATTTGTTTTCATTTTCTTGCAGCAAACAGTTTTTTCTTATTTTTTCTGCTATTGGTCTTACTTTGTAATATCTATCAGTATCTTCTAAGCTATTATCAGCAAAGTGTAGAAATCTACGAATCTGTTGATAGCGTTTTAAACTCATTAGATCTGCTATCGGAGCATACCGGAATCTACTGCTCCAATAGTCTAGGTAACTAGGCATTGAGACAATACCCATAAGTATATGGATAGCTATAAAATCACGCATTTCGTCTTCTGTCACTTGAATAGATTTGCCAGTTTTTTGAACAGAGTATAGATTTGACTGTACGGTAATATCGGTCACAATGTCTGAAGAAAAAAATAAATTAAAATATTCTAGGGAATCTGCAGTGGGCAGGAAAGAGGCATTCATTATATTATGGTCTTGGTTTTCTTCAATTGTAGCTTGGTGACGGAAGGTGACGCTTTTTTTCCATTTATACGTTAAGTCAAATTTCGGAACTTTCTTTCGTCTTTTAGCCAGCACTGGAGTAATGTGCCTTTGGGCTCGAGTTTTCCTGGTAGCACTTTCAGGAGTTGATAAAGGGGCTTCAGACGGAAGAGATGGTATAGAAGATAAGGAAGGTATGTTCTCGTAGTTCGGTTCTCTAGTCGGTGTAGCTGGGCAAATTTGACGTAGAACTGGAGTCAATTGCATTGATGTTTCTGTAAAATCAAATTCAGGTGGATCGTCCCCAGTGTCATGATCTTCAGCATCAGGTTCAGGACTGCTTAAAATATGCATTCGCTCTAAAGATGAATCTAAAGATGGTGCTGATGATGAAGCTAAACTTGGAGTATGCAGATCTGCCAATTCATTGTCCATGTCGGACCTATCACTGGTATCTGAGGGAGCATGCTGTATAGGCACAAGCGCCAATATTTTTGCCGTGCGTCCATGCAAAGTATGCTGTTGGCAACAGAAAATACCGAAATAAGCAAAATAAAACCCATAACTTCAAAATGTTAAAAAAAAAGACATAACTATTTTGGATTAATTTATCATTAGGTATTTGGCATCGTTCACCGTGATGAACATAACAAATTGTAGGTACTTTATAGGTTATTTGGCAATGTTCATCACAATAAACATAAGCTTTTGGAGGGTCATAAAACTTGAGGATTCACATAAAGGCACATAATTCACACACCAAAATATAACAAATAGTCTAGATAAGTTAGTGAAAGCATTAAAATACTTGAAACAATAGAAAATCAAGTAAAATCTTTATATTTACCTTGCGGAACATAGACGACCCGCGAGGCGCCGACATTTTGCTTTGACAATGACAAGTAAAAGTGTTGCCAGGTGCGTAGACTATTTTTTTACTATTAAAAAATATTATATACGGTATGATAATATTACAAAAAATACGAATTTGGTGTAAAAATAAACCGAAATCATTTTTTTTCTCATATGTTTCTCACAGTGAACAAAATCAAATTAAGGGTTAAGGAAAATGGTTAATATAAAGAATACACCATATAGTAAAATAAATTTAATTTAATGTAATATTATATGATCCACCCTGTATAATGAATGAAGTGTGTTAGTTTTAATATAGTATAAAATGTATAATTGTATGTATAATAAAGTATATAAATTTAAACATTGTACTGAATATATTTTTTTAATAGTATAGCAGGCATCGCATAAAAATCACAAGCTATAGTTATCTATATCTATCACTAAGCTTCCCATCTATCGATATACTTCAGATACATAATACAATTGCTTAATATTATATATAGTATAATATTTACTGTAAGTAATTGTTAATTTGTTGTATATTGTTGAATTATTTCCAGTACAATGCCGAACACACCATCCACGGATGAGATGGACAGCAGTGACACCATTCTGAATAGGAGGAGTTCCTCTGGAGGTCTCCTGTCACCGGAGGTATTTTATTTATTAAATTTTAATTAATTGAGCGAAACGAGCGGAGCGTTCCGCTAGAGATTTTTTCACATTATTGTCACGAATGGGATCGAAAACTATTTGATGGAAAGTTATGAAATTTTGTAATCGAAAAGACACACATTAGGTGATTTAAAATTTGAAAAATGTCATGTCGTTGAGGAATAATCGTCAAAAAACTGATATTGAAGTCAAGAGAAAAAAAAATTCGCGAGAAAAATTTGCTTTACAATCTCCTACATTACCGACATTGTCCGCAACGATGAGTCATTGCACTGGGCTCGTTTCGTTCAATATGCAAACGGCACCCGAGATTTCGCGAGCGCAGCGAGTCGAAATTGAGGATCTTTTGGCGCCCCTAGTTTATAATTATGTATCAGCTTTTTATTGTAAGTGATATACTTGGATTGTGTTATGCAATATGTCTATAAATCACTGTTATACTAAATGTTAAATATAAGAAATAATATTCAATTTTATTCTTTTATGTTTGTTAATATATATAAGTTATGTAGACTGTATGTCTATATATATTTTTCAAATTTAAGGAGATCAATATGAGGTCTAAAATACTTGTGTTACAGTTTGCATAACCCTGTTCATTTACTAGTATGTGTTTGTTCCAGGTGGATATGACCAACGTGCCCCGGTCATCAATTGACATCGAACAGGACGGGTTCTATCTCCTCAAGAAGGACTCGCAGCGTCGCCTCACTCTGTCACGAGTACTAGAACAAGACTGCGAGAAGATTTGCTCCAAGTGGATGCTCAGCATACAACAGGATTTTGGCAACACCGTCCTCACTATGGTGAACAAATAACATTTGAAAATACAAAAAATACAATTTCTTAATATATAAAACACAAAGACACACTGACTGACTCACTGGCTCATTCATCGCTCTACATCCCAAACCGTTATACCTAGAAAGCTGAAATTTGGACACAAGACTCCTGACATATTGAATAGGTGCAACAAGAAAGGATTTTGCAAAGGTCCAAACCGTTCCAAAGTTACAGCTAAAAAACTGCAGTTTACCCCCCCGCTCCCTCTCTTCTTCACTTTAGCCGTCCGTCGCGAATCACGGGTTAACCTGCTAGTAGTATATATAAGTGTAATAAGCTTCATTTTAAAATGAAATTCAACTTGAATTTAATAAAACGACAAAAACAAAAAATCCAATAATGTAATATTAATTATTAATATATTAAAATTACAGAATCACCTGGAGACGCTGCGGTGCGCGTTGAAAGAGTACATAATGGATCAAAATCGCAGCGTGATAGAACGCGCAATAATAACCCTCAAGGAAGATCTGGACTTCGACTCCAACGCAATAAACGAATTGCACTCCGCGATATACATGTTCCAGGAGGCGGTGAACGTGGTGCTGAGGATGCACAGCATCAAGCCGCACTGGATGTTCGCGCTGGACAACCTGGTGAGGAACGCCGTGCAGGCCGCCATCACCGTGCTTTCTCCAGGTCGGTATTTATATGACTGTTTCATTATTATGATGAAGAGTAGCAACAAACAATAACAAAATATTCATAGATCATTATCTGTGAATAAAATATTTTGTTGTTATAAATAATTTATCTTAAGAACAAAAATTTCAGAACAATTTATAAAAATGTTTTAATGGCGCAAAACTTTTGGAAGAATTTGGGTTACATTTAGATGGATGTTGTGTTAGGTACATCTCGAATAAGATTGCACGCATCTCATCAATTTGTATAAATCAAACTAATTTTACTGGCTTAGTTGAGAATAAAATTAATAAGATCTATAATTCCAGAGCTGGGCGCGAATCTTGCGGGTCAGGAGGCGGAGCGACGCAGCGGGGCGGCCGACGCCTCCCCCTCCGCGCTCTCCACCGCCACCGATACCAGGGACCCGCTGCAGATACACCAGCTGCGACAGGATAACCACAAGTACACTCACGCATACATACACGCACACACGCACTCCCAGCCGTATACGCACACCGGACAGACAGATACCCACACACACACATATACACGTAAAGCAACCTCTATTTCCTTTACGATATATAAAGAGAGGACAAGTCACTACTAATTCCAGCTTGAGCGATAGTTCATACAACTTTAGTTCATAATTATTATAGTGTGTGATGTTATTTTTTTATTTTTTATCAGATTACAACAAGAACTGATCGAGAGCTATCAGCAGTACCAAGCGCTGCTCAGAATAATGCTCGAGGAGCAGAAGTCACAAACTCTAATATTAAAGGAAATTGTGGAAAATAGAACCAAGTGGGTATTGTTTTATATATGGTTATATATCCAAAAATATTCTTTAAATACTCTTAACCTATAAACCAACGGTTAAACACGTTTATACGTTGTTTAATTTAGCATTTTTATTCCCTCACAATTTAAAAATCTAGATAAAATTATATTATATTATCTATTTTAAATGTTATAATTCATTGTGTGTGTGTGTGCGCAGTCCCCCCCGCGAGTCGTGCGACCCCGGTGAGTTGTCGGTGCTGGTGTCGTGGTCGCGGTCCCGCGGCGTGCCCGAGGCGGCGGCGCGCGCGCTGGCCGACCAGCGGTACGCCCTCGAGGACGTTCTGCAGCACGCACGGAGGGAGGACCTCGCACGACTACGACTGCAGTACGACAATTATTTATTTATTTAGCTTCACGCCATATCCCTTACGGGGCAGCCAGAGACGACGGAGCGCCAAACGCTACGGTCCCTGCATACCTCTTTCGTCTCGGCCACAGACATCATACATGCCCTCCGAGGGGTCCTCATGCTTTTTACGTGACCTTTCTCCAGTATCATAGATACTGTGTTTTCGAAGATCCTCAAGGCCTCCCCCTGTCTCTCTTACCGCTCACTTTTCCTATATAAATATTTTTTACCATTCTTTCATCACTCATTCGTTCGACGTACCCAAACCACCTAAGCACGTTCTTCTTCATTCTCACCGTGACATCTCCGCTAGTACCTGCCATTCTATGGATCTCTTCGTTGCGGATTCGATCAGCTAGACTGACTGAATATATATATATATATATATATATATATATATTTATATATATATTCATATATTTATGCTATAATGTTATATAGTTTTGTTAAACTTATTAAAAATTATAAACTTAGGAAAGGCGATCATCATAAAAAATCATTATAAAAAAATTTAATATGTCATCTCCATTATCATGGATAATAATCGGTATGGAATATTTCAGGGGCGGTGTAGAACTGCGTCTCTGGCAAGCGATATTAGAGCACAGAGCACAGAACAGCTTAAGAAGAACGAGCAGCACAGACACAGACATCGACACCAACACCATAGTTGTGGTGGAGTGTGAGAAGTGCAAATCTCGGAGCACGGACACAGACAACCCCACCGTGGTTATACGAGACCAACAGATCAACGGGGACACAGTGGCCGGTTACTACTCAGAGAACGGGGTCGTTGACCTCTGACTATCAAGAGGGTGGTGCACTCTACAATGATATTTGGGGACAATTGATTAAATATCAAAAATGTGGCTTGTTACATAATTATTAATTTCGAACAAAATTTGTGTGTTTTTTTTTGTTAAACGCCGCAAAAATAACCGCTTGAAGCTAGAGTGTATCGCCCTTGTATATATCTGTATAATATACATTATTTACAATAACTAGTCTTTTGTAAATATATTTTCTTATTGGCATAATAAGCAATATTGCTTTGATAGACGCACAAGAGATATTTAACGTTAAAATATACAAATAAATAATTTTCGATTTCTAAGCTCTCCGATTGGTTGATGCGACAACCAATCACAGGTCTGATTTCTGTCACGTTCTATTCAATCATCTTTCAAAATGGCCGTCCGTATATTATTAAAAAATAACAATTTTAACGTTAAATATCCCACAGGCAATGGTGCTAACATTGTGATTAAAAATAATACGCTTGTTACAAACATACATACGAATGTAATAATAAATGTTTGTCAATAAAACATGAAATATAATAGTTTTTTTTTGTTTAATATGAATTTATATTTAGTTATTGTGCCATACATTATAACATATATATATTTAGTTATACTTTAAGTGTTTATTAATTAAGATTATAATAAAATAATTATCTAATAAGAAATAAAATCATAGTTTTTTTGTGTATTACATTAATTTATATACATACTATCTCTTGTCAGCGACTTTGTTTGCTGCTTCATAAAGTATTGGACAAAATGTTGAAAGAGTTTTGGTTTCAAAGATTAGCACAAACGAACATCGTGACAAGGGATTTATATATATATATACACAGCCAAGCAATAATTTTTTGAATATCTATATATAAAAAGAAATGTGCTTTGTTTTTTATATACATAACATTTGGGAATTTTTTTTTTATATCATAACATTTTTCTGTATACAAATAATAAAACAGTTAATTTTTTTTTCTTTTATATATATGTAAAATCAATCATTTATATAATAATGTTACACACATACAGACAGACAGACACTTATAACACAATAGTGCCTACATAATGAAATGCCTTAGCAGCTAAATCTGATTTATATACACAGTATATAATAATTATACAAACCGTATATGTATACATGTTGATATACTAATATTAGAAGTATTGTTTTTAACTAATCTACCGATACTCGATGATTACGTTGTGAAGTACAAATACATTGTTATAATTGGACTTGGTTTTATTTACCCCTTGGATAATAAATTAACGGAATTAAACATACACACATATATATATATATATATATATATATATATATATATATATATATATATATATATATATATGTGCGTATTTAAATATTTTATTAGAATTCTTTATCAACAATTTAATAATATTTATAATATGTAATATATATATGTATATATTATATGCTCGATTTAAATTTGTAGGTATATAAAGGAAAGCTAGCAAGAAACATATATGTATATATATTTATTGAGCGGAGCGTTTTACTGGAGACATTTTTTGTCACGAACTGGCGGAAAATTGTGAAACTTGCAGTCAAGACATTAGATGACGGTTTTAAAAAAAATAATTGAAAAATGTCCTCAAAATATTTTTTTTTATATCATGTATAAAAAACTGATCCCATTGAAGTCAATGGGAGACGATGAGTCAATACACTGGGCTCGCTTCGCTCAATATGCAAACGGCACCCGAGATTTCGCGAGCGCAGCGAGTCGAAATTGAGGGTTTGTTGGCGCCCCTAGTATATATAGTAAGGTATTCTTTCAATAGCATTAAATATAAACCTAAATAAAAACAGCGAATTTCTAAGAATGCGAACCAATTTTATTTAACATACGTAAAACATTACAAAAATATAATTTAATATCTAAATCCAGATACAAGAATAACAAGAGTAATTAGAATCGCGAGTAGAGCGAGTCGATATTATTACAATTTAAGATCTCCCCCGGGCTTGTTAAGACGTAATACATTAAACCCGGTGCGTTGTTTGTGGGTTGACGTATATTCTAATTTACATGTAACGAAACGAATTAACTTTATGTATATTTGATGGCTTTTGTATCAAGGAAGGATATAGGTATGGGAGTTAAAGTACAACATTCTTATAGTTAAGTTTGGGTATAACAAATATACGTTACGCGAAGATAGATTGAGAACGTGAAGCATTCTGTAATATGTAACTTGACTTTTCTTATAAAAATGCTACGTTTCTAATTTGAATATCTTTTAAATAGGTAGATCTGTTGCAATATATATATAATATATATATATACTAGCAGACCCGGTCACGCGTTGCTGTGACTATGGTTTTTGTTATATTACATTGTAGTAAACTATTTAAGGGGTAACGGTAAGAGAACATCTGCCATTAGAATAATAAACAAATAATTTGCAATAAAATAATATTACGACTATAAATTGAGATGAAAACTATCCTTTCTTTTAAGTCTGGTTAAACTCCACGTGGTGTGTAAATTTTATTAAAATCTGTTAAGTAGTTTAGGAGTCCATCGCGGACAAATAAACTTGACACGTATTTTATATATCTTAAGATATATATGTTTGTTTAACAACTAATTACATATAATTAGATTCAAACATTGATGTTGTGATTTATATTGAAACATAACATCTCGAGGTGAATCAAAATCCACCCCATGTTTATAGAGAAAGCCATTTAGTAAAGTGATTTTGATATTACTTGTAACATTATTTAATCCTCAAGTAATACAAAATCAAAATGGAAAACTATTCATATAAGTACCTATTGAATGTGTGTTTAACTTTAAAGTCTTTTGACAATTAGTATGAAACTATTTAATTGAATAATTAAAGATTAAGTGAAAGTAGTAGTAAAATTTAAAAATAACTATTAGTAATAGTAATTAGAAGGTAATAGTTTGTCTAAAACTTATCCCTACACTGTATAAAAGAGTTAAAATGCTAAATAGTTAAGTACTGTGTATAAAGTATGGACCCAAATAATTATAGTAGAGAAAGTTTCTTATTAATACTTTATATTACCATACATTAATAAATAGATGTAAGTGAAGTTTCTAAACTAAAATGCTAATAAGATAATTAATAAACAGTTTAATAATAAACCTTTTATTAGATGCTTTATAAAAGTAAAAGTTTTCTAAAACAGTGGGGTGGATGTCTACTCAATTACTGGAGCGTCTTAATTATATTAGATATGCCAGAGACTTCGGATTTGAATTTCAATCGCGAAGACCAAACCCAAACCCGTGTCAGACAGACGAAAGAATTGTTAATTATATTAGATCCGCCCAAAGGCGCTTTGATGTAAATCGAGTTCTGATCTCATTATACAGAATTTTGTAGGCGATCCCATTAAGTCGCTGCAATTACCTATAAACCTCATACTGTTGGACGTTAAATATTGTTTATTCCTTCGATCGGAGTTTGAATAACTTACAAACTATTATAGAAAACAGTTTAGAACTTTAATATACCAACTTTAACTGTTTGTAACAACCTTAATCGTCGTAAATTGTCTGGAAATACAGCGATTGCGAGTTGGAATTCTTATTTTAACTTGAAATTATTTTGCATAATATTTAAAATAATACACAGTAAATATTTAATATAAATAATTGCAATTTACAACGGTCTACGTTTGAAAATTGATGCGGGCTTAATAATATGAACATATTGCACATGTGCAATTTATTTGAGACTCATCCAATAAACGAAATTGGTCTCTTACCAACGGATTTTAGTGACTCTTGCCTCACATATGCAGTAGACTTCTGGCAGTGAACCAACACGTTGTAACTTGCATAATATGAAGTTATATGAAGCGCGGGATCACTAAAACCGAATCCTGCCGTCTGGCCTTAAGCAATTTGAACTAGTGATGTTCAAGCGATCCCACCTCAAACGCTCTTCTTAGATTATCCTGTAATAAGCTTTGTATAGCATCAGTTTATATTTTATTCTTTATAGCGACACCTACCTTAAATGTCTTTTATACATTTTTATAAAATTGTGCTTATGTTGTTAAAAAAACGAACTTAACATTATGTAATATAATAATACAGAAGTATGTTTATTATATTTCAAAAGTATTTGCTATGTTATTATAGAAAGGGTACTTGAAAACTTTACAATTACAATTAGTTTACACATACTCAGAGTCCCGAGAGATGGGAATCGAAATCGATTGAACGACAGACGGTTTTGCCACGTGTTGAAAGGTCTTAGATAATATAATATAAAAGCTTTCAAGAGAATAGCGCTTCACAGCGTGTCTGAAGTATCAATTCAGCTTGTAAGACTACCTCTCGGATATTGCGGACCTCTGATGGTTGTATCAGAAAATTACTACGCTCTTAAAGTTACCAAATCCCGATAGAGTGTTTTTATTAAAACTTCATACAGGATGCTGTTATATTATAAATATATTTGTTACGTTATGAATACTGAATTGAATATTTATGTACGTATTTACCTATTTCAGTAGCTCGAATAAAATTTATTATAGTTACATACAAAAGATATTTTCCGTGCCGTTGGTTTCAGCTCGGGAATCGAAAGAATGCGCTCCAACTGCCTTGTGATATTTTATCACGGACTGAAAGGAACTTAGGGATTCTTCTGTTTGTTTGAACAAACGAGCAACAAATGCGTTGCGGAAATTCAAACCGCTTTTATTTTACGAAAAATAGCAATTCAAAGGAATACTGCTCTCAATCTAACAAAGGGTCTACGCAATAGTCTTTACTTTCATCTAAACCAGGATAAATACATATACTATAGAAAGAAGTAATGTATTAAATAGTCATAATAAGTTCAATAGCTTAAGAATTGGAATCATAAATATATAAAATACTAAACGATTGAGCGTGTCTTTGTCATAATTCCTATATAAAAATAAAATATCAAATTAATTTAATTGAAATCAAAACCCACTGACATTAGCAATTAACATTTTTATTAAACTATCTCCAAAGCTAACATACACGGATCCACATTTGCATAACTCCGTCCATATTTGCTGCGAATGTCAGTTATTAAAGACAAAGTGTCCCTGTTATTACAAACAATATTTGTTTAGGCTCGTACTCTTGAAACACTGGATTTGCATATTGGTAGCAAGCTGTCTTAATTTGGTCGTAATGGGGGGGTGCAGTTGGGTGCAGGGGGGTTGCAGTGGGGTGCCCACATGATGCTATTACACTGCAATTTATTCTCTCAATCTGTGCCGACTGTCGACTGCCGACTAAGCTCCGTTCGAACGCAGATTGTATTGCTATTGTAATTTATGCATGACTATTATATAAAAGTATATATACTTCTTTTTTGACTTAACCGTCCTGATAATAGAAATTTATCATCTTCTAATTATAGTTATATTGTGTATCCATTCATAATTATCTCACTTCATAATCAGATAAAATGTATAATTTTAAGTAATAATAACTATGCGACAAAATGTCAACAAATTCTACATGGTATGAAAGAAGATCCAAGTATGTACTCCGAGGACAGAGCACCGTCTAAAAGCAATAAAAATACCACCCGAGGGTCAATCAGGTTAAGTGTTTTGTCCGAACCGTATTCCGAATAATATATATAAAAGATTTATATAGTTGAATAAGTGGCGAAATAGCTGGGATGATATCCCGTGCTTCGGTGGGTTTGGTTTACTCAAGACAAACATTGAGGTATTCCTTAACTTGCATTCCGCTTCTGAATTTACGATATTAATGTTATTTTACTGGGCGTTTGTTTTCTACTGAGGAATATTTTTACCGTGCTGAGAATAAAATAAAATTATATTAGAATTACATCTTCATGATGATCATGAACACTTATTTTCACTGCAGTTGTGAGTATTATTTTCCACCAAGGTTTTATCCCAAACTCTCGCACTCCTACTTTAACCGTGCCGAGAATAATTCCAAAACTGAAATCACACAACGACAAAATTAGAATAGGATTTTGTGGTTATAACGGATATTTTACTACGAGAGACTAAAGCGAGAGACGGGACACATAAAAAGATAAAAAACTTAGGACTTAGTAACATTTATTAGAAGGATTTGAGTCTGCTCAAATATTGTCGCATGGGCTTAGGAGTCAACTCGAGGGCTGCAACAGGTAGGGACGTCTTGCAGACTTATACTTAAGAACAAATCTTTTTTTAAACTGCTCTTACTAAGTCTATCTGTCTAAAGCAGATCTTTAAAATGTCTTAAGGGAATTTTATTCGTTATGTTAATAATACTAATCATATATTGTTAGGAAATTAATATAAGAGTAGATATATGAATACGATATGGAAGAAATTACATATATAATTTTACGGAAAATTAAATTTTAACTAACATATACTTAATAAAAGTGAGTTTATTTTCAAAACCAACTTTAATTCTGTATAAAACTCTAACCATATTTATTCCCATCTGAATGCACGGTTAAAGTTAACCTTCCGTGCTGGAGATTATTGACTTAGTTTTCCAGTCTCCGGGGCAGTTTGGGCACGCGACCATCTTTGGCTCTTTGCCACGACTACCTGAAAGCATGAAGCATCCCATTAGAAGTAAATTCTATCGGAGATAAGCCTTGAAGTGTAATGTAAGCAATGGAGCAATACTAATTTAATGTGAAAACGTCCAAACTAAATGAAGAATACTTTAAATGGCGTCCTATTTTAATGTCGCTTTAATGAAATGGTATCAATTATGAGTGTATTTGAATATCAGAAGCTGTAATCAGTACAATGGCGCTTTTTAATTAGCAAAAGGACGTCTGTCTGTGGACTTAAGTTTCTTATTTATGAAATACCAATTTTTTTAATAACCTCCCCGGCGTCTGTAACGACAAATTAAATTGGAAAGTACCGACTCAGGACATTTTAATGGTCTGTATACTATAATATTGTCGGCGATTTACGAGCTGTGATTTTATTATTAGATTTAGTTTTAATAACCTTTCACGTCGGTAACAGATGTTAGGAGTGAAAAATGTAGTTTTTAAATACTTTTCACCCGTGTAGTGACAAATTAAAATAAAGTTTTTAGTTTTGATTTCAACAAAATAAAATATATAATATAATATATATTAAAAATATGTTAAATTGTATATCTTTATATTAAACACTTCAGCGTAATGTCATTTTAAAAAACTTAAAGCGATTAAGAGTATACGTAAAGCTTTTTAAATTATATTAAAATTTTGTAAATCTTCCAGGTGTCAAGAATCAACGTCTTGAAAGTCCTCGAGAGGATCAAAATGTATTATTTATAAACGTTAGATGTCTACTCGGCTGGAGGTAGACTTTACATTGTTATATACTAAGATATACCTAATAAAGGTGCACATACTCAAGATTCTAATTTCAATATTTATATTATTTAATTTTTAAATAAGCTAAACATACAAAATTAAACATTATCATATTTTTAGGACAATATTTGAAAGAACACTTGAAATTTTTTATTAAAATGTTACCTGAGATATTTTTTTTATATATTAAAAACAGTTTGTTTGTACGTATTTTATATTAAAATGTAATTCACACGTACTAGCACGGCACCGTGGCGTTACTTTCAGATTATAGCGGGAGACGTCGCTAATTGGAAATACATGAGAAATTTGCATTTTACTCAGTCTTCCAAACTCCCCGTGGACTAATGTCTGGAAGCGTCCTTTGTCTGTCGAGCTCATTAATGAAGATGCTATTACCTGTTTTCACTTTATATTAAAAAAACAACATCTACTTAGAATTTAAGAATCTCTAATGCTATGAATACTATGCATAAACTTGTTGGATAGAATATATTCGGTATTTAACCTTAAATACTTCTATATTCAAGAAAAACCTTATTCTTAACTAAACCTTTTTTAACGAACCTTTTTACTATTATATTATACCGAGTACCAGTACCAGATTATAACAATTAACTTACAATATTATTGTAACAACAACAACACAACGTTTTAATTATCTGATCGATTTGCATATTACATATAAAACGATCGGTTGTCAGTACGTAATATTAATTAATACTTTCTAAAATACACAAAGTACCTACTTTGTACCTACCCATTATAAGAATGTCTGCGTGGGCGAAACAATAAGGCATTGAATTAAGTAATTAATTGCAATTTTGTAACGGTAAAAGATCTTACGGGTATTATATGAAAAAAATATTTATCTTCACCTTATTCCTCGTGTATCTTCATTGCAAATTACCTTTCTAGTAATTAGTATTTATGTAATAATGTATAAATTTTTCAAGTATATATATATGTATAATATACATCTTTTTGTCATTTTTTTGTTATGATCTATGGAGTTTTGAGAAATCGCTTACTAGCGATAAGGTCGCCCTTGATAAACTTCTTGTTTTTTTCTGTTTGTATGTACTTTATAACTTTCTCATGATACACAATAAAGAATATATTTATTATTATAAAATATATAAGCTTAAGTGCTTTATAAACAAACTAATCTTAATCCCAACACTTAAACAGTTTGTACTATAGGTATGAATGTATTGTTACGAAGACGCACGCCCCCGGGGGAGTCTGGCAATCACTACCAACACTCGCTCGTTTCAAAACCATTAAGGATAAATTAAAGAAAATCACAATCTGCGTACGCAAATTTAAGCACCTTACACTTAATATGTATTGTATAAATACAATATATAAAGATAAGATAAGATAAGATAAGATATTTATAAAGATAAGTAGAACTGTCATTTGTGTTATACAAAAATTTATCAGATATCCAAATTTGATTAATAAAATAACTTTCACAAACTTAAAATTCTTTGTTACAAAAGATTAGATTATTATAATTTGTTTTGCGATACCAATATAATACACAAATTATATAACATTGCTAATTTTAATATTATAATTGTATAACATCTGAAACGAAAGTTGTAAATCTTCATAAAAAACAAAAGATGAATCGTCACATATTCTAAATAAAGGCGACACATGACGTCATTTGTCTCGCCCTTTCTCGCTAATGGCCGCCTTTAATATTCAATTTTTTCACCTAATTGTATCGCTATTCTGGCCCCCGAGATTAATGGACAGTCTTCTGAACCCTTGCTTAAAAAATTACTTCAAAGGGTAGGCTATATGATTGTCTCGTTAGCGTCGCAGCCATCAGTCATGCGTGCACTAAATGTGTTTTGGATCGCTGAGTGTGCTCAGTTTAAAATAACTGTATACAAATGAATTTTACATAACCAATCTTTATTTACTTATCATTTATTGTTAGTTATAGTTAAATGTGCGCAGTAACCAATTAACCAACATCCGGATTAATTAACTTTATTATCGACCGCTATCAAGAAAATAGTTTATCTAGAACGTGTTTACTTATTTTTATAATGATAATATATACATGTTATACCTATTTTATACTTTATTATATGATTAAGAATTTATTTAATTTAAACAAACAAAAACTTTTTTATCTATCACCATGACAGCTAAGTCTTATAAATAATATTCGTACACATATTTTCAGTGTGAAATATGCTTCAAGATATGTATAAATATAAATTAAAAACTCTATATTTACCATCTGACAGGGTTAATCGCGAGCTCGCCTGTCAGCCAAGGGTTGTTGGGGGTTAGACATAATATATCCAGCTGTATTCATTACTATTCCATTATCCAGGTCGTCGAACTTATTTTGCACATTAGGAAATATTTTACATACCACGCGCTCAGTAATAAGTGACTAGACAAGGCATTTCGAAGCAATTACCTACGTTTGTTGGAATTTTGATATGTATTCGTAATAAATTATATTAATGTGAACAATTTACTTAATAAACTGTTAATAAATATTTTATTACTGGCGTTATTATTTTAATAAAAAAACTTCACATACATTTTCCTTATGCTTAATGATTAGTTAGTGCGGTATATCAAATGATAGTTATACTTAAGTATTAAACTCTGTTTTATCTCCATCCAATCATAATATTACTGAGAAGTGATTAAAATTAGGCTAAACGTAATAATACCATAATTGTATTATGACGCATCAGTGCGTTAGAATTCTGCAAAGCGCGGGTCGCGAGATACGGGGCTTATAATAAAACAATATTAATTATCAATCGTCGCTTCACTGGCTCCTTTGTTACGGACTTTAATAACAGAATGCGTGCAAACCTCCGGCATTTCACGGCACTTTTGTTTAAATAATAAATTAAATTTGTTTACGTCTTCAAATAACAAAACTGGAATTCTACGACGCGTGTTGGAATTATTTCTTTGTTTTGGCGCTACGATTTAAATCTATTGTAATATGGTTTGAATTCTGATTCAATTTTTAAACCGAATATGTTTTTATACACATTTTTTAATAATAAACTTGTCTTGTTTAATTTTGAGATGGTATTCAGTTAAAATTGAATGAACGATGTATTATAAGGAAGTAAATAAAATATACAAAAATCAATTAGTTTCCCCTCGAACTGTCAGCAAAATGGGCGGAGGAGAATCAATCTGATAATAAATTCAAATTTATTCGTTGATCAGTCGCTCGTCTCTCCACTAACGCATTTAAAAAGTGATTAGAAGTTAAATTGTAACAATATGAACTTTTTGTCCCCGCTACGAAACTTAATCAAAAATAAAATTATTCAATTTGCATAGAAATATGTCTGGGAAAAGCTGTATTTTTAAAACATTGTATTTTTAAGTACTTACGTCTGATATATTTACTTTACCTTAAAAGCTTTCATTCGATTCAAAAACCTAAAAATAGATTCATATTATTTAGAATGAGAATCGAGATAAAATTTACATTGTTGCTTTTATGGCGTAGGTTCGAGACGTATTATGTTAAGGTATTCATGAAAGCAAGTTTAGAGTAAGTCCCAGAGGACGTGAGAAACGTAACACAGGACTGCCTGAACCAGGAATCATCGGTATGTTCATGACTTATGATATTAATAACAAATAAATATAAATATTTGTATTTATTTCGAGCATTTGTAACCTTAAATATTAGATTATTTCACTTAGTAACATTGTAACAGGAGATAATGTAATTAAACTAAACAATGTACTCTTAAGTAGACATTTTCTTATTAAAGTATCTTGGAGCTTCGAAGCTGGATATTAAAGATTTCTTAAGAATATCGCATTCCTTAAGAATTCTCTGAGCATTTTTTGCTCTCTTAATAATCTTGATGTCTGATGAAAATACTTCATATTCAACTTTTTTTACCACATCCTGATCCAATCGATCAAGTCTGGATGTAAGAGTTAGAAAAAGCTTTTCAATATCAACTACTAAAGTTGTGATATTATCCTTGGGGTCCGCTGGACCTTGGAAGAGACGGAAATGGATATATTGCACGCACGTAAACAATTTCGTCGATTTATAAGATGCATACAATTCGTAGAATTCTTTAAATAATAAGTTATTAAACTTGGTCTTATATTCTGTTTCTTTTTCTTCCATCCATTTTAATTGTTCTTCATAAAATACAATTAAGTCTGTCACTTCATTCATTTCAGTTAATATCTTAATTTCTAGTTGGTCACGGGATTTAAGCACTGGATTTACGATGCCCGCAAAGTAATTTTGGATTTGCATGTAATTTAAACATTGCCTGCTAATGGTATCAAATATACGTATAAGTTGTTGAGGTCTCTTAAAATAAATCTTCGGTGTGACAGTCGAATGGATAAAGTAAGCCATATATATTTCAAACGATTGCGTTGGCGTCGACTCTGCTTGTTCGAAAACTTTTGTAAAATCTTCTGAATTTCTTACATTGTTTTGATTTGACCACCAAATAGGGGACATTTGATTCAAAAAATTACCATATCTAAACAATGGTCCATATACCGCAGCTAAACTACCTATTATATTATTCAGTTTTACATGCATAAAACTTAAAATGTTTAACTCTTTAACTATATTAGCAAGCTCCTCCGACTTTGCCTCTGCGCGTTGTTGAGTTTCTAGAGCCGTGTCATAACTTTCTTTGATAAAGTGAAAGAAATTCGATCTAGTTTTGTTATAGAATTTATTGATAATATTATATTCTTTCAATTCGTCTGCAATGTTTGTATCGATTCGTATAATTTGATCTTTTAAGTAAGCGGCATTAGCTTTGTATAGTGTAATATCTCTCAAATTTCTCATATAAACTTTAACATCAACAAACTGTCGTATCGGCCGTCCTTCTATCACCTTATAGAATGTATTATCTATATCACAAATGGTTTTTAGATCAGGCATTTCAGCTGATTTTGGATCATTTTCTGGAACATCACGATCCAGTACTCGCAAATGTTTTGATATATCGAAATATACTTTTGTTGGACGCATTTTTTGTTTATAATCTTTGGTAAAATTTTTCACATTTCTTTGTTGGGATATATTGTTAACTTTCACTGAATTTACTGTACTGTTAGACATGTTCTTGCTTTTCTTAGGCTCTCTGCAATTTAAAATATAATTTAAAACACAAGACACACTCAAAATATATGTATATGGTAAATATATATTTTACCTTATGTAATATCAACTCTACATGTAAAAACTTATTTATTAACTAGAAAGTAATGATGAAAATAGTTATCCTAATTAATAAAAGACAATTATTTGACAATGTTTATGTCAAAAATATTTATAAAAACTTTTTAGAAAATAAAAAGATTGAATACTTTAAATGTTTATCTTCTAACTATAAATATTGGGAATAAATTGACTTTATAGCTATATATAATATCGTAATCTCTAGATATAATAAAAATGTAAAGATGGTATTCATGTATGTTGAAGATAATAAAAATAGATTTAAGAAACAGAACATATTTTTACTGTTTCTAAATTTTCTGTCTGTGACGTCACGGAGAATTTTATAAATGGATTTTGATGAAACTTTTTACTTCTTTACTTCTTTTTTCCTTTTTTTTACTTCTTTTGACCATATTTTGAGATATTACAATACAATAACACTACTGGACCGATTTTGATTATGTTTGGTGGTTATTTATTATCTAAATCTAAATAGGACTGTTCACTCCAGAAAATGTAAAAACGTATTTTTAACTACAGATTATGGTTTAAATATTTTTTTGTTTTATCGGATAGTATAGCACTTGCACCGGAAGTATCAAGATAAATTGAACACCACACTTCACATACCGAAGAATGTAAAGTCAAACAGTAAATTGCAAGTTTAGTTATTAAGTGAGAAGCTTCCCTCGAATGGTCCCGAGGGCTCACAAACTGGCTGTCAGTCAAAGTGACGCCGCTAGTGGCGTATCTGACCGCAAGTGACCCAGCATCCCTTAAGACGTAACCAGATTAAATCATAAGTTATCAGCGATTAATTATAAAATACATTTCAAAATATTATATTATTTTTGTGTATTAATTACAGTATGTAAAAAATATTAGATATAATCACATTAAAAAAAAGTGATATAAAAACGCTTATTTCTTGTAACTTGAACCCCAATGACCACTAAATTTCAAACTATATAAGATATTTAATTAAATGACCGTTAATATATAACTTTAATTAAGTTATTTACTGACACCAATAATAACAATAAAATTAAAAGTTTAATTTTAACAATTATTCTTAATAATTCTATTTTATGAATAATTTAGTATATTGATGAGAAAAATTGTTTCATTCTCTTTTATAATGTAAATTGAAAGTTTCATAGTTTATTAAATCTCGCACCACTTGCGAGGGTTGGAAAGTTTCAGTAGAGTTGTGGTCACGTCACTTTGTTATAAGTTTTTGAATTTAATTAGCAATATACATATTTATCAATACTTCCTTTCCAATATTATGAAGGTACTTTCAAGATGAATTGAGAATTCAATCATTACTTCTATAATATATACTAGGATCCGCCAACCGTGCGCGGCGGGTGTTGAGCAGAGCCCCTCTCCTTTCTTCTTTTCTTGATAACTTTTGAATGGCTAAACATTTTTTCAATCTGTTTTCGCTATAACATCCGCGTTCGGCTCAAAAACATACAGGATAAATTTTTTAGCTAATTATCTCGTCGCATTTTGGAGACAACTAAACACAAAAAAAAGTCTCACAAACGGTTAAGAGCTTCGCTTACGCTCATCTCAATTAAGTATTTGTAACTAGGAAATACTTGTAATGACAAGAAATATATATTGATAAGGTAATATCTCTTTTAAAGTCAAAATCTATTTTCTATTAGCTAATAAGATGAGAACTTAATTTGTGATGTAGAAATAAATATATATAAAGTAAATTCACAGATACTATAAATTTAATCAGCCCTCGGCGATTATGCAAATATGCTAATGAATGGATTTGCTTACGTTCGAATTAGGATAAAATACATCCAGAAAATTGTATCTTACAATCTGTTTTGATATTGTAAATAATAGCAAAGATTCGAATGATATTCTAATATAAATACAAACAAGAATATACATTGAATTTGTAATAATAATCGGTTATATTTCGTAAGAACAACAAATAATAAAGATATAATAAATATTAGAAATAATTGTTTGTCCGTGGTATAACAAATCAAATTAAAAACCTTTATTGAAAGTCAGTTTTATACTAAACGTTTTTTTTGTTAACTACCACCAGCCCGGTTATTTGCCACTGCCCTGAGAAGAGCTGGCGACAGAAACGCAGCAGGATGTTTTGTTCCTTATTTTAAAAACCAATACTTAATGTTATGAGAAGGTATGTATATTTTAAGTATGAATGTGGATGGTTATAGGAAGATAGTTATAGGAGATATAGATTAGTTATAGGAGATATAGATTAGGATAGATAGATTAGGATAGGATAGTTATAGGAGATATAGATTGCAAACTTCCACTGAGTTGACATATGATAGAAGAGAATGAAATTGAATTGTTGCACACAGTAAAGGATGACATATATTTGTATGAAACTAACGCAATAAAATATGGTAGAACAGTCTAAAAAACTTAAGGTAAGTACATTGTTTTTGCAAGTCTTATCTAATAATTTTTATATCTACATGTCTTAGACCAAAGCAAATTGGTAGACGTATATAAATTAAAGTAATATAATCCGTATGTTTGTGTGACCACAACCGAATTGAATAATTCAGAGCAAACCAATTAATATCTGCTTGCTCGCTGACCGCAGACTATATAAGACGTACCAATTATTCTTGAGGATGGACCAAATAAGTGACTTGGTGCGGATCCTTGACCGGCAGAACGAGGGTCGTTTATTTTAGTTTAACCGCCTAGTTACAGCCCTTACCCTCTGACTGACAAGTAACTAATAGTTATAATTATACCAGTTAATTATATTTAATTTAACTTTAAACTTTAACATTATATAAACGTTGAAATGGAACCATAATCGTATAGTACGACTTCATCCGATCCCCGCCAATAAAGATCGAATAAAAATACTTCTATATCGAAACGGATTTGCTCTTATATTGAATTCAAAACCCTTTGATGTTACTGTTATAGCACTCGATGAATTGTATTAAATCTGCCTCTTAGTGTTTATTGTGAGTATTTTTTGTATATATTGAATAAAAAGGTCAAAAATATTTAAGATATACAGACACCTGAAAAATGTATATACGTCTGATAAAAATAACTGGTAATAAATAATTCGCAAATGATCCAGGATTCGATTTACATATTAAATATTAAGATAAAGCTAAAAGAGCATTTGTGTTATTAATATATTCTCCTGCCAATTAATTAAAAAATGCATAGTTAAGTGTATTTGTTTATCAAATTAAAATTTATACAACTGCCAAATTGTTCCGATCTTCTGTTATTATTTATTAAATATCTTTCACATGTAATACAGGGATGTTAAGTCATAATAATGTTTGTATTTTATGGTTCATACAAATTTGACTAAACCTGGTGAACGTGGCGAGACGCCAAGTGGTAATCATCAATGTTGGAAATTGTCCATAAACATGTTTGACCGCGTTGTTTACATTTAAAATAAAAGAAAAAACACGAACACAGTCAGGACTCGAATTGAGACTATATATATATATCGAATGAGACGCGATAGCTCAATTAGCAAAGCGACGGGACATCCGAGAGGTCTTAGGTTCGAGACCTCTTGGATATAAATGTTAAAATTGATTTCTTTAATAAATTTATTTAAAACAAGCTTTGCCTAGGACTTTGTTCGTGCGGAATGTGTTCAAAATAAAAATAGCCTAAGCTACTCCTTATAACATAGTGAAAGCCTGTCAAAATCGATCCAGCTGTTTTACAGAACAAACAGACACTTTAATTGTATATATATATATATATATACATAGATGGCTATCTATTGAACATTCTTCATCTAACATAAGTACCAAAACAAATGTTATAACAAAGTAAGTTCCAAAACGAAATTACCAAATTAACATACTTATACCATAAGCTTGATAGAATAAATTAGTAATAGAAGTATTTAGTGCATGGGATTTCTTTTATGTGAATGGGGAGTGGGTCATCATTTTTAATCCGCAATCAAAGCTAACTTGGGGTGAAGGTAGTTCTTAACGCAATTTCGTCTTGAGTGTACGCAAACAGGCTGAAAATGAGCGAAGTAGCTCCATGTTAATTAGACGGGAAGGATTACCATGATTTTAAGGGATTGAGGATTTTACTTATATATAAATAAATATAATTCATTTTTATGATAGACATGTGATTTATATTTACATAACTTATATTAAACATCTTTTTATTTTCTCAATAGTAATTAACGCCCTTTTTTAATTTGATAGATTTTTTTGTAATATATAAAATAAACTTTTAATTAAAAAATAAAGTTTTGTTTCAGTTTTTAAAAATAATTAATTATAAAAATTATTTATACATTACTTTCCTAATATATTTTTAGTATTCTTAACAATAGACAACAACAATCCTGTCACTTCCATTTGACGTACACAAGTGATTCAAAGGGGAATTCAAAGTGGAAAATATATAAATAAAATAAATAGAAAATTGTCCCACAAAATAAAACATCACGGTGCACCTAACTTAAAGGCACTGTTAGTAAAAGCCGGGACTACTCGTGAATCGTAATCGGTGCACCCTTCCACGGCGTCACCGCTCTCTGTGAGGTCGTCAAGATGTCTTCTAATTAGGAGTTAATGTTTGAATTGTGTTATCCACTCGATAATTATTAAATACATTCTTATTTCAACTTATTTAACATTAGATATTTTATTCAGTTAACGATAAAAGTATTTCTGATTTATTTCCTAAAATAATTCAGTATTTATTTAGTTATTGCAACAATATAAATAATATAGTAATTCTGTATGTTATTATATACAGAATATTTTGCAACATTTATTGGACAAAATTTCTATGAAAATTTTAAATTCATTTAAAAATACCCGCTTGTCATTCGAAACCATATTTTGTTATTTTTTGTTATGCAAATGAAACAATTGCAGAATATGGGATAACCTGCAAACTAGACAGTCTGGGATGAGCATCTGTCCGTCCTGGCATCCCATAGGAGCAATTTACTAATAACGAAAATATTAAATGGGTTTAGTATATTTAGTATGTTTGTTTGTAGTAACTCGTTATTAAAACGTAACAAATTTTTAATTTTTCTTGATAAGTTTCCATGTTTTATTTGAATAAATTAAGAACAAAAAAAATTAATAAAATTTATCGGGTCAATGACCTTTCATAAACCGCTATTTGATAAAAAACATATCAACAGCGATGACATCAATATTAAAAAATATACAGATTTTAATTAAGTATTATTTAATAATTAACATTAATTATTATCCAAAGCCTCTTCGTTATTGGATTATTTGATAAAAGGCTTGCTCTCTAATCTTATATTAAAAAATATATTTTAATTATTATAAATACTGACTGAATAACTGCTATAAATAAATGGATTTTAGTATATCTTATATATATATATTGCAGTACATAAGCACGAAGTGTACTTAATGCTAGTATATACTATTTACTGGTGAAGCCACAAACAATACCTTGCAACTTTTTCGCTGGTCCGAGGGCAATAGAAAAACATTTTACGTTTTCTTCATTGTTGAAAGTGTAAAGGTCTGAGCAATATACTTACTTTATTGTCAATTTCAAGAAAAATACAATGTTTTAGAATTGTTCTCAGCATTGAATAGAGTTATTAAACAGCTCCCTTTGTATTCAGTATTTCAAAAATATATTTCTTAAAATAATAACAATATATTTTATTTTTATTTCCAATAAATTAATTAAAAGGAATAAAATTGTAATATAATTTGCTCTTTGAAGACTTTCAAAGCCAAAATATTAATTTAATTTAGACGTACGAAACTTCAGACTTTAGTTGCAAGGTTTCATATAGTAGGTTGGAGAACTAGCAAGAAATTCCCTGGATGTTTTTAACTTATTATTAATAAATAAATAAAAACACGATTATAATTGATATGTGGGATGTTGGTACTAGAACTTAATTAAAGTGCCGTCATTATGGTACTACTAATTTTATAGTAAACAAATTTACAAGGGTTATAACACTAAAAACAGTAATAATTATATAATGCCTTGGAATTAATAGAAAATGGCATGGAATTTGCTGTTCACTGTAAACGTGATTAAAAACTATATTTTATATATAAAATAAATAGTTAAATATATTAAATATTCAAACGAGGTCGTGGGAAAATTTGATATCAAACAAACATAGCGCAAAATAAAGAAAAAAAGAAAAAAGAACCGCTCTCCATAAAATAATAAATACTTCTAAAAGCATTTTATATATTTATATTCTGGTACCTGATGTATGTAAATACAGATACCGTATTCAGGTGGATGGCTATTCAATACGAAAGGACCGAAGCCAGCCACTTTTAAATATTCCATGTGCGGTCGGCCGTGAAATCTACAAAGAAAATGTTTTACCTATCTTTTATTGCATTTCTCCCCTTTTTTTTAACCATTTCAGATAACCTGTATATCATTTTACTGACATCGTGGGTGACCTTCTCCTGACACCATCCATATTCTAATTATTTAGTTTTAGTGCTGATATGTCAATTTCTTCCACGCTCTTCTATCATGTCTCAGTGAGATTGCTTCCTACGTCATTTTTTGCTATCTCCAACCATCTTTTCTTCTATCTTCACTTCTTTATAATAATCTAGGGTATTAAACTCTTATGGTTATATGTTTTATCTGCATTACATGACCATACCGACAAAAAGATTATATAATAAATAATTAATTTTGTATATCCTCAAACATAACACAATCAATAAACATTCCTACCGACTTAATTAGAGTTGTAAAAGGCATAAGAAATAAGCAGAGCTCAATCAGACTCATCCTTCCAAGACACGTCCCTTTTTCTCTCAGATGTCACAGGATTCTTTTCGAGTCAATTGCAGATGCTCAAAGGGGAGCTAATTGAAATAAATATTTGTGTATCTAATTCCCTTAGAAGCGACACTTGCTTTACCCGTCAATTAGTAATAAAACCCTTTTCACTTTACATTTTCGTTACAAAATTTAAATAGATTCTTAAAGCTTAAATACTTGTCAATTAAATTTTTTATACACTAGACATTCTCTCCGACTTTACACGGATTATTAAGTTATTTATATCGAATTAAAGATCATATTTGTGTCGGCATTTTCATACCAATATACTAAGTCTTGATATTTTTTTTTTATATTATAGTATATCCTTGTATCTACACACACATGATATTTCAGACATCTTACAATAGATTTATATTTGTACATATAATAGGTAGTAAATGTACTAAATTACTCCCAAAATTGCTACTGTAATCTACTTGTAATACACATGTTGTTTTGCAATTTAAATTACGGACAAAGGCAAAATTCTAGACATGTAAGTATACTAATAGCTACATTACAACGTGTCTGTCGGTGTGAGCTGAAAACAATGTATATTTTAATAAACATTCATAACGTTAAATTAAAAAAGAAAACTTAATTACATTTATTGTATTCTGAAATATAATAAAAGCTTTGTCAAACCAAATGACATTTTTATCTATATCTAATATTATGAAGAAAGACATATAGTTTATTTGTTTTACAAATCTATATCATAGAAGTATTGTTTGTGTGTGTGTGTGTGTGTGTGCGTGCGTGCGTGCGTGCGTGTGTGTGTGTGATATTGTCGAAGATAGCACTTTTAATGTTTTTTAAGCGTCTGATGACCTGCAAAATCATATAATCTGAACCCGAAATGCAGCTAACATTAACACCTAATATTTTGACCACGAGCGGAGACAGGGACAACAAATAGTTTTAAATACACTATATGTAGGTACAGGTGGAGTGCTCAGATATATATAAGTAATATGTATGCTGTTATACGTCTGACTAATAAAGATATATATAATCATTGTACACTTGTCTGTCTTTCGTAAGGTAGTATTAGGGATAGAAGCTGTTTTAATGTTTATAATAAAAACGGAAGTTTAATAATTATGGTTTTATATGTTAATATATAATTAATTAAGTTACAAACGACGTCTATATCTCTGTCAATTTATAGTCTTTTAATGAAGAGTTCCGGGTTTTGGTGAATTAAAATATTTGTATGATAAGTAAGAATATTTATTTTCTGAAAATTGATAAGCGCGGTAAAAAAAGTTATTTAAGATAACACGGAACACGACAACCTGTAAAAACGTCTGGTTCACCTCTAAAATTAAGGGACTATCCTGAGGGACTATACATAACAGTAATTGTTTTACAAACAACCAAAAGTTAATTATTTGTGATTATGAATCCTGCTTTTCTTAGTACTTATTATAGAATCAGATTTACAGATTTCTATTAAGTTTTATAGAAACCAGAGGCAATTGGATGCTGTTAATGTGACGGTACAATTGAAATAGCTCTGCGGAAAATCGAGCAATAAGTATGCATCACGTAGAAGACCCGGTGGCTGATGCTTTTTAGAGATGTCTGGCCTGACTCAATACCATTAGTACCGCTTGCTTTCATCTGTTTTATACATATATATTATATATATCTTATATATATTTCTATACGAAAATTGTGTATAAAATGTTATTATATCAACATTATCATCTTGAAAATGTTTTGTTAATTTAATAAAATGTTGTAGTTATAATAGAAAGAAACTAATTTTAATGAATAATAGTCGTCGGTCTGCCGCAGAGCAGCGTGGATGCATCTCCCTATTCGCAGTACAAAGCGAAATGAAACTGACAAAGGGAGCATACGTAGCGAGCAAGTGTATAGAACGACCACTAGCCACTAGCCTTTACGATTATTTGAGTGGGCACAGACACTAACGTCCTAATTTATAACGCTAATACACCGACATCATTGCGGTCCAGAACGAACAGCCTCTTGATATTACAGACCGGCTACTCTTATATCACTTTTATCGAAAATATTATATGTACAACCGAAAATAGTCCTTTCTACTATATACCAAAGATCATTATTGTGTGGCAGTATTATGCAAATATTACCTAGTAGTTTGGTATGTACGAAATTTATGATTAAAATAATAATATTGAATTAAATATTTTATATTAACTTAAAATGTACAACATTTTATAAAATAAATAGTTGAAACTCGTATTCACAATAAAATTTAAAGATGTCACAGACAGAAGAAAAAGGAAAACTCTTGCAGGAAATTAAATGAGGTTTCACAAGAAACTCGGAAGCCTTAGATAAAACAGGTAACTTAAAATTGAACTACATACTATTTTGAGTTATTATATCTATATTATTCTTGCATATATGGTTTCAAAAACAAATTATTCATTATTAAATCTAAAATTTTAGTTCATATTTGACTGTTTTTAGTATGTTTCTTTGTTTAAGTTTATTTTCTTATGATATTCTCTTATGAGCGATTTTTTATAGATATATAACTTCGCTCCCAACAGATAGATAAAAAATAGATTATATTAATAAAAAACTTATTTGTTTACTAGTTTTTCTTTTCCATATAAAAACAAAATTTAAATAACGCACTATTAACAAAATATTCTTAAACAATTTTATGAGGAATATAAAAAAACAGAAATTTTACTTAACAACTGAAATACTGAGAAAATACACAGAATCTCAAAAGGTCTGTAACACTAAATAAATAATTGCTTTGATAAATGCTTAATACATATTTGTACAATGTTTAAGAATTTAATACTTTGATCTTTAGTTATGTGAGGATTTAACATTATTTTTTTAAGATTAATCGAACATCTTAAGAGAAAATGTTAATAAGAGTGTTAAAAAATGTTATTTAATAATTATTAAAGTTATATTTAGTTATGAATTTTGTTGTGTCTATTTTCTTCGTACTTTGTCTCACGTTTGATTTAATTTTAAACGTTTCGGTCTCTATAAAGACAGTAGAAAATTTATGATAAAATAAAACACTTAAACAGTAATAAAAGTTGCAAAATTTGTAGCAATCAAGAGTCCCTCGGGAATCATAACGATTGCTGTAGTTTGATTGTTTCAAACACCGAGTAACGAAGCTGACCATTACACAGTCCGCATAACTATCCTGGATGCTCCAGGGTTTCTATCTCAAACTAAACTATCAATTAATATCTAACAAGTTTATTCGCGGCGGCCATTTGTAATATCCTCCCTATTCAATCAGAAATTATTTGTTTGTATTTAGATTCGTCTCTAACTTAAATTGATTTATTAATTGAAGCTTTCTTTAATCGCAGGTTATTGATTGAGATTTCTTTACTTAGTGTAATGTAAAACTACCTAATATATGTTATATAAGTGTGAACGTAATAAGTCAGGTAGGTAGGTAGGTAGAGGAGGTAAGTAATCACCGCTGCCCATATTTTCAATGTTCTATCCCAAAATCATATCTCCAACTTGTTCTAATAATTAAACTTATATAAAATGAAACAATAAATAAGATAAACTTAATTATTCCTTGTATAGTGTAAGTATAGAACGATTAGTTACTTTTTTCGGTGTGAATCATGGGTGATTCAAGTGAGGTCAGTAACGGATTGACTCATCGTATGAAAATAGAGGTGTAATTTGTATAATGTACCCACTACCCGCTTATTACGTTCATGGATCTACCACGAAAGTTTTGACGTATATATTTTTTATAGTTCTGATATAATGATTGGTTTTATATATTCTCAAGGTTACATGTGTTTTAGCTTTATGATGTTCGCTTCATTGTAGTGTTTTGTAATTTAAACTAGTAGTAATATAATATGTATAAATAGTATATCCTTCTTTTTGCATATTAATATTTATTTAAATGAATTGATACTTTGTGTAACTTGTGATAACCCTGCTATCTTCATTTTATAAATATACAAAGTAATATTTTATAAATGTACGTTATAATTTATATTACGATATAATCTGCGACAACCCTGACATTTTCACGTTGAAGTAAGCGAGAGAATACTCAGAATAACTTAAACAATGCGTCTGAAATCTTGTCTAACTGCTTGACATACCGAGCGTTCGATTCCACGGGCACGTCTGCGGTACATCTATTCATCCAAGATTCACGATAAATAAAATCTCATCTACCTATTTCAATCTTTACATTTTCTTACTATTTCTACATTATTAAACCTTCAAATATCTTTCAAATTACTTTTTTGTTTCGTAAAGCGATCTGTTAAACCAATTTGTAAATAAACAAAAACAAAGAACGGGTACACGAAAACGATTATAATGACTAAGGTTTCTAAGATACAAAGAATAAACAACAAAACACAACATTCATTTAAAATATATCTCAAAAGAAAAGCTTGTTCATACAAGTCTGAGAGAGAAATAATAGAAATGAAAAATATTGTTCATACGAGCGGTGATATTGTATTTCCTTTTCAAATTAATATGGTATTAAGTATTATTAAATGTTTAGTTTCATGTGTTTCAGTGTAATTACTTTATATATAAAATTATTTAATCTCTCCTATTTCTTCTGTACGATTTTTCTTGTATTTTTTCGAATAACCCCAGTTCTATATTATGTTTTTCAATCAAATGAACGATATTTTTCAATTTAATACTTTAATAGTATATAAATTATAGCTATAATATAAAATGTAATTTATCGAAACATACTAAACGTTTCTCTCCCTAATATTTAATGTTTAAAAAGCTTTCACACCCAAAATAGATGCGCATAAACTCTGAAAATTAGTATTCCAGCCGCGAGGTCTGCTAATAAAGAGAAATTCGTCTTAACACAAAACTCTCACCTCACAAGTAATGATGGCAATCGTCATAAAGCCTGAATTGCGGCCACTTCATCAAAGCCTCTTAAAGACCTCGCATAATTTTGTGAACCTCATTAGGCTGTTGAATTTGGTGAAGTTCAGAAAACCTCAAAAGTGCAGTCGTTATGTTAAACAACCTGAACTTTACTTGATATAAATTAGTTCAACTATAATTCGTTTTTATAATTTACTAATATTTCCATAATAGTTCGTTTAGTTCTCAGAATCTGACAGCAAAAATATATTAAAGTTTCAGCTCTTTTATATCTATTATACTTAAAATGTCTTGTCCAATTTAGTTACGAAGCGACGTTTATTGAAGTTACAAAGAAAATTATTTGTAAAATGTTAATGTATGATATTTATTATTATTAGGATATTTATCAAAATTAATTGTTTTTGTTTGTCAAAAATGAGTTTATAAGAACGATTTCAATATTATATTCACAATCGCGAACACTCTAATATTACATTTCATTATTAATATTGCCTATTATACTATTAAACCAATATCCAATATTGGTAAATAAATCGATACGCAATTAATTTTCAAGTGATATATAAATATTGCGAGAAAAACTAATATTAATATATTTTTTTCCCATCTCCGGCGGGAAGACAGGGAAGAATAGATCCTAATTGAAATGACAACTACCTGTGGAGTACGTTTTTCTTTTACGTACTTAATAGTCGTTTCCAGGATGTCTGAACATTCGATACAGACTGGAATAAATACACACCTTATTAAATGGACATTGTTACCTAAATTTAATATTAGATTATTTGAGTATAAGTAACATAACTTCACTAATAATATTTCGACATTGTCTTGTTTTCCTAGAAATCGAGGTGTATTTCGGCAAACTATTTAGAGCAGCGTTAATGGCGTTGAACCTGCAGACGAGGGAGGAGTCAGCCACTTACTATCAGTCCCCACTCGGGTAATGGCCTCGCACCTTCACCAAACACGTTAGCTTTTCAAATGTCAACTCTTCGCTTTTTGTGTCTGATTTTACAACTACAAAGAGAAAAAGTTACATATTTGATATCTTAAATGTAAAAGTATTTTTTATAAGAATTTATATTTTCATTTTGAAATTTTCGGATTCAAATTGAAATACTCCAAACGGTGGGTTTGTAAAAGTCACTCGTACTCGCATCGGAAATTAGCCACACGAAAATATTCACGGTCTGTACGAAAAAAGGGTGGAAAGTGGAAAGTGTCACGAACGTCATTTGGCATTCAGCCACCGGTGGTATCGATGCGGCAGACGGGGGACACTTATTTATTCATAAACCTTTAAAAACTTGTCACTGCTTCCCATCAGGCACTAACTCGATTCACATATTGTACACTAGTCCTAAAAGCGTTTATCAATAATGACCGCGTACGTACTTGTATCAAATATATCTAGCTATGTGAATTTGGTAAATTTTCTAATACTGTTTTAGGTAAACAATAATTATATAAACAAGAAATATCCTAAAAATTGATTTGACATTACTTTAACAATGGATCACAAAATATATATAGATGCAATATGTGAACGGATAAACAAATAAGTAAAAATTCTATTTAGCTTAAATATTTTTTACTTTCTAAAAATTTTAAAAATCTTCAGAACAGACAGACAAAACACTAAGTGTTACAATTCTTATAGGCTCTATCGTCTTGCAGACGTAAAAAAATATATAATTATCTCGATATACAACTTTGTAATACTCCAATTACATTATTTGAAATCACATGGCGTCCGTCCGATTACAGGTTCACAAGAAGCTTGATGAGGTTTCCTTGACCAGGTTCATTCGTTATTAATGGCTATTTCGTGACCAACTCACTTTTCACGGGCTGGGGAAAGTTTTATGTCTTCTCAGCGTCTAAACAAATGGCTTATTTGTTGTTAATCTATTAACTTTTATATCTTTGAAGCGTGTTTGAGTATCGTTTATTGTTAAATCTTACACATTGCCTTGACTTTCCGTTAAAGGTTCGTAGCTTTGTACGATTAATTAGTTTTTATTAAATGTAATACCTTTCTATTTTAATTAAACCTTTCATGTAATTATATTGAGATTACTTCGATCTTTAAGATATTTTTGCAAACTCTCAATAATATAACGTAAGAATTTATTGCAAATAAATGGTACGTTATCAAAGTCCTTGCTGGTTTTACTCCAGACGAAATCAATTTTCTCCGCAATATTATTTATTGCCACATAAATAAAGAAAAGATAATTTTCTAAAAAATAATCTCACTCCTAACTAACACCAGATCCATCAATTTTTCATTTATTTTTACAAGTGACTACTCCACTCCAACTGTAATTATTTTTACTGCGATGTCACCGCAGTCTGAAGATGGAGTCGAATTTAATATTATCTTCGATTCTGAAATAAAGAAAAGGTAAAAATTGTAGGACAATTGTCGTGGGAGGATGAATAATAGTGAAAAAGTCACGAAGCCAGCGTTTTGTCTAGACAAGCGATGAGCGGTAGGAGACCTAGGAGACCCGAGAGCGTCCTGTGCTACGTTAAGACCATGTTATTAGATTTTGATGAGTTGTTGACTATCATTTTTAACTTCTCTACGTGAGCTCTTTCATTTTAATCTTTTCTTAAATTTGTACGAGAAAATTATATCGTAATTTATTAAGTAGATACTTTATTTTATTGTCAGTGTTTCTTCATTTGGAATAATATGGATTTTAGCTATTATAAATCTCATAATATTACAAGGTACCTCAACTTTATGTCGCGTCTACATGTAGTGTATTTAGAAGGACATAAACATTTCAATAGCACTAGTTTATTTCTCAGTCAGTCACAAGTAAAGCCTGCACTCACGATATTGATATAATACTACACGACCGCACTCAATTTCCGCGTGGAAAATGGTACTTACGGGGGTGTATTACGTAATTTATAACATCATTTATACACATTTATTATCTTTTACTTGAATAACAATGTTTATTAAATATATAAAAAATGATGAACATTTTTATCTACTCCTTGATAGGCTTCCTTTTCAAATTTACATCTCTCATTGGAGTATATAATTGATTTTAATTAAAATATTTAATTTTCCTATCACTTTCTTTCAATGATCAGTAATAGGCCAATATGAAGTTTAATATAAATATCGCATGCTATGTCGATTGGTGTGGTGATAGAGGTCGGCGACGCCTTTGATATGTGACAGCGGTGTTTCGGTGCGACGCACGTCGGAAACCGCTGCATACAATGCAAACCCAAACCGATACGGTGCAGCGTGGAATATTCAACTAACTTTAATAACTTATATAATATCTTATTCATTTTCGTTATCAAATCAATCAAACACTAAATCAAGTAGTCCATTAAGATCGGATACTGAAAAATCCGTAAGAGATCTAGTTTTTATCTACGGGAAATTATCATTTGATTCTTGTAAGATACCTTATGGAATTTGTTTTCGGGGTCAAATAGTGCATAATGAAGCTGTTCCATTAGTTAATATATTAAAGCTCAGGACTGTTTGTTTATCAACTCGATTTTTCCTATAAACCTAGACAGAATATGGCTAGTATCCTCAAAGGCTAAGCCGGGTATCATACTCTGATAATATGTTTGCCGTTCGTCCACTGGAGCCCGCTATCAATAAAGTATGCACAGACTGCCAGTGGAACTTTAAAGGAATTTAAAGCTCTATTTATATTATATTAAACATGTATAAACGGTAAAAATATCTCCTGCATTCAAAAATCTAAAATATATTTACAATTCTTTTATTATTTTATTGTATCCTCCGTAAAATCTTACGTTCACTTTATATGGACATTACTTTATAAATGTCAGAGTATCATAAGTTTTTAAAAAAATGATTGCAAATTAATGAATACGTTTTATGATTTATTATTTTTAATTCGCATTAAAAACGCTGACGCACTACAATTGCATACATTTATCAAACTGCACCGAAACCAAAACTTGGATACGCTAAAATATACTTTATTATAAAGCAATAAAAGACAAAATGGTATAATGATATTGTAGCTATATTTATGCAATATTGTGACCGTCTGTGGCTTATCGGGGTCTTTGTATGTATACATTGTTCTAACGCGTCCTACCGTGACAGCAGATTAATAATAAGTCCAGCAAAGCCAATTGGCATGAAATGAATCAGATGTTTGATACGTGACCGACGTTTTGTTTTAATCCTATACAATTTGAACTATGAATAAAAGATTTAAATGAATGTCTGAAATGATTTTAATTATACAGAATTACATTTATTTTCGTTCCTGCCCTACATTGTTTCGATAACTGATAACGTATCAGACCGTGAATAAACTTTGTTGTGTATCAAGAGCGTTAAATTAGTTATTGCAAAAGAACACTTAACATTTTAACTGAATCTTATATTGTTAATTTATTTAAAAATACATTATTATTATAACACTGCAAGCTAAATAAAACGTGCCCAATAAACAAATAGATAACCATCTTATAGTTAAGGAGACAACGTAACCTTTGAGTCGTAAGCAATAAAAACTTTCTATAATATTAAGGTTACTTGGAAATATATTTGTAAATATTACAAAACAGAACAAGATATTTGTAAGTATTACAAAATTGTACAAAGCATTTGTATTTACAAAGATAGTTTAAACATTTGATTGCATTAAGAAAAAGTCCTCATCTATTGTTTAGAACGTTATCAATTTTTGTGATAGTACATAATAATTTACGTAAATTTCTTATCTCGAGCAGGCGTGAGCTTTTAAAAGAGTATAAATAACCGTTTATCAGCGAACCCTGTTGTGTTTTGTGTTTTATAGCGTAACTAAATTTTATTATGCTATACGAACAAACACATTTTATATATTTCTACTAATTTGACATGGTATAATATTTTCACTAAATATCTATATTCAAGATATTTAATAATGTTCTTTTTAATTACGTAAAAAAATCTGTTATTTATAGACGTCTATGCATATGAATGGAATCTGGTATGAAAAGGTCTTAAGAATATATTGTACGCTTTTATTTCCGAGGTGCATTGTATCGGAGACAAAGACATCGCCGCGGGGCGAAGATTGTAAAAATAAAGATAATTAGTAAAGGCATCCCGTTTCCGGACAGCTGACAAATTCACCTGTGCCGGCGAAAGGGTTAAGGAAAATGTTGGATCTACTTGATGTTTATATAAAATTGTATATAGAAACCATCCACGCTGCTGGGAAGATAATAAATGATATGTAATGAGGAATAGGGTGAAAAAATGTCTTACAACAGATGATAATGACAGATTCTATATATATATTTTATTATTCAATACTCTTTAAGAACGTTGTATCATATGAAACACACACAGACAGATTTCTGAGTCAAACCATTTCCTAAACCGCAACCAGCTTTAAGAGAATAAATTCCAGTCTAAAATATCATTATAAATGTATAAAGGAATATTACGAAATAAAACTATTTTGAGCGGATTAAACTCGCGAATAATTTTGACGCTAACACCTCTGTCCGTGAACGCGATGGCTGTAACTCCAAACATCGTATTTAAATTAAAGTTTAAGATGTTAATCCAATTATATGGAAGTTAAATTCGTTTAAAATATTATTTGAATAAAAAACATATATAACTATCTACTAAAGTAAATTTGCTAAATTACCTATTTTATCTCAGAGATTATCTCAGGCTTATGAAGTGTAATTACACTAGCTATTGGTCGTGACTCTGTCTTCTTCAGCTAAAGAGGTGCTTTATACTTTCGTCTAAAACTAACGGTCATAACGAAATAAAAAACATAAAAATTGATTATCACCCTTGTGATTAAAAAAAAACATTTCTAAACTTTTAAATACTAATTTTATAGATCATACTGAGATAGTATAGTTTAACCTAATTCTTCACTGAAATCAATTTAAATATTTTAATCTCAATTTAGTTTTAAGGCACATCAGAATAGGTATATTTATGTTCGAGCCTCCCAAAGAACATAAGTAAAAGAACGCGTGAGACACAGTCACGTGAGGAACGTGTAATTAGATAGCTTATCGTAAGATTAAAACTCATAAGGTTATAACGAACATGGCATAACTTGTTAACTGTTAAGTATTGCTGAGTTATCTCAACTTAAAGTCAATTAACTTTAAGTTGAGATAACGTTTTGTCTTACAAGTTTTCACAAGAGTCATTAAAAGTTACACACGATTTATATGTAACTTGTGTTTCTTTAAAGTTACCGATATCTGATGTTTTCAATATAATATTGTTATATATATTAAGAAACATCATCCTAATAAAGACACTCCAACATAAACTTCATAAGTATTTTATAAGAATTCTCGTAAGAAATTCGAGATAAAGTATCAAATTAATTTTTAACAAAGCGACGTAAATACAGTCGGGTTTTTCTTTTGTGGCGAATTACAATGAAAATTACGTTTTGAAATTCGGTAACGCTAAGCCTCCATCGCATGGAAAAATAATGATTTATTTATGTCAATGGGCTGCGCTCGGGGCGGTGTTTTACCGCTCAAATTGGTTATTGTTCGTATAAACTTCTTTTATTACATTGTTAGTAAAATGAGAGCAGGTAGGTTTTTTTTCAATTACCCTCCGCTCAGATAATAAAGATGTTTGATGGCTAATCAAGATTTTTTTGTAAACTCTACTCCATTGTACGGTTTTGTTTTCTTGATACGCTGAGGTATTAGGAATTTTATTAATCCGAAGACATATTCAACCGTCTAGACTTTGCCATGTGTGAAATAACCTGGGAATTGTACACTAATAAACCTTAAATGTAGGATATAAAACTAATAGCGACCGTCACTGTCGTAAAGCGCTTTACTAACTGTGAAGATATTTAATGTGCTCTGCAAGGTAATTCAAACAATCTCGAATACAAACATACATTTTAAAAATATATAAACGGACAGTGAATATTTAAATTATATATAAAACATTGATTCGATTAAATGCATCCTATTTTAAATTCTAAACAAGTAACATACAAAGTTGAAAACTAAAACTAAAACTTTGTACTTTTGCAAGTTAAACTCTGTATAGATTTAACAAAACAAAGGAGTAGTGTATCAAACAGTTTATCTGACGATCCAATCCAGGTGTTAGCGAGTCGTGATAACTATTACGAGATTCGTATAACACTTGAGGGAGCGTTTAGATAGAACCGTTGGCTTAAAGGATTCCCTGAGTTCGTGTAATGGTCATCTTGGCAATATTAATGCTAACTCCGTGACAGAGTTTTGTTTTCATAATATGAAATCCAATCTCACTTTATAGTAAGCAAACATAGCAATATTGAGCTACAAAAATTTAACAAATGAATAGTTTTTATATTAAAACTATTTAAGGGATATTCTCGTTTTTATCTCATAAATAAATTATATTATATTCATACACGAAATGTAAATTTGAAATAAATCAATCTCAATTAACAAATCCGTCGCTATCAAAACAGATGAGCTAATTGTTTTTATTTATAGACGGTTATCAATTTTTAATGAAATAACGTCGGGGTTATAGTGTTGTCCATTGGTATCGATATATTTTAATTGGAAGATATTATCGCCAGCACTAAATACTGATCCGCTGTGGACGTATCGCCAAATTGGATATTATGTTTTATCAAAATATTTTACCAAATATTTTGAATACCGCTTTTAACCAATTAAAGGATGATCCGGAGGTTTTAGGAGCTTTCAAATACGAATTAAATCTGTATTAATAATAAAATTAAAATTGTATATTTATGAAAGTTTTGTCAAGATTGATTTATTTTTCCTTTAGGATAGAACTGAATGTATTAATTGTGTAGAAGCGATTTTCATGTTTATAATTTCGTCCAAGGTTTGTCGAAGTATTTTCTTACCACATATACAGCACACGCCAAAACTTACAGAGTCGTTGTTTCAAAGACAAATAATTTTCTTACTTTTCCTCTTGTTATTTATTTATATATTGTGGTTTAAAAACTAAGTCTAAATCAATATTGATTTTGAATTATTTTCACAATAAACTATAACAATATATTTATAATTTAGATTAAGATACATGTTGCAAAATATAATACTATTGGTTTCATTGCGTCTTCCCAATAAATTAATCTTCACAATCTTGCTAGAATGTATATTGAAAAACAAAATTTATTGTACTGACATTCCTTTGATGCTTAATTGGATATACAACTATATTGTAGTGAGAGATATTCTGCTAAATAATAGTTCGGATAGTCGTTTATTTAAGTATTATTTGATATTTTTTCCATAAAATAATAAACATATTATTTCTACACTTATCTGTCCTTAAATAATTTAATTAATTTTTTTATTGGTGGGTATGTAAAAATCGAATAAATAGAATTACAATAATAATATATTAAACGATTTTTAATTATTTTGAGATTATATTGAAACATTTGAAAACGGAAAAAACTAACAATAGAAAAATTTTAAACCAGTAAAAATATAAAAACCAGAATAAGTTTTAATAATATATATAAATTTTTTTAATTTATTTGATAATATTTCTTAGACCAAACTAAGTGTGTCGGGACGCCGGCAGATGGCGGGCGCTAATGACGCCGACGTCGGGGCATTAAATTATTTTTACGATCTACCCGCGGTACAAACTAACATACCTTGCTGTTTATTTCACTAGATTTAATATTGAATTATGACTTTTGAAAGCTAATAAGAATTGTTTGTCTTTACGTAAACAAGTATTAAAAATAAGCTACTTTGTCCAATAAATTTTGTCCAACCATAAATAATAGAGGCGACTTACGAAGATAGTTATTACCAAATAAAAATTAAGGAAAGTATAGAAAATGTTTCGTTTTATAAAAGATATAACCGTCACTAAGAATAATTTTCGACGCTAAAAATATCATCATAAATATTTTTGATACAAATTATCTGGTCTGAATTTACAAAAAAAATATTCTAAGGTTTAATATATTTTTGTACTTAATACTAATATATAATAAGTTTTACAGTATCTACCTTTTCTTTTTTTAAAACTGATTAAGGCTTCATCTGTTAGAAAAAACCGATAAAATCCGATTAATTCTTGTTCGTATAGTCTTCAGATGTCTTCAGTTACTTTGAGGAGCCATTTTTATATATAATTGAGCGAAGCGAACGAAGTGAGCGGAGCGTTTTACTGGAGATTTTTTACATTCTTTGTCACGAATTGGCTCAAAAATACTTGACGAAAAATTATAAAACTTTGCAATCAAAAAGACACACATTAGGTTTGAAAAAATATATTTTTAAAAAATGTGCTCAAAAAAAATTGTTTTTTTTAATGTCATGTCAAAAAACGGATATCCCATTGAAGTCAATGGGAAACGATGAGTCAATACACTGGGCTCGGTTCGCTCAAAATGCAAACGGCACCCGAGATTTCGCGAGCGCAGCGAGTCGAAATTGAGAGTTTGTTGGCGCCCCTAGCAATATTATAATAAGATACATTCTTAGTGTAATTCTTTAATAGCGATGGATTCTAAACATTTATAATAACGGTAATTGAACATCTGATTGATACTTCATTAATAAACGTCAAACGAAATGAAGTCGTAAATGTAAGCCGTCCTTTGTCTAGACTATTATTAGATGCGTTGAACATAAATCGCTAAGTGCTTATGACCATCATTTGTTTATTGAGTTGTAAAATTTAATCTGCACATGCTGTTTATTTCATTTAATTATAATTTAATTATTATTTAATTTTTGCCAAACACTATCGCTAATAGATGAAGTCACGCAAAAGATATATAATAAATAACATCAGCTTAAGAAATTATCGTCATAGATATCATTTTTTATTAATAGTAAAAATGTAATCATCGAAAAACAATACCTATATATAGCAAATCAAATCTGATTTCTCCGTACGTCGATATGACAGATTCTCTAACACATACTTTCTCCAGGGTCAGTGGATTGGAGCAAGCCCAAAGCAATAAAGCTAGCACGATGTTGCAGTAAAGTGAGTTATTAAGTGGAAAACAGCTGCGTCTGAGCTGAACCTACGTGATCAAGTTTAATGATAATTAGAACTGTGTCCGACTCCGACCCCCATTCTATTTTACAAGTAGACATACTATGGGTACACCATAGTGCCACGTTTGTCTTTAAATCGTGCGTAAAACACTTGCATGAGTGAATGAGTTTTATTTGATGATAGGCTTACAGAAACATTTCATATCTGTGAAATATTGTATATATAATAGCTTGTTCGAATGAAAAAATATTTGCATAAACAAATACTATATATAATTAATAAAAATCATATGAAAAAATCACCGAGACCGACAAAACAGATGTCGCAAGTTCGAGTCCTGATAGTGTTGATAATTTAATTCCATATCTACTTAAATTTAACATATTTGAACAACAATTTAAAATATTTTAAATTCTTATCAATTGATGAAAAGGTTATACTTTGAAAGTAATAAATTCATTATATTTATTATCATGACTTCAATAGACCACAACATGTCGAATTTTAAAACATTTCAGACTAAAAAGCAATTTGGCTGAAACAACCAACCTTTTGGAGAATGAAAATGTAATTACCAAAATAATATCGTGTAAGAGACTCCTCAAAGGGCCCCTGCATGCAGGAAAGCTATAAGACGACAATTAAACGCTGCACTGAACGATAATCACTCCAATAACAACAATTTCTACAATCTAATTACAACGAATTCAAATACCAATGTACTGGAACTCAGAACATATAGAACTAAGGTATCTTTGTCTTTCTATAGCATTGTGCTGACTGGGAATACCCAGCTAATATATTATCGAAATATTCTTTGGACCAATTTTGATTAGGTTTCTGTTATTAGGCAGTTAATACTAAAATTCCATCTATGTATTTTAATGGATGAAACTTTGTATATATATATATATATTGAATTATATATATTCGATGTCTAGATTATGATAAAAAAATCAATGAATTTGTTTTTGAGTAATTAATCAATACAAATACACATAATACAAACAATAAAATAACATACAAGACGATTATGAATACATATAATTAAAAGAATTAAGTGTCTCAAATCTTTCATTAATTATGATCATCCTGACACAAAAATGTCAGACGGGACACTGTTTAGTTAATTACAAAAGATTAATTAGTTATAAAGATTTGTAAAAGAACTTTAAAAAGACTGCCAGTTAGTACTTATTCTTTTAAAAATACGTAATCGATTCATAAAAAACACAAAGGAGAAACCATATCGCAAACAAAAAAACATGCTCCAATATGCTATTAACAATAAAAAATTATGTCTATTTTTTGCTTAACACAATAAAGCAATTTATTGTTTATTTATAGTAAAATTTTTAGAGGATAATACATCATAAGTCATTAGCATAGCTGTTACACGTGTTCTTTGTTCTCTAACCTTGAACCCATCAAATATTTTATAGTTATGATACCCTATCATTAACTGACCGAATACAAAAGCATAGCAAGAAAAATAGGTTTTTTATTTAACATTATGGTATAACAATAATTAACCAAATATTCAAATCAGTTTAAACTATATTTTAACGCTACGTATAAAAAATTAAACTAGTAATTATTATACAACATGTGAAGGTTGTATTTTTTTACGCAAAATATAAACGAGATAAGTATGTGAATAAAATTTTATTTATAAATCATTTAGTTTTAATCTTAGTACACCATTCTATCCAATCTACCGCACGCTGTGTCAACTAGCATGCTAACAGCGCATAGTGAGGTTACTATTGGACATTAACAATTTGCTTTGTAAATAAATAGTGCACTAAAAATTGGATGATGAGATAGTTTCCCGTTTAAGCGGTAGGTCTTGTCTAATGGTATGTACAAAATTGATAAACGCTTGATTTAACCATATTAGTAATGTGATCTGTGGACCCCACATGTATCAGGTATCATGTTGAATTTCCGTATTCTTCTAGTATTCGCTTCGGTGCCCAGTTTGTAATTAATTTGGATACAATGATGACATGATTATGTCTGATATGTCATGATACGACATGATAAGTTATTCGATCATAAACATTCAACTGTTTTTGTTATTAAGAGATAACCATGTAACCTTTTTAAGGTATAAACAAATATCGTACAAGTATTTAGTTATTGAAACACTAAATAAACTCATTTCAATTTCAATAATGATTCAAAAATATATTAAGCAATAAAAGTTTGGAACTCAAATTAAAAGTAAAAATTGGAATTACTTTATATTGTTATAGAAAAGAATAATACTTTGATAAGATATAAAATAAAAGTATATAACATAACATAATACTGTCAGGCACTATAACGAGATGTAAGTACCCCGGGGCGTCGGAGAAGTTTTTATCAGTTCCACACGTGAGAACGAAGCGTTATTATCAAACTAAGTAATGCCCAAATTCTCATAAAGGAAATTCGAAGCACCTCTTCGGAACTTTAATGGCCTGTTAGATTAAATTTGCCTGAAATCAACCCTCCATAACGTTATAACTGTAATAAATATTAAATTATAATTATTAAAGTTTTAAATAAATTAAATAAATTAAATTGCATTACTATTTTATTTAATTCAATAGAAAATTGTATATATATGAAGTCAAAGTTGAAACAAAGTTTTCAACGTTCCTAACGTATAATTTTGAAATTTCTATTCATTTATGTTTTCCTGTTACAACCCGCCTGCAGCGCGTCCTGAACACGTTTGTTTTTTACACACATTACATCCTTGGTGTTTGATTATTTTAAATTATTCTTTAAAGTGGATTATATTATAATAAAAAGCACTGGATATTAATTCAAGTCTGTTGCAGATAAACAAAGAAAGATAATAAATATATTATAAATAAAAAAATATCTAACGTCTGGGCTGTTTCAATTCAATGATGGAGGTCTGAAAAGAACTAATTCGGTCTACAAGTTGATACGGGACCATTAGAGTGATTGCTGTGTGTCTGCCTCTTAACGGATTGAATTTTATATGAGTTGGTATAGGATTAGGTATGTTATGTAATTTTAATATGTATATATTGTGGTTCGCAGTTATGTAAATGGTATTGTGGTTTGAGTTGCAATGTTATATTTTTGTATGATATCTAAAATGAAAAATGAATTATTTTTATTATTAAATATACTTGAATAAAACTATTCTGTGTTATTTGTGATATAAAACAAATTGTTTCGTGGTAATAAGTAATTAGATTGAAATGTTTCATATCTAAACATGTTATGTGAATAAAATTCAGAAGAGAGCAGTCCCCATTTCGTTCTGTACAAAGAGGTGTTAACGTGCACTTTATGCCTTCTCCGTTATCAAGTTGGTACATTGCCGCTGGCGTCGTCAGCCTTCTCAAAATATTTACTTGTTAAAAAGCATTCTCGCTTTATGCGCTGCTTTAACTGCAGGTGAAAATTGAAAAGTTTATGTTACGACCTCCTTTAACATCTAAACGGAATGTCGAACTCTAATTTGGGTATAAGTTATTTCGTAGAATTGGACTGGTTTTACGGGCAATTTGATTTTATTACACATTCACAAATAATAATATAACAATTGTGATAACATTGCTGGAATATTAAGTGGAGCAAGGTTGGAGTGTAAGGATTGAGAATTATTAATATTTATGTGATAAAATCTGAGTGTACTATTAACAGTAAAGATGGCGGGCGATAATATAGCTATTAGAACAATTTTTGAGGCGGAGTCGCAGACGCATCGAGCAGACGCGAGTGCTCGTAAAAGTGAATTATTATAACCGCGTCCACTGAATTTGAACAATCGTTTTTATCATCACATGTGAATATGAGCTTTAAATTATATAACATTTGGGGCGTTATTTGCATAATACAATTTATAGCGCTTTTAATTTTACTTTCAACAATTTTGAGGTGTAAATCACATTAATAAGAAGCTAGTATCTGTCAGAACGATCGCATAGGACGTAAAATAGTGTGTTAAGATCTCATATGACCTATACTTGTATCGTAAAACTAAAAATAGATAACAATATGTTAATTGTGTGTTTTATATATATGTGTTCAAATGTGTGTGTTTGTGTAACTCATTTTGTTGAGATTTTTCTTTTATTTAATAAAATAAGTATCGGATTCATATAATGTAAACAAAAATAAACGATTTTTTATATCCAGGTATAATTATAGATGTATAATACAAACTTGGACCGCAGGTTTGTCTGTGGGTTCTCGGTGTGACAAAATAAGGTGTGAAATATTTTCGCTGAAATCTTGTGCTTATCAAGGATAATACATATATTTAAGTTCATATTATATTATAAATATATTTTGATATGTTTTTGATTAGTGGATAAAGTTAAAAGTAAGACATTAATTTATTAATGGTCTTACATAAATAAGGAAGCTTCAACAAAAGCGCAAATCCATTCAACTTTAAAAATGTATTAGGAACGAATTTTTTTCTATTTCTAAATAAACGTAATTAAAACTTTTTGGATTACATTGTGCTTGATTTCTTTTTTAATTTGCCTCCGACTTTGCTAATTCCGTGAGCGGCGGGGGATGACACGCCCTGTTTAAAAAAAGAACAATGAAGGGGTAACGGATATTACTTTTCAGAAGCATTTTTTCATTAATAAAGATACTAAAAACGCGTCTGGTTTTAAAATCGAAAGTATCTGAATATAATAATAATGTTGAAGTATTTTTTTTTATGTTTTTGTCGTTACAAGGTCTTGAGCATAAACTTCCAGTTTTAATTCTGAACATCGCGAGAGGAGTCGCGGGTAGCGGCTAGTTTCTTGTTTTATATTTCATATTCATAATAAGTCTATAAAAATGTATTGTTAAATTCAATTTTTGTTAAAATGAAATAAAACGTATAAATCTGAGCGTTAAATTTATGTTGTGGTTTGTCGTTTTTATTGATAAGGAAGTCGAGAACTAGGACATCTAAAAATGTCGCTTCGTAGAAATATTTATCACGGATTTACTTGATCGTACAAACTTTATATTATAAACCTCAACTATTTATATTTTATAGTTTTCCATTATTTATTCTGTTATTAATTGTATTGAATTATTTAACGTTCCAATTCAATTCAATCACTTGACGGATAGATTGACGGACCGGTTTTCTAAATGTGATATATACATTGTTTATATATTTTATGTTGTAGGTATGTACGTTTGTATAGATTCTGAATAAAACCTACACCTTTACCATTTATTATTATACATTATTATGTTAAAGTATATGAAGGAAACCCTATTTTACACCGTTCACTGGCTTTACGAGTTACTTTCGCTGACCGGCTGAAGACCTGTGTGGGTCTATAAAAAGTTTATAGACAAATATAAAGTACGGGGGTCCATCAAGACATGGAAACGATGGGACCACAGTTTTATTGCTTGTCACGCACCATAAACGAGGACCGATAGTGGAGGATGAATTTATTTTTTATTACTATAGAAATCTATTTATTGGCTGAAACAAATGATAAGCCCTCCAAATGGGTGCAGCGTTTATTGCCATGTAAGGATGTTTAATATGTTTTGGATATAATAGCCTTTCAGTAATGGCTTTTTCATTATCAAATTTAGCGCACTATTTGAACCCAAAAATTTGCCAATTGTCCGCCAAATAAGGTCCACATTTTCAAACTTCCTGCACTTAATATTTAGATTAAAACGGACATATTACAGGTCGTCTCCAGTAGCGAAACTAAAGGGTACCGAGGTTCATTGCTTTCGTGATGGCCATTTTGTCAGAGGCTCTTCGTATAACCACGGGAGCGGTCCATGATTGTCAATTCACAGAATATACTGATTGAAGGGATTTATGTGTACATATATATTACCTATTGTTAAAATATTTTCATAATTTGCATTGACAGGGTAAGTAACCTACATTATTGCTTTTTATCTCGATTTTGTTTGTCTCAGGACATATCTAATTGCCTAACAAGGTCCACCCTGTTGTCTCCAAATGACGCGTGGACCTTGTTAGGGCTACTAAGTTTTAAAACTACATTCGAACCAAATGTATACATTCGCTTTACGTAACCAAATAGTAAAAAAAACATTATGAATATTCGTTTATACTTATCTATTAATTTTAAACTGTAATAGTTATAATGAATGTTACTTTTAAACACCTAATATGGTCCATATTACGATTATGAAAAAATACTAATTAGTAACATTTTGCAATTTTCTTTATTGAAGGTAATAATAATAATTGACACAAAACTACAAATTGTTTCATTTAAAGCTTGAAAATAGATTAAATATATCTCATATAAATATTAAAGATTTTGTAGAGGTGACGACAATAATGTCTATAGATTTCTGTTTTATTATTCGAAAGCTGAAATCTAAATAGCCATTTAAAGTCATTGTTTTTTTAGGTATGATTTTTATGACATGCAATATCTGAAACATTCCAGATCACTTATGGGCCTTATTAAGAACCCTAGTGCCTAATAAGGACCGAACTCTTTCTATAAGAAACTGACTTTGTTTTTATAGAATAATATCTCTTTAAATATAAATAGTTCATCTGATAATGCTGTCTTGTAAACTAAGAGACGTCCCAAAATTTATTTATAAAGATTACCAAAAACCCGGTCCTTATTAGATGCCTTTACTTTAATAGTCGTTTCACTATGCGATATTAGTAGACTAATTCAGCTAGCGCTCGATAGATTGATAATGAAATGACTGCATAATAAAGTACCTTACTAATAGCATAATAATATTATCTAGCTAAATACAGACAGGGTTTTCACTGTCTCTTTTATATGATACGATGAAAGATTTTGATGTTAATTAATTTATTTATAAAATCATAACTTGAATACAATATAGGAAAATTATTAAATCCTTATTAAATTTTAATAACCAATAGCAAATTGTATATTGCTCTCTTTAAGAGTTTAGACTCATTTTTACTATCACAGAACCCACGCCAACCCACTGAATTAAGAGCTCAATTACTGTAAACTAAAATAAAATATATAGTAAATAAAATAGAGCACGTTTCCAATCAAGTTAGTAAACAAGTATATTATGTACATACAAATAAAAATGTTTTATGTGTCTGAAACCTGATAAAATACCCAAGGTGTCCAACCATTGCCCAGTTTATCACCGCTCCCTTTATGATTCCCAATTTTCTATAAACTCATGTATTTTTATGGTATACCAGCGAGCTGTGACGGTTGATGTGTTTGAAGGGACAACTTTTGTATTACGAGCAAATATATTTAAATATTATAAATGTTTTTTGTGAGGATGTTTGTAAATATCAGAATAACAGCTTATTTTGAAAGATATCACCCAATCTAGTTTAAGGTGAGCGAGGTCACGGGAAAAAGCTAGTATATAATATTAAATCTAAATTTATATAAACATCCAACATTGTAATTATATTCGTAGAATAGAATATACCTACTCTATATAAAGTCTAGTACTAATTGGAGCCGACGTGACGAATGTATCGTACTCGCCTACGTGATATTTTATATGAATGATTGGGAAAATTTTATGATACATTTTTTATACTTAACGCATATATAATGTAATATAATTGAATATTTATAGAAAAATATAATTCTTAGTCATATAGGTGAGGTCCCGCCGCCCAAGCTATGTCTTTATACATAAAAATATAATAATTTGTAGATATCTATAGTTTGGTTACTAAAAGATAGGATAGTTTTTTTCAGATTTTTTCACATTCTTTGTCACGATTAGGCTCGAAAACTACTTGATGGAAAATTATGAAATTTTGCAATCAAAAAGACACACATTAGTGATGACTTAAAAAAATTTAAAAAATACATGTCGTTGAGGAATAATCGTCAATAAACTGATATCCTGTTGAAGTCAAAGGGAAACGAGGAGTCATTACACTGGGCTCGCTTCGCTCAATATGTTGGCGCCCCTAGTTATTTGTTATAGAGTTTAATTGCCTTCTAATTCTATAAGTTTCCAATATATGACGGTGTTAAATGAGGTAAAATAGCAGACAAAGTCGCTGTAAGCAGTTAGTATTATATAAATATATCCCCAAATTCATATAAACTTAATAATATAAAGTACCTATAATATCATTTGACAAAAGATATTAAATGATTCAATCTGAGGGTGCTCGAGACTTTAATAGACTGAGTTGGTAATTTTACTTTCAGATTCTGTAATCAGTCCAGTGTTATTAAATGTGTTCAATTAATCATTTTTAATATTCTCTTAAAAATATATATAAATTACAACTTATTTTCATTAATTTTTATTCAAATATTTTTAAGAAAAAACCTAAAGACATGACAAATATGAGAAAGAAAAAGTTTGTTTTAAAGAGCTTTTGGATTTAAGGATTTGAATATCAGTAACCAATTATATATTGATGTTTTACCTATTACCGAAGGTTGTTAATGCTTTTATCAATGCTTTTAAATCAATTAGTATGACAATAATTGCGTAAACGCGGGTGTACTGCGCACCTTGCGGGGTAATTAAAATTATTATGATCAATTGAAAATTTATGATCCATAAAATGGGGTATAAAATATATTCACCTGTTCTGATAGTTCATGTCCCAAAATGTATTACACATATATATATATATATATATATATATATATATATATATATATATATATATATTTGTTTCCAGAACAGTAAATCTCGATTTCCTAATTACGTTACTTACTGTCTGTATTAGTCCAATCTCGGATCGTTCGTTCCTTATCTTAATCCCTGCAAGGGTGAGAGCTTGTTTTACCCATTATTTACTTTAGAGAAAGGTTGAGATATTTATTAACCATCAGTGTAAGCCTTGGTTAATACTCACATTAAGATAAACACAATTGTGGAATACGTTTTATCCATATATAAGATCTATATATAATATATTCTAACATATTATTCAAGGATAATTTTAAGTAAGAGTTAACAGTAGTAAATAGTTAAATAGTTAATATGCAAATTTAATTATTACTTATTTTTGACTGTATATTACTAATTTCAAGGTACAAGAGCAATAAATAGATTCACTAATCCTTGTTAACCCTTCATGTAGTCCCTCGATAGCTGCCAAGAGAAAATCCATCCAAATTTAAGTATATAGTTGTATAAATTACTGTATTAACATAATTTTATAACACTAGTTATAACCTCTTTCTTTGCACGTTTTTAGAGTATCCTGTATCTATTTAGTAAGATTTTATTGTTATATATTTTGTCTTTCAAATATGTAAGGCATGTTTTACACTATAGTATATCATATTTTTGATATAGTAATTATATTAATATATAATTATTATGCTGATAAATTAATTAATTAAAAAAGTTTGATATAGTCTACAATTTTATTAAGGTTATAAAGGGTTGTGTAGAATTGAAACAAAATTATTATTTTTAATTTTTTTTTATTTTATTTTTATAAAGTTTTTTATTGTATTGTAGGTATAGTGTCATTTGAAATATATTTCAATACTAATTAGCTTTCCAATTAGATAATGTGTAGTAGGCGATTACATATAACAAAAATAAGTAAAAAAAATCGATCTTCTGATAATAAGGTTACAAAAAATCAAACAAAGCTTAAAATTAAACAGTATTTAAGAATTAGTGAATCATAACTAGTTTTGATATTAATTGTGCATTAACTAAATGTAGGTAGAATAAAAAAAATAATAATCTAAAATATTACTTTAAGAGCTGCTAAATAAACTATTCATTAATTGCATATTCATATCTATTGATAGTAATGATTAATTTGAACTATCCGTTACTATTGTCTTTATAGACGAGCGCAGCCGACTACAGCCGTCGACTCCGCCATCTTTAAAGATATAATTCAACCGAACCAAGGCGTCTATACTAGTTTAAACCACGCGACTTGACGGACGAGGCGAACTCTATCTAAAATAATTTCCAGTCAATAACAGTTAAACAAAATTGGACTAAACAACAAGAAATTTGTACTTTGGGAGATGTGATATCATAGACACGACTAGGTCCTCATCAAATGAATATAAACACTAAATGACCATTGTACCATTGTACCATTGTACCATTAATATATAATATAAGCAATACAAAAACGTAACACAATGAAACATTAGACAATAATATAATTCTGCTAAATAACTGAATTAATTCAGGTACATCGACACATTTGCAATGGATTTATAAATCGGACGTCGCTGCGGACGAAAGTGAATTCGTGAGCCGATGAAGTCGACTAGAAACGGCTAAATACAATCAAACATTCCGTTACCTCCATTACAAACATGGCGACGAGGATTTGTCTAACAATATCATTAAATCGAATAGAATAAAAAACTTCGCTAAATTTTTGTACCGAAAACGTATCTAGCGTTGTTAAAATGATATGCTTTCGAACAGCGACACTTTGGTTATGATCACAACTGCAGGAATGATGTACTATCCGTAAACTAAAACAATGTCCATCCAACAGCCACCCACTACACATGATATTGATACCGTGGCCGCTCGTTCGGTAGTTCTTCTTTATCATAATTAATAAATGTCACAACATCAAGCCAGTATAAAAAACACTAAGCCTACTAAAACTACTACCTGCGAAAACTCTTTTAAAGAGTGTACTTAAAAACTATTCGTAATGTAACGAGAACCGCCGCGCAGCGGGCGAAATATCGTTTTCCATATAAAATATAACCATTTTTTTTTATTTTTTAAATCCTTCTTAGTTTTATTACAATTTTCTGAAACAACCTTAAACACTACACGCTTCACCAACGTACAAATAGACAATACAACGCTCACTATCATTAAAACCGGCTCCAATACTTTTACAAAATGTTACTCCTCTTATAAACAGTATAAAACTTTAAGACTATAGCTTAGTTAAGCTTTCATTGTGCCAATTCCTTATGCATCGCCTGCAAAATTTATAAAAATATACGTACAAAATGTATCAAGTTATTATTAAAATAATATTATTATTATATTATATCATATTTTTTAACGATCCTTACTCAAAGCGCTTAAACTATATACTTACAAATTAATCAATTGGCGTTTCTGAGCTTCCAATCCTATCCCATAATTATCGAGCCATATTCCAGAAAAATTGTAAGTAAACGAGAGATCATAATACATACGAAATGACGATCACACGATATATCAATGTCGAGTGCGACCAGTCGATACACTACAAATTAATATTAAAACATTATCAATAACCATTCGTACCACACTAATAAGAAAATCATCTCACGATGCTTCATAATGTTAATAAATTAATCGCCAAATAATATAAAGGGAGATGCCCACGACATTCGTGAATTCACGCTCCGTATGGGTTAAAATTTTGTTACAGGATCATACCTATAGCGATATTTTAAAGTAATTTAATATTAAAGCCAATTTACAAATAATAAGCATGTTTCACGCTTCATCTGTTATATTTAGAGCAATTTAAACAGTTATAAAGCATCTGATCAAAACGCACAGGCGAAGACATCTTAACCTAGAGACCTCGCCTCCGTCTGTCGCATATCAAGGTATCTTAAAACCCCCAATCGTATAACCGTTAAGGGGTTTTCAGACCTCAAATGTGGACAAACGGGCGGTCCTACAATACCTATTATCGCTGTGATACACGTACGAGTTAATTACTCTTAAAAAAATTACTACAATCTAATATTTCAGTAAAAAAACGTACAATTACTTGATGTTTACGATAGACATTAATAGAAAAAACTTTATCACTACTTATCAGTTATCATTATCAAAGTACAAAAAATGTATTACAATTATGACACTCATACCCTGATGCACCCCGCGCTTCAGTTATAATACTAATTGCCACGCAATAATCTAACTTTATTATCAATAACCAATTCGTAGGATTATCACCAATTTTACCACAAATCCAAATCATTTTATGCTTACGAGTCGCTTAAGTCGGTTCCACTTCAAAGCATTGTAATACTAAACAAAATGGCATCTCAGATTATTTAATCGAATGTTTAAATTCAGAATTTTAATTTGTATTCAGTCTTAATATGAAGTGTGGATCGCATCGGTTATGTTTTCGATATAATCGCATTTAGGTACAAAAATAACTTATATTCAATGACAAATGCGATGCAGCGCGTCACAAGCCCTAACTACAAAATTTTATACGGTTAATATACACTACTATAATGTAGAAAATATCGAGTATCAAAATATAATCAACACATCATTTGCATCATCACTAACCAATAACAGCCGTATACTATAATCAGCCAATGGATTTGAATTTTGAGCCTTCTTAGCGTTGGATCAATCAAGAAAACTTTATTTTCGTAATTAAATTGATAGATCCATTTGTTTCGCGCGACTATGCTATGATCTACCACAATAAAGGTGAAAATTGATAATTACATTAAGTATGGTTAAGGGTTGATATGGGGCAGGGTTTGAGTTTTGTATAGTTATATTCCCGTGGCTTCGCACGTGGTATCGGCGCCTATGACCAGACAGTACACGATCTCGCTTGGCACGAGTTTATAATTAGCAATAATAATTAATGAAATTAAACAATGATTTAATTTAATGTGATCACATACACGCATCTCATTCACACATTACATAAATAAAAACTACAAGTTAGTGAGAACTACCGATAAAATAAGGTTAGAATAACCTAACCTAGGTTAGTAAAGCAAGATAGGACATAGTGCAGTCATTACATTATCCAACCTTGCGGTGTTAGTGCGCTAGGTCAACTAGCACACTAACATCGCTTAGTGAAAAGGCTGCTAGTGGTAGGGAGCTTATGATTGGTAGACCTCAAACAGTGCGCTAAAAATTGGATAATGTAACGGGCGCTTACGTCAGCAAGGGTGCCTAACATGATCTATATTAATTTGATAAAATACAATTAAATAAATATAAGAAAATCAATATGTATAAGATATAGTTTTATATTAAATAACAATTTTCGTTCCTAATTTATCAACGTAAAACATAATTTCCATTAAGATGTATGCAACGGTAGTCACTTTGGGAGAAACAATACTAAATGTAAGTTTCATAGGACAAGAGCAACTATTAAAGATTATCTAGATACTGTTTACTTTATATGTATTTGTTATTTATTATTATTTTTTTATTATATAAAATTTGCAAAAGTAACATATCGTTTCTTTGTACTTTTAAGCAATTCACTAAACACCATTCAATTCAATTCAACATGGAGTAATTAATACGAGGGTGTCTTATTAAAATGTTATTTAATACATAATATAACAAATATGTGCAAATAAACTAAGTATACGGCAACGTCTCGTTATTATTACATTTATTTTAAATGAACAAATAACTAATTGTTTAAAATATGAATAATAAAACGTATTACGATTATTTGTTTAAATGTAGGAATTGTGTTTTAAATTAAAGCGCCACAGCGCTGAAAGATGGAAGAACTGCTAGGACAGTCGGACGATCACTAATAAATAACAACATTAAACATCACCAAAGCATAATGTTAAATATATAAAGGGATAAATGAATATCACAAAACCAACCCAATATAATAAAAGCTGGATTAACCTATAGTAACTATATGTACCTTACCAAGTACTATATCCTGATAAAATAATATATAATTTACTATTTTAGTATCTAGAGAGGTAATTTCACTTATATACTTTTTAATTTTTTTATTGTTTGTGGATATCAATATACTCGTAAAGAGTGGTAATATAATTAAAAAATCCAATATATTTTATTTTGTTTTTTTTTTTTGTACCGGATAGTTCGGTGACGATCACACGTTGATCATCTTTGATGACTCTGTATTTGACTATTATATTATGATTTTTTTTTTATACCAAACCGCACTGCAATGTCACTTCACTTAATCATTTGTACATGGCCACCATCAGATGATCTGGTTCGTAGTTTTTTTTTTATATTTTTTTTTATATTTTCCTAAATATACCAACACTTTTTTTTTTGTAAATTTTTTTTTTCCAACATTTTTTTTTTATTTATACACATCAATCAATCAATGTATATTAAATATAATTATATATTCGAACGAGGAAACTTCGATAAAATTAAAATCGTTTAACATATGAAGTGACGTTGCAGTGACGGTGCTGTGATATTGTTATGTACTATTTACTGCTAGTATATGCATAAGCATCTGCGTGTAGATAAAATGCGTTATTTACAATAATTTTACCGTTATTCTCTTATGTTATGAGAGTACGAAGTTAAAAGAAACGAACAAACACACCGCGAACCGGCCACTATCTGCAAAGTCATATTCGCGTCAATAGTAGGTCAGTTCGCATCTCAAACGTGCCGATGAAATGATAATGAGGTGAAGTGATGCGGATGACGCGATGGTGATCCTAGCTCTACATCAGTCAGACAGACGAACATCTCAGTCGAGATAATGTAAATGGCAGTTTTTTTTTTTTGGAAAAAATGCAAAAATTTTCACCTATAAAAATTTGTTAAGTCTTTATAGAATTATTGCCTACAGTGAATCGTTTCACTGATATACGTTAACCCTAACGAAGACGCCTCACACCGCACCACTTGGTCTCTATACGATTATCACATGTGATCACTTCGGGATAAGTATCAAATGTATCAAAAAACTTACCTTAATTATGAGTACACGTGCATTATTATATAAAGCGCTAATCTTAAATAAACAGACATCCATAATTACTTAATCTAATTATATTAATCATATATCTCATGATTGTAACAAAATTATATATATAAATTCAGTGATGAACGGACGTCCTAATCTGTATCGATTATTGAGGGTTTTATTTTTTCATGATATGGCACGTTACCGAATATATTATAATGTATTCCGCTTATCACTGAATGGATTTTTTAAAGAAACCAAACTGACAGACGTACATATATATATATATATAAAACTAATCATATTATTGGTGACCACAGCAATCACTTAATATTAATTCCCTACCATCTGGATATAAATGAAAATTATATAAAGAAATATTTAATAATCTAACATAACATGGCATCCGAAACTCCTGAAGAATGCAATGCCTTTTGGTGGGAGAAAAGAAAATTCGCCATAAAACTACAAAAATATTGTATAACACTTAATGTTAAGTTTAAAAGTTTAAAATTTTGCTAAAATAAAACATAACTAATAAACTAAATTGAACTAAACAACACACCACTCGGACGCCCTATCACATAGGGTCGTGTCAGTATCACTGAAGATGAAGAAATCAAAAAACACCTCTCCTCGCATCCTTCTGAAGGAACACCGCTGTTACAGTTCAATGGAAAACAAACTAAAATGCAATCCCTGGCGTCGTTTGCGCACCCCTTAAAATTATTTCTCGTTAAAAACAACATCTAACTATTTTAATTAACAAAGTGCAGAATAAAATTAAAATAAAATCAATAGTACGATCTAAACCGATACATAAAATTATTTTCAATAATACCAACTTAATTTTAACAAAAATTATTCCTAGCGCCTCCACGAGGGCGAAGAGTTCATGATCACACGGCTTACGCGATCTGGTTCAGGTAGTCGATGAAGTCGTTGGAGAACAGCTGCAGGTCGGAGGGCGCGGGTGCGGCCCGAGGGGCTCCGCACGAACTTAGCACGGGCGCCGGCTTTGGGCGAAGCGCCGCCAGATAGCGTTCCGCCAGCGACTCGCCCAGACTCATCGCGAGCGTCTCGGGACTCAAACCCAACAGCGCGAGCGACTCCGTGATGCTGGCCAGCGTCGCGAACTTGGAGTCCTCTCCTGAAGCCGGGTCGGGACGGGAGGCCATGCTCGTGTTGACGACGGGGCGGAGCGCGGGCGGGGAGGCGCGCGAGGGCGAGGGCGCGAGGGCCCAAGAAGGGGGGGTGCCGGGGGAGGGACCCGGCACCGCCGTTTGTTATGGCCACTGCTGGAACAGCGGGAAGACCCGTTTCGTGAAGCAGTACGACAGCGGCTTCACGAAGTGAGTGTCCACCACGCGGCAGTGCGGGCACGTCACCGGGTGGGAGTAGTCGGAGTAGTTCAGCCGCTGGTGGGGGTGGAGGAGCGGCTTGTAGCAGTTGTTACACTGGTGACAAAATACAATCGTTAATATTCAAAAATCGAAATTTGTATCTTCATATAATTGACCAACCTTCAGTCTCTCGGCACAGCAGGGCGTGGCCATGAAGATGTCGTAGGAGTACATGGTGCCGAGGACCAAGGAGGAGCCATCCCACTTTTGTCCGCAGAAGCGACAGCGGATCGTACGTTCAGGGTCGCACCGCTCCAGACACCCCATGCACACGCACGTCAAGTATTGCGTGCGACCTTCCACTTTCACCTACCAACAATTAACACACTTACAATTATATCGATGTACATATTTAAAGAAAGATCTTATCATCAATTTTAATATATTGTTTATATAATAAATATTCATATATGAAACATGTCGTTGGGGATGTTATAACTGAGGGATGTCATGCTAATTTTAAGATCAAACAAACACCAAGTATCCGTGAGCTCACATTCACGTCGTAATTCACTGAATAAACAACACCGGTCGAGAAGTTACGAGTGAGTTAGAAGGAAGACTTATTTTATAGACGTAAGAAAACTTTACCAAATCTCATTTAACTTACGAAAATGTTTCAATTCTATATAACGTTGATTAACAATACTCGCAAGTCAATATATAATTTAAATATCGTGCTATTAACTAATTTACCTCAACAGCACTACTGGTGTGCTGACGGGGGCTGAGGAAGAATGTGCCGTCCACCAGTGGGTATCGGTCGAAGACGTGCAGCGTCTCCTTGCACAACGCACAGGACACTCGAGGTTTGTGCTGCCCGGCCAGGGTGGACAAGATGAACAGGCGTGTGTCATCGTTACCATGGTTACCTTCATCCTCGATCTGCAACAATATAATAATTTTACTATTATAATAATTTAATTAATTTAAAATAAATATTTGTTAGAATAATCTAAGTCGGTATATCCCAAGCTAATGAGTGCATAAAGTTAAATAATGAAAAGCTGAAAGTCAATTATGCTGAATTCAGAGTCGAAGTCAAACAAAGGCTCACAAGCACCGCAGAGATCGATCGTGAGCACAATTCGTTCACGTACGAGTAAATTTGTGAAAGCGAATAATAATGAAAGTTTAACAAGTTGCCGCCGAGGCGTAGAACTTAATTAAATATATTAGGATCGACGAACTGTAACTTGTTTTACATAAGATTGCATGTTATCTAGTAAATGCTGTATCGATTGTTAGGGAGAATATAATCAGAACCAATGCATCTGTTGACGTGAACATTCCTATTATTCTATTATTAGAATGACGTGACACCAGGAAAACATAAAACGTCTCGGCGAGAGCGTTGACCTCGCAAACAAACACTGATTTGCAATATAGCATAGTGCAGAGACGAGGGGCAGACCGGCCGATGGAAGCGTAAATATCGCTTCAACGCAGCCTAATTTTCAGATAATGATTAACGAGGCGATAACGTTTTCGAATCGAAATCATAACAAGCCTGTCGTTAATTTTGTTAATGATAAGGGCGGAAGCATCTGTTGGTGGTGATTGATTGAAATATCCACTAATATATGTATGATAATATGAAATGGGAGGAGCAAAATTTGTCGCCTCAGGACTAAAGAGTGACAATTAAATTGTTATCAAACTTTAGGAGATCGCGAGTTGTGAAGACACGAAAGCGTTCCAAAGTTCCAAAATTTACTACTCGGTTACTACAAAATTAATGAGAACTAACAAGAATCAACTAGCGTAAGAATCGAAGCTCTTAGCTTATTATCAATTCTAGACGTAAAACAAGTGATGAATAATTTCAAAACCCAGAACTTTTAATATTAGCAATGTTATTATATTTCTTTTTATATTCTAATTCTAGTATTCTACATTTTTACATGGTACTAAGTAGACTACTTGAACTGTTAATGAACGGAAATATTGTGCTCCGTTCATTCCGAGCGGAAACGGGCGCTTATCAGTGACGCAAAGTATGTCTCCATACGATTTAATAATGATATTTATATACTGTACTGTATATTATAATTAAATAAAACATCACATTTATAACATGATACTCACCACATCTATATATATATATTGAAATGTATGTTTGTAATTAAAATAAATGCATATATAATATAAACGGTATTAAAATAAAAACAAATATATTTTTTTTAAATTTTCACTATCTGTCTGTTTATTCCAGTTAATCTCTGAAACGGTTGGATCTATTTTAACAAGACTTTCAATGACGGATAGCTGATATTATAAGGAGTAAGTTAGTCTAAATTATTTTAAAAATTCCACGCGTACAAAGTCGTGGACAAAACTACTTCTGAATATGCCATCTTAATCTAATCACAGAATACAATGACAAAGCACTCACAGAACAGCAAAAAAATGTAATTTAAACAAAAGTAATTATGGATTCGTTCGTTTTGTTTATTTAACAAACAACAAAAGCGTCAAGTGGTCGCTTCAAAGAGAAGACAAGAGGAATAAAGTGTCCTCCGAGCGTCCTTAATAGTCAACACGCTGCGAATGTACACACATTAAAACTTTATATATTTAAGATGTTATAATTATATCTGTATTTGGCACGAAGGGTTTGTAATGAAGATAAATTGTGACATAATTGAGACGAGATCAAATAAAACACTCTTAAAGTAGGTATGTTCGCAAATACTCTTGTTAGGTTGACTTGCAAGAATACAAGTAATAACAACTAAATAATACAAGAAAAATAATGATTTTAAATATAAAAGATGTATACACAATAACGCTGACGAGAGCAAATTCGAATTCTTCGCGAACAATACGTCTCAAAGATATTTGCGGTTCCCAATAAATACATTTCTCATGGTGGTTGCTTGTCTGCCGTGTCTGAGAGCAGACTTTATAAGTAACACATTATAAGACATTCCACAACAAGTGTGTGGAATATAACATTTAAAATTCACATCACAGCATACTTGTTTTATAATGTAAAGATCAAAATCCGGTTGAATTTGAATAACGCATCTGACGCGTGGATGAAGTATGCGCAAAAAATTCAATGTGCCACGTTATTCGGGATATTTCTCGCGTGAATTAGTATCACGTCCCAAAGATTCCATATTCCAAGAAAGAGGTCGATCGTAAATACCTACGTCATACCATGACTCCAAAAATTATAATTTGACATTTATTTTATAACATTTCAGACGCAGTTTAATATCGTTATTAACAAATGTTTAGAATATTCATGTACAATATAAAATAAATTTTAAATGTCTAAAGAGAGAGACAATTTTAAATATATATAAAACTATGATGAATGAAGCAAAATACTACTATCTAACTTACAATTAAGAAAGTACCTTACAAAATAACAATTTAGCGTATATAATCATTTGACATAGTCCATACGGAAAGTATAGCAGGAAATAGCTAGTACATAAAACAACATCAATAATTTGTAATTTCTATTATCAAATCAAAATCTATTGAAAATTAAAAATAACTTTTATAGACATTGCTTGAGGTGATTTGACAAGACAATTTGGCAGCCGTCCGAGGACAGTTCAACGACTGATAGTGATTTAATAATAAGAAACAACGTTCAACAAAGAATCGATCGACACTTCGAGGGATACTTAAATTAGAATTGATCATCTCGTAATGATCATTATCCAAACCAATTCTAAGAGCTATCTGACCCCAAAAGGGCGAGTCAAAAATCATTGTGAGATGCTAGTATGCTAGTGGACCTAACACTTATTGAATAATGTGTAGAGGTGTTGCACGAAAATCTGCTTAGCCACATTTATTTTTTAAATAATTTTCGTAACACTAAGACAAGGGCTGCGTAACCTATAGTGCAGGGTGTGCAATGCACATGAGCCCCGCCGTCTTTGAGAGCGCCGCGGCGCTCCTGAGACGGTTAAGAGCATCGTCTTGGACCATCATGGCAGGCCTAGGGGGCGCCTGGGTTTCACCAGGCGCTACACGAGCTAGAGCCGCCTCTGATTATAGACATTTGTTTTGTTATATCCATTTTAAACACTAAAAATCTATATGTTTTGGTTCCATTATTAATATAAATAAAATTAAAATGAATGTTTATATATTAAATATATTACGATGTTAAGTAATTCCTTTGTCCAACGTCAAATGATACATAAATAAAGCAATGTGTGTATTAATGTAGGTCAAGGAATACAAACTCGTGAGTAATGGCGATGTTAATGTTTATGTTAAATATTTTAATTTATTTTTACAATAATTTAAAATGTTAAATTATATATATATATATATATATATATATATATATATATATATATAATATAATAATTAATCGAATATTCGGGAATGTTATGACGAAAACGTATAACGATTATGCCTTTCAATCGCTTCTGCAAACATCAGAACATTTGCTCTGCTTGAGCCTCGAAATTTATTTGTTTCATTCCAATATGACTGCGTCGCTCGCGTATATCAACATTAATACAATTTTATTATATTATTTATTCTATTATGTTATAAGTGACGAAGATCTGAACGAGATCTGAACTACCTCCTTCTTCCACTAACCTCGCGAAGTGTTCAGAGCTGCAACCAGTTCACCGTGTTTAAGCCATGCTTCGAGCTCATGATTAAGGACCCCAAATGGGTTCCAGACAGCCGATCAAATATAATTGTTTACAAAATATTATATTATTAATTCTATAGTTTACTATTATTAGTTGTTTAAACTATAAAATTTATTTCTAGGTAATGCAAGTCGCACTATATAGTATGTACGTCAAAACGCAATTGTGGTTATCTTGACTTGAGTTATCAAAGTTTAAATGTAAACTGGCTAAGTAACAAGGGATAGCATAGGAGCTGACCACGTGCGGGGTCAGCTGAGTCAATAGTGACCATGCGGTACTATTTACATCCTCTACATCAGGACTGCATTTAATAATATCCTTATTACATAAAAATACTTATAATAGAGGAATTTATACTTATATAATAATAAATATTAAAAAATTTTGAGGGTAGTTTTAAAAACTTCGGTGATGTGAAATAACAGATTATCCTACGTTTTGTGTGTGTGTGTGTGTGTGTGTGTGTGTGTGTGTGTGTGTGTGTGTGCATGTGCGTGTGTGCGCGTGTGTATACAATGAGAACTATAAGTAGTATTGGTAGTTTAGTTGTAGTCCAGAAAAGACAAGCTGACGAGCTGGTGATCATAATTACTTAATCTTCAATATAATATCAATAATCTAATAATAATATTTCAATAAAATAAAATTCAATTTAAGATATAAAT